>CM060093.1:4232162-4794304 GCA_030522485.1 Stenchaetothrips biformis | reverse complement strand
GAGCGGCAGCGGAGAAGGGGAAGCTTACTAGGCTGCCAAGGAGCAAGTGAATACTGTAAATCCGCTCGTTTAATTCCTCCAAGCATTTTGCAGGCTTGATTCGAGAAACGTTACCTTTGGTGTTCTCTCTCACCCGTTGCTGTCCCCCTGTCTGTTTTGGCTTAAAGTCTGTGAAGATGGGGAGCGACGATAAAGCTGTGATCACAGGGTTTATTTGTTCGCCTCTGTTCTCGGATGAACCGTTTTGTCGTTCACATTTACGGAGATGAGGGCGTGCAAATGCAACTGGCTCAAAAGATTAACGTTTATCTGCCGATAACTGTAAGTATGCGCCAGCAATGGCCATGTATTGGCTTGTTTACGTGTTCTTTTGAGGTGCTTTGAGGTTATGTCATGGACAGCTCTGACATTTCCTTGACTCTGTATCTGCTGCAGGTCAACCCCAATGATCCACTTCCCAAAACAGTGTGTATATCCTGTATCGACAGCCTGGAGGCCCAGCATGAGCTCATGGAACAATTTAAATGGGCACGACGTAGAGTGCAAAGTGCTGCAAAGAGCCAAGTAAACATCTTGTCTTATTTTGGATCGTTATTTTGTTGATTTTCCTACCACCTAACTCTGTTGTGTTGTTCTTTCTTTTGCAGACAGCGCAGGAATGTGCTAGACATCACTCCCCCAGACCTCCTGATGATGTTCGTACTCACTCTGTCATCGTGAGTCCATCAGACATAGGTAGGAGTTTCGAGACACACTGACAGCCCAAGACCTCCGAGCCAAAGTGCCCAATCTGCATCATCAGGAAGCCATAATTACGATTCATCTGCATCGGAACCACATTGAAACCTTAACTTGTTAAATGTATTATGTTTCAGCTATCCTTTTATCAAATTTTCTGTCTATATTGCATGCAGCAGTGCTTTTTAACAATCAATCAATATTGGTCATGTACTGTTAGAGTTCCCTTTATATTAAACCTAAAATTTATTACTTGTAATCAGTTTCTGTTTCTTTATGTGTGAATAACCTGAGTTACAACTTAAAAACACATAGTGGCATGCTGCCAGTTTGTCTTAAATATATGGAAAGAGGTCCTTTTTTTCTCACAGTACTTTCTACAAAATAGAGGTAATGAATTGTTTGTCATCTTGGAGAACAAGCTATTTTCTTAAGGAATTATTGTGTTTTTGTTCTTTCTAAATCTTATCCTCTTTGTACTTTAAATGAAAGCATCAAAGAGATAGGAGTCTTGGCTGTGAAACTTAATTTGATCATTACCTTATTTTGTAGATAAAACATCTTTAGTTTGTATGTTTGTGGGTAGCAAAGTTTGGGAAATATTTGCTGATAAGTTAAAATAATTTCATAATAGTACTTTCTCTTAACATTGTCATCTGTTTTTGTCCCCTTCTTTTCTTGTGATATTATTTAAGTCTTATGTTTTCTGTGTTTTGTGTTCTTAATGAATGAAAGTGAAACAAAATTATGATCTTAAAGTATATTATTTAATGACAACTTGTTAACCAATGTAGTGGAGCGATGAGAGCATAATGGTAGTTTTTGTGTGCTACTGGCTCATTGCAAATTATTACAACTGCAATAAAAGGATTCTCATTTATGGTCATGAAACAATGCTCTTCTTGAGTTGAATCATCTGCAGCAAACCCCGCGGTGCACCACGCACATTTGAATCACTCTCAAAAAGGCGGCAAGACAGAGGATCACCAGAACAAACGAAGGATGCGACTGGTATCACCAACATCAAATTTCCATTTCACTCAACCTTTGTGCAAACAATTATTGAACTCGAAGCGGAATTCTCGTCCAAATACGAACCGGACAACAGCAGACCCCTGCCGCGTGCTTAGTTCGGGCGTTGCGTCCAGCGTCCATCACGTTGGTGGTCATGATGGATCCATCCATGGCTTCGAGATAACAAATATGGCGGCAGTAAACATTCAAATTCGTTTGGTATGATTTGTAAGTCTGCTTTAAATTTGTTTTTAGTAAGTGTTTCACGTCGGAGGACTCTTTTAATAGGTTCTCGTCTATGTTTTTATTGTATGGGTTCAACCTCTTTCTCCCTCAGATTGTTGCTAGGTCACTTGTCAAATACTTACTCATTTTGAAGCGGTACCCTAACCTTGTTTCATTTGTTATTTGTGTGTTTCATATTGCCCCCAACAGTTTATTTTTGGATTTTTTCTCAATTTCAGTGTTTTGGAGAAATATGCTCATCTGTACTCAATGGTGTTTACTCATATTTGTTTTTTTTAAATTATTTTTTATTTGTAATCTCTTGCAGGTTATTTCTCAGGCTTCATGGAAGAACTATGATTGTATGGATCTATGGTCTTTCTGAAGACACAGAACTTATTACAATATGATGTCTACTAGTGGGGTAACAACCCCTGAGCCGGGAACTAGCTCCTCTGAGGAAGCAGCCAGAACTGGTGTTGGAGGAGTTGTCAGTTCTCAAGCGTCAAGCCAAGGTGATCAAGTTCCCCGTCCAAACAACAATGTTCAGAGGATACAGCAACGAAAGAAACAGGTGTTCAACTGGCCACATAGTAAAAAGCTTCTGAAATTGGCCATTTATTCTGCTTGTCAGGTAATGTTTTCTAAGTAATTTTGTATTAGAATTTCTGTGTTTTGTTTTGGCTTTTGTTATGCTGAACATGACTGATGCTGACTTTATAATGTCATATTCTTAGGCTGATACCTGTAAATGCAATGGATGGAAAGCCCCCACACCTCTTGCACGTTCACCAAGAGCAGATGCATCCCAGCCACTTGCAAATTTCACAGATCCTTGCCGTAGCTGTACCCATGACTTACGTATGTACACAAATGGAGTTTCTTTCATTCTGTTCCTGTGAGTGAATTCCTATTGCTAACCATTCAACCACTTTTGAAGGTTCTCATGTCACACATCTTGAATCACTGGATGAAAATGAGCTGAATAAGTTACTTGGTATGGTTGTGGACGTAGAAAATATTTTTATGGCTATGCACAAAGAGGAAGATGAAGAGACAAAACGAGTTTATTATTATCTTTTTAAGGTACTTCTCTCATTTTCCTGAATCTTTTTTTTCACTGTTGATACATTAATTGTAACATGTTATCAATCAATTTAATTTCAACCCCATTTTTTTAGCTCTTGCGGAAATGCATTATGACCAAAACAACACCATCAACATCTGAAGGACCTTTGGGACAGCCACCCTTTGAAACTCCAAGCATTCATCGAGCTGTTTCTAATTTTGTTCTACTGAAGTTTGCCAACACCACTCAAAGGGTACATGTAAATTTTTGGTATAATGTGTATCTGCCCAAAATAAATTTTTAGTTTCACTATAAGTAACAATTTTAAACAATTTTTTTAGGAATATTCTACTATGTCAGACTTAGCCAAGATGTTTTTGCACTGTTTGAATCACTGGAATTTTGAATCTCCTAGTGTTAAAAAGAACACAGTTTCAAATGAAGACTTCAGTCTTTACAAAATTCATTTCACTCGGTACGTTTGTTACTAATATGTTTTTAATTTGTAAAGTTTAACCAATTTGACTCCGCCTACAATTTTCTTCGTTTTAGGTGGCTTGTGTTTTGTCACATTCCTGCATTTTGTGATTCTTTCCCTCATTCTGAGACTACACAAGTATTTGGTCGGTCCTTACTTAGATATGTTTTCCGATCTGTAAGACGGCAATTGAAGGAAAAAATTAAGAATGAGAAAAGTCGCATGCCTATGGAAAAGCGCTACCTCGTTCTAAATAACTTCCCTAGGTAAGAGTTTGGTTGTTTTTTTTAAATTAGAAAATGACAATCATTTGTGGATATTTTTGTATTGTGTGTTTGTAGTACTAACCATTAATTTGGGTGATAGGTTCTTGGCTCAGCTAGAGGATGAAGTTTATTCTCCTAACTCTCCCATTTGGGATGTGGATTTCAAACTAGAGCTACCACCCCATTTGGCTCATTTGCAGCCTGGAGGCAAGGAGAACCTTGAACGATTCTTTAATTTTACTTCCTATTATTTAGAATGTACTGGATTAATTCTAACTATTTTTTCATAATTTTTCTTGTTGCAATAGCTACAAATGCTCGAAGACCAGGAGAGTTTGAAAAACTAATGGTTCTGCCCAATGATAAGGATCAATTTACTACAATAAATTTAACACCTGGAGTTGGAAAGAAGCATGCAAGATCTGAGACTGGGTAAAACCAAATGAGTTCTGATCTCTTTTTGTTGTTAATCTGTTTTATCCAACAAATGTTACAAAGTCTTTTTTTTTATTTTTTTATTTTTTTTTATTTTTAGGACGCAGTCAGATCAACATTCAAAGCGTGCTCGGCTTGAAGATAGCATAGAAGATATTTCTGATCAAACTATTGCTCAAATTATAGCCACTATCAATGATCCTAGTTGTATGGCAGGACCAGAGGTGAGTCAATTATAAAGAAATAGCTGTCTAAAAAAGCAGTACTAAAACATTTTTTTTAAATTAAATAATCAAAAAACAATTTTTTCTCCCCTTTAAGCAGCACTCAGTTTTTCCGGAAAATGCTCCTCGGGATGCAGCTGTCAAGGTCGAGGAATCCAAAGGCCTAATACGTTTCCATGTTGTCGGAAATTCCTTATCTCAATCCGTTTCAAAGCAAACAATGCTGTGGCTGATTGCTCTTCAAAATGTCTTCTCACATCAGCTTCCCCGCATGCCAAAAGAATACATTACTCGACTAGTGTTTGATCCGTAAGCTTTTCTTTTCTTTCTGTTTTTAAATCTAGTCAGCTGCAGAGCAAACCTGAATATGTACCTCGTCCTTTGACCTTTGAGCTGAAATTGATTTAAATAATTTCATGTTGCAGAAAGCACAGAACTCTGGCACTTATAAAGGACAATCGTGCCATTGGTGGTATATGTTTCCGTATGTTCCCCGAACAAGGTTTCACAGAGATAGTATTTTTAGCAGTGACATCTAATGAACAAGTCAAAGGATATGGCACTCATCTAATGAATCATCTGAAAGACTACCACATCCGCAAAAATGTTTTACATTTCTTGACATTTGGTGACGAGTTTGCTATTGGTAAAGGTCTTTGGTAACTTGTAGCTCTTCAGAAAATAGGACTGTTATTATTGTCATTTTTATTATGTTTTTGTTTTCAGGCTACTTCAAGAAGCAAGGGTTCAGTAAAGATATAAGACTGCCTCGCCAGTTTTACCAAGGCTACATTAAGGACTACGAAGGGGCAGCATTGATGCACTGTGAAATAGACCCTAGAATAGTGTACACTGAATTTACTGCTGTTGTTCGCAAACAGAAAGAGGTATAAACATCTTTTATTGTTGCTAATGGTCATCAAATTGTAAGCATGTTTTCGCACTGACCCCTTTTTGCCGTAGATCATCAAGAAGTTAATTGAACAACGACAACAAGAAGTTCAGAAAGTGCACCCGGGTTTAACATGTTTCCGAGATGGAGTTCGTAGTATTCCTGTTGAAAGTATACCTGGCATACTGGAGACTGGGTGGAAACCTGCAGCTCGTTCTACTCGTGCTCTTCAACACTCTCCAGAAGAAAGTCATGACCATGAGACCCTACAGCAGACCTTACGGCAAGTTCTAAACACGGTGAGTTTTCATTCTCTAATCCTGGAGTTAGCTGGAAATTTTCCTGACAAATTTTTCTTATTTTTTGTTTTTGTTTCTTTTTCTGTTAACAGATTAAGGGCCATAATTCTGCTTGGCCCTTCCTCAAACCTGTAGACAAGAATGAAGTTCCTGATTATTATGAGCACATCAAGTTTCCTATGGGTAAGTAATTTCTCATATATAAATCTTAATAATTATCACAACCATCTTAACATGGAATCTTTTGTCTCTTAGACCTGAAGACTATGGCTGATCGCATCAAATCTCACTACTATGTGTCACGGCGGTTGTTTATAGCAGACATGACCCGAATTTTCACGAATTGTCGTCTGTATAATTCTCCAGATACCGAGTACTATAGGTGTGCTACAGTATTGGAGAAATACTTCCAAACCAAAATGAAAGAATTAGGATTATGGGATAAGTAAGGTTACCACAGAACTGATAATGTGAATCTATAGTGTATATATGTTGTTGAATGCCACAGAGGCATAGCATTGTACAACAATGTTCTATTTCAATTTGTAGAGTGAAAAGCTTATTTTTTTTTTCAATGTACTGTTAGGCATGTTTGTCTATATTTTCCATGATTAAAGTGTAATAACTGTGTAGGGTTGCTGTATTATGTGCTTTTGATATGTGGTTTACCAATTTTGGCATCAGGAAAGCTGTACTCACTCATCTAGTCACCAAATTCACAAATCCATATTTTACTCCAGCCAATTATAATTTTGACCGAGTGTTACACTTGGGACTCAAAAGCCAATGACATATGTTCCCTTTCATCGACTGGTATTTGCTTATTTTACTCTGATATCAAACAAATAGATGTTGCAGTTACATTATCTTTGTAAACGACAATGTTTGAAAATTAAGATAAGATTTACTGTACAGAAAGCATTATGAATTGACCCTTTTAACTTTTAAGGAGGAACTGGACATGTTATCAGAATGTATTCTTCATTGTCCTTTGTATATATTACAAATTTAGACCTCTTAATTTTGTAAAGAGAAATTATATCTTAGTTTGGAGATGTATTCTTCATTCTTTGTACATAAATAAGTAAAAATAAATAATAGTGGTATGATCATGTCCTTTCATCAAACCCATCACTGACATTTCGGAGTTGGCTTTTGGAGACAGATTCTGAGACTCCTCCACACGGTTAGTCTAACTCTTTGTCGGGGAAGTCCACGCCACCGCTCGGCCATCGGCACTCCATCGGGGCGCAGTAATCCCAATCCATCCCACGGCGGCGGCCCTGCGGTACCCTGCGGCTCTCCGATGCGTCGGGGGAACGCCTCATAAGGTGAACAGGCCGCGTCGCTTGGCGCGGCGGAGTGGGGGGCGTGGCCCGGGGGGGGGGGGCGGGGAGCTTCGGCGGGGCTGCACTTGTCAACTGCGACGCCTATCTTTGCGTTGCCGCAGGTAGCGGATTCCGAAAGGGTGCCGCTGATCACTCGTTTCCGCTATGGGGACGTATATGGCAAGACTTGGTGTCACTCAACTGCAGTGAGGGCGGATAAATGAACGCCAGCGGCTCGGGCGTATGCCCCGCGATGAACTTCTACCTCGCGTGATGTAAGAAGGCCTTGCGGGCCTGCCGGGCCACGCGGGGCGCACACGCCGCGGGGCATTGGCAGGCTGGTCCCGGGTGGGAGCGAGGGCTCTGCAGCCTGGGCGCGGGCAGCGAGCGTGCAAACTTGGGCAGCATCGTGTGTGTACCCGGCACGCTGTGCACGCGAGGCGACGCCGGCGACGCCGCCGTCGGCAAGGCGAAGCTCAACAACGGCAGCGCCGATCCGCAGGACTCGTACTAGGAGTGCGGGAGACAACCGAAGAGGGTGCACAGTGGATCATAGAAGACCCTTCAGGCGGACAAAATTCTAGACGCGTTTTGAGCTCCAGAGCAATCTATTGGCGGGGTCACTCGTTCGGTTCGAGTCCCATTTAGCGACCCTGGAGCTCAAAACCCGTCCGGGATTGTGACCGCCTCCACCGGTCTTCTAGCCCACTGGTGCGGAGGGCAGCCACCGGAGCCGTCAGGCCCCACCGAGCCCTTCCTAATGAGCGGACCGAGCTTCCACCGGACACACGCGCATCACGCCCTCCTCCCCCTTGTTTCCTTCTCTCTCTCTCTCTCTCTCTCTCTCTCTCTCTCTCTCTCTCTCTCTCTCTCTCTCTCTCTCTCTCTCTCTCTCTCTCTCTCTCTCTCTCTCTCTCTCTCTCTCTCTCTCTCTCTCTCTCTTTCAATCTTTTCAATCAAAAAAAAAGAGCTCACAAATTGTATACACTGCAGCACAACATCAAAATTCAAAATCAACAACCACACTGCATGCACAATTTGTGACATAAATTCAATTCATTTCCTGGCCCTGATTGTAAATAAAATCCCATCAATAAATACTTTTAAAAACTAAACTCTCTCTCTCTCTCTCTCTCTCTCTCTCTCTCTCTCTCTCTCTCTCTCTCTCTCTCTCTCTCTCTCTCTCTCTCTCTCTCACACACACACACACACATTCACGCACACTCACAGGACGGTGCGCTCGCTCCAATCCAGCCCGATTTTTATCGCACAGAAAATGAGAAAAATGGCAGATTGTGCGCAATTACTCCAAAGCGCGGCGGCGGCGGCCCGGGCTTGCTCGAGCATGGGGTCGGGAGAAAGAGAGGGACCCCCACCGGCTTGCCTGCAGCAGTCCAGCACGGGCCGGAGCCGTCATGCGGGCAGGTGGCCGTACATGGCGGCGGCCAGCGCGACACAGCCCTGGGCACTTCCTTCCTGTAGCCGTGGAAGTCCAGAGCAGCGTGTCGTCAACCTCAAAACGCGTGTATAGTTTTGGCCGCCTGCGCGGTCTTCTGGCCCACTGTGCGGCGCTTGCTTCGCCGCTGAGTCCGAGCTTTACGGCCCCGCGGTGCTCGCCATGGCGCGATATCCCACGCCGCGCCATCCAGTCACTCTTCCTGTCCAGCCTCTCTTTTCTGCCTCGTTTTAAATCCCCCGCGCACTTGCCGTTTTCGCCGCGCGCGGTCTCGCTTTCGAGTGTGCGGCGTGCGGTACGCGACTTACGCCCTTCTGTCCGGCCTACCGTAGTCCGGCCGGCTGGTCGGCGAGGCGGTGGATCTGCCGCGCCGGAGGATCCGCTTCTAATCACCTAGGAATATAAACTGGGCGGCGCTTTATGGCTCTCCGCGCGGCTAGCGCCGCCGCCGGCCGCCGGCGCACAGTGGGCCGGCTCGGCTGGGGGCGCTGTCGGCCGATGTCCCGTGGAGGGAAACGCTCCGGCCTCGGCGCCGCGGCCGACGGCATCCTCGACAACCCCCCCCCCCCAAAAAAAAAAGAAAAGTTTCTTAAATCAAGAAAATTTCCCCGCAACACAAGTAAACGACTTTTACGGGTGTGCGGTCTGCGGCGCCGCGGCGCAGCAGCGCGGCAGTGCAGTGGCCCGATTCTGGCCCACTGTGTGGCTGGGCCTGCGCGGCTTGCGTGGGTGGCCGCGAGCACCGCGAGCGTGGCGTGCCGATGCACCGCGGCCTGCCACGCGCCACGCGCCGCCACCCAATTTGCTGCTTCTTCCTCTCCGTCTTTCTGTTTTCTTTTCGCCCTATGCACTCATGCAGGAGCGCCCGCCACCCCTCAGCGCCCACGGCTCCGCGAGCAGCGGCGGCGTAACCTTTCCCAACCCGCGAAGCGCTGTCTCTCTCGCATCCCGACGGGACAAGCCATGAGTGCGACAGAGACAGCGACTCTCCTCGGAATCAGTCTGCTGGCCGCGTGTGGCGGACGCGCGTCGCGCGTTTAGGTTTCCCGTCCCCGCCAGTGCTGTCAGCGCCGTCCGCACTGGTTATCCATCTAGGGTGTCAATGGACGAGGCCCGGCCATGGCGGCGCGCACTGGGACTCAGTGTCCTGGCGAGTCCCTAGGCTCAGTGGCTGTGGCAAACCTGATTCGGAAAGTTCACGACCCGAACAATGGGGGTCGCAAGCTGCAGTGATAAGCGTTATGCCTACCGTGCGAAAATTCACGAGTCGAATTTTGAAACGAAGTGCACAGGCTGGCCTACCGACCCCTATCAGGGCCTTCCAGGACTCTAAGGGCATGAGAGTCCACCCGAATATCGACTCACAGTGGATCAGAAGCCCGTTGAGGTGGCCAAAATTCCAGACGCGATTTGAGCTCCAGAGTCGCTAAATGGGGCTCGAATGGAACGAGTGACCCCACATGGATTCCTCGTTTGGAGAGCAATCCATTGGTGGGGGTCACACGTTCGATTCGAGTCACATTCAGCGACTCTGGAGCTCAAAACGCGTCTCGAATTCCGGCCGCCTCAACGGTCTTCTGACCCACTGTGGGCCGGTGTGGCCGGTGTTGTTGCGGGCGGCCTACCCCTACCTCGCCTTGTAAGGCCTGCCCGGCCGCGCCGCGTCACGTCACGGCAGTCACGGCGCCGCGCCGCTCGGCGCGCTGCTGGCCACGCTATATAAGGGCGGCCGCGGCCCGCCGGCTGCCATTCCCGTGTCTGCCGCGTCCGCGTGCGGTTGTTGTTCGAGCGAGACGACAGCGAGAGCGCCCAGCGACCATGTGCGACGACGACGTGGCCGCCCTCGTGGTGGACAATGGGTCCGGCATGTGCAAGGCGGGCTTCGCCGGTGACGACGCGCCCCGCGCCGTCTTCCCCTCCATCGTGGGCCGACCCCGGTACCAGGTGAACGACTGCCCCAGCGACTGCCGCGACTGCCGCGGCCAAACGGATTACAGTGGTGCTCCTCCCGCATGCTCCCCCGCCCCCAGTGAAGTGATGGTTATGCCAGTCCAGTACTTGAGGAGAGATCGCGTTGCTGGATTTTCTGGTTGTGGACGACATGCGCGTTCAAGTTCGAATTGAGTTTTGTGATCGGAACATAAATGCAATATGCAACTTATGTGGAAGGACATCTTTTAATCGAGCTTAGTATCGTTTTGTACGGTCAGACCTATCATGTCCACGCACGTAGTAAAAACTGCAGTAGCTGCATCGATCATCGGATCAACTTGAAAAAAAAAACAACAAAAAAAACGCATTTTTAAAAAAAAGTTTTTTCTCGACTCCGTTGTTGCGCATTCTCGTTACCCTCCGTACTTTTTCGTTGTTTCGGAGGGAAGAAAATGAATGAAATCATCATCCTCGGCGCTGATGGCTATCAGCGCCTGGCGACTGCCCTGATGCCGATAGCCTTCCTGGAAGCCGCCGCCTAATTGCACGCAGATAGTGTTTAATGCAAGAGTGCCTCCCCGCCGCACAGTGGGTCAGAAGACCGTTAAGGCGGCCACGATTCTAGACGCGTTTTGAGCTCTAGAGGCGCTAAATGGGACTCGAATCGAACGTATGACCCCACCAATGGATTCCTCGTCCGAAGAGAAATCCATTGATGGGGTTACACGTTTGATTCGAGTCCCATTTAGCGATTCATGAGCTCAAACGCGTCTAGAATGTTGGCCGCCTCAACGGTCTTCTGACCCACTGCGTACCGTCTGCCTGCTACTACCGTCTCTAGGCTACCAACTGCATGACTCCCCGCTGCCAACTCCCTGCTACCGCCTGCCGGCAAGTACCTGCACCATCCAGCCCGCTACACACGGAGCGCAGCACGCGAGGCGCTAACTGTACGTGTCGCGCCCACTGTGCCCACGCTCCAGGCGGCCGGGCACGCACTGACTGCCCTAATGAAGACGGAGAAGTGCGCCAGACCATAGTCTACGGGCTGCCTGCCTTCTCACGGAAGAATCACAAAAAATAATGATGGAAGTTTGAGGCAGAAAGTATCAAAACGGGGCGAGAGCGGCCAGAAAGTAGGAGCAGAACCGTATAAACAGCCTTCGGTTCGATTTTTTTTCTTGCAATCGGAGCCCGGGGGTAGGCCGACCTGTTCGACTGACTACATTATTATAGGACTCGTGTTCCCACATACGTACCTTGCTAGATACGCCCTTGGTTGCGCTCCGTAGTCGTCATAAAAATATCTTTAAAAAGTTGACCTTTGAACTGTTTGTTTGCGACAGGGCATCATGGTGGGCATGGGCCAGAAGGACAGCTACGTGGGTGACGAGGCTCAGTCCAAGCGAGGCATCCTGACCGTCAAGTACCCCATCGAGCACGGCATCGTCACCAACTGGGACGACATGGAGAAGATCTGGCACCACACGTTCTACAACGAGCTCCGCGTCGCCCCCGAGGAGCACCCCGTCCTGCTCACCGAGGCGCCCCTCAACCCCAAGGCCAACCGAGAAAAGATGACTCAGGTTCGAATCTGCGACACCATTTTCCACGAAATACCGCTCGAAGCAGCCCTTTCCCGGAGAGCACCGCTGCCTCGCGGCTTTTAACGCCTGTGAGGTAGGCCACCGGCCGGCCCGCAACGCATCGGTGTGGAGACGGCGGCCTACCCCTGCCGTCCTTCCAGGGGCAAGGTAGGCCGCCATCCACACGCCTGTGTGCTGCAGGTCGGCTGGTGGCCTACCTCACAGGCGTTAAAGGGGGCAAAATATGGTCGGCTGCTAGACCCGATTGCTTACTGTGCAAGACTGATTGACTCTGGTGCGGCAAGCACCACTTACGTGGCAACGCCGGCCGCCGCATGCTGCGATAATGACCCTCCCCTCGTGCCCCGCAGATCATGTTCGAGACCTTCAACACCCCGGCCATGTACGTGGCCATCCAGGCCGTGCTGTCCCTGTACGCGTCGGGCCGCACCACGGGCATCGTGCTGGACTCTGGCGACGGCGTGTCCCACACCGTGCCCATCTACGAGGGTGAGACGCCGCCCCTGCCGTGGTCATGACCGCCGCTGTCCTCCCCCTTGCCTCCGCCACGCTGACCCGTGCCCTCTGCCCGCCAGGCTACGCCCTGCCGCACGCCATCCTGCGTCTGGACCTGGCCGGCCGCGACCTCACGGACTACCTCATGAAGATCCTGACGGAGCGCGGCTACTCCTTCACCACGACGGCCGAGCGGGAAATCGTGCGCGACGTCAAGGAGAAGCTGTGCTACGTGGCGCTCGACTTCGAGCAGGAGATGGCCACCGCCGCCTCCTCGTCCTCCCTCGAGAAGTCCTACGAGCTGCCCGACGGTCAGGTGAGCCACCGCCACCGCGGCGCACCGGCCGACGGCCAGGCCGGGCGAAGGCCAAGCCGCCGAAGCTCCAGTCGTCCGGGCTGCCTCTCTCAACCGAGTGGGACGCTCCAGGAGTGTCGAGGCAATGTGTTGATGCGGTGCTTGCCTTGATGTCCAGGTCATCACCATCGGGAATGAGCGGTTCCGCTGCCCAGAGGCCATGTTCCAGCCGTCCTTCCTGGGCATGGAGTCCAGCGGCATCCATGAGACGACTTACAACTCAATCATGAAGTGCGATGTCGACATCCGAAAGGACTTGTATGCCAACACTGTAAGTACGTCGGTCTTTGACTTGACATAGCTTGGACCAAAAATGAGGATTTTTCAAATATCAAACCTTCCAGAGCAGAAACTGAAATGTGATTGTGTGCTTGGTTTGAAGGTGTTGTCTGGAGGTACCACCATGTATCCTGGTATTGCGGATAGGATGCAGAAAGAAATTACGTCCCTGGCCCCCTCCACAATGAAGATCAAGATAATTGCTCCTCCAGAGCGTAAATATTCTGTATGGATTGGTGGGTCGATCTTGGCTTCCCTATCAACTTTCCAACAGATGTGGATCTCGAAACAAGAATATGATGAGTCTGGCCCATCTATTGTACATCGCAAGTGCTTCTAGTCCTGAGTTTCCTGGTTTGCTCTAGTCTTTCATAATTTATTGTATTGTAAGATTTGAAAGCTTCAACCAAAAGCTTGTACATAACGATCATTAATGATCAGGCAACTACTACTTCCACACTTAAGTTAATTTTGTGTTTATTTATTGATCTTATTTAAATGACAAACTGCCGAATTTTATCTGTGAGCATTAGTGGCAACAAATAAAGTCTGTGGCACTGATAGAAGGATTGAAATATACAAAGTAAATGAGAAACATACACAACTCTCATCACCTTTTTTTTATATTTTTTTATTTTTTTTTCAAGCTCTTGATTTAAACTTGTTTTAACTTGTTTTTAAAATATAAAATTTAATTCCAAAACACTTTTACACTACTTTCAGTTTTGTAACAACCTCTCAAATTAAGCCACAGTAATACAGAAAAATAGCTTGCACAGCCTCATATAGTCAGTATCCATAAATTTTACATTAGTGACTCACACAGAAGAATCCTCTCCCAGATTGCTGCAGGCAATGAGGCCTGCCCTGCACAATCACAACAACTCACGTAAACATTCTGAAAGTGTAACTCATCAGTTCTATACTACCAAGACTGAGCACAAAAAATTATCAGCTTTCTTCTACAACATTAAAAGAAAGGAGACTTCAACATCATACAAAAACTGTAATGAACTACAGAAATATGACTCTTAAAAAGTACTAGTCCTATGCCTAAGACATCATTGCTATTGGATGAAAGTTCAAGAGACGCCTAAAAACAAGAAGACACAGGGGTACAAGAACTACACAATGTGAACTATTAAATTATTAAAATTGAAGACAATGAGAAGAAAATTAAGATATGGAAATACCAACTAAGACAGACAGATTGTTACAGACAGATTGGTGATGATTGGTAGGGGAAACATTTTCAAACCCTTATGATAGAATAGATCCTACTTTGAATTATTAAAGGTAAAGTAATATCAAAATATACGTCCCAAACATACACCTTGTTGGCACATTGTTGGAATTTGATATATATACTGCACTAACATCAGTGAGTAAATGTCTTATATTACTGGCAACTAAAATCATAAAACAAGGACACACAGTAATAATGTTTGGAAAGTAAATGTTAAAGCCCTACAGAACTTTGATGACAAAATAATGCAACTCAATCTGTTTAGTGAGACTGACAAAATGACACTCATAATCTATGCGTGCACGCTACAAGTACGGTAGCTAGAGGCATTGCACCTCAAAATTGAAAGTAAAAGTTACCTAGAGAGTGACCATCCATTAGCTCATACGACTCCCCATCAAACCCTGGAAGTAGCTCACTTCAGGTTAATGTTTCAACCAATGATTAACAGGGGATAAGAAATAAGTAGTTACCATTTGATGTTTTTAAGGTCACATTGTCCACTAAATGGAAGACAGAAAAAAAAGGCACCTTAATTCAGGAGACAATTGATGTAAGATTTCAAGTAAGGATACAGTGAATCAAAATAGAAACAGAGCAGACGGCACTTCTATCCTGATTCCCCTGAGAGATGGCATACATTATAATTCTAGTAAAGCCACAAGACTGGAAGTGGAGACCCACAGTGACTAGGCACATGTAACAAATTTAATGAAATTGAAAAATATACTGATAAACAGTACTTGCTTACCAACATTGACGTTCACTAGTAAAATATCTCTTTACACAAATAAGATGATTCCATAACATACGACCTTCAAAGACAAACACAAACACTAAATGTGAATCATTTCAACAATTTACACTTTGGATTGCCCTAAATTGTCCCAAAATAAACCCAACTCAGATGGTGCAAAAAATATGTTTCACACCTATGTAAAGACAATAAAATGTTTTCAAATAATAATTCTGTATGGAAATAAAATTAATATATTGTATAATATAGACACGCAAGGCCCGCAGAAGGCATGAATAGGTCTTCTTTTAAAATTCATAAATGGATTAAGATATGACAAGACCTAAATTAACTTGATTTGAGACAATGTACAATTGATAAATCCTGTGGGTCAAAGTGATTTAAATCAAAGGCAAGTTGGGACAGTTCCTTGGAGGTTTTGAGGATATATTCTCTCAAGACACCACAAGAAGCAAAGTCAAGTGAAGGGGAGACCCTCAGTTAATCGTAATGTAAAATGACCTCACAGCCTAATAACAATTGCAACATCAACATGTATTTAACTTTGACACATACATCTAAAGTTCCTTCAAGAATAAAAGTAATTGCTTCACTTTCTCTCAGTTCCATCACCTCTTCTCCCTAATGAATGAAACAGAAAATCAAAATAAGTTATCAAATCAATGTAAAATTTGCTCTCTCACAAGAAAGTAGGCAACGTACCTCCTCTACCTACTCCTCTTCTTCTCACTGAATTACCAGAAGCTCTTCCTCGTGGACCGTGGCGTCTCTTTGGGGCAGATCTTGAGTCACTCACACCAGGCTGCAGCCATGGGAGAGAAAACTCACTGAGGAAGGAGAAGAGTCAATGAAAGATGAGTTAAAGAATTTAGATCAGTGTGGCATATGAACACAAAAAAAAACGAGTTTTACCTGGGGGTGAACTTTGAGATAGGAAGACCAAATGCCGAAACAGGAAGATCATCAGATACCTCCAGAAACTGTGCGTCCTCTGGGTCAGGCCAAAGGGAGCAAACAGGGTCCTCAGCATCTTCTCCTTTTGAACCTCCAAGGGCATTACTTGATGCCTCTCGTTGCTTCAATTTATCGATGTGCCTTTGTTCTCTTATTCTCTGAACATCCCATCTGTAAAATCATGTGTAAGTTGTACTCAAACTGCTGCTTTTAACAAAGATATAGCCGAAAGAAGCATTAAAAGAGTACAATAGCATTTCACTAACCTTTTTCTTCTCCGCTCATCAACCTCCAATCTATGGTGACGTTTTAAGAAAACTTCATCATCCAGATTTTCTGTTCCTTCCATTGAATACAAACTTGTATAAACCTTGACTCGCCACTGGGGAGTCTGCAATGATATTCAAAAGGAGGAAGATATAGTTAAAACAGAATGAATCAATCCTTAACCTCAGGGAAACAAAAGTACCAATTCTTACCTCTAAAACATCACCATTACAGTCTGGTACAGGTTCTGTTTCAATGCAAGTTTCTCCTAAAGTCCAACTTGAATCACAACTTCCTGTAGCTGTGTAGTATGGATAAGTAGTAGTTAAAACAGGATGATTTTGAGAAGTACCGCCTTCAGTGCTACCTTCTGTTTCTTCTAATGAGCAGGAAAAACAAAAAAGTAAGATGTTATGAAAGATTAATAAATAAATGAGACATAAAGTAAAAAGTGTTCAACAGTTTATACCTTTCCTTGGTCGTTTTGCGGAACGACCTTCTGGCACAGAATCTTCTAGGTTAGTTTCTTCCATTGTATTAACTTCTCTTGATCCTACTGATACGCTTCTTTTCCCTCTTTGTTTCTTTCTCCTTTGTCCAACTGTTCTCTTACCCCGAAGGGCAGAGCGTTGACTGACTGTTGTTGTCGATGAATCATCATACATTTCATATTCACTACTGATAGATGCTCCACCATCCTCACTCTGTCTTCGTTGTGCAGATCTTCTCCTCCAGTGTTCAGGACTTTGAGATCCCTCCTAAAAGCCAAACATAAATAAGTAATAGTGCTCTTTTTAGTAAGAGTGTTGAATGGTCATAAAAATGTCACCTTGGGGCTACAAGATCTGTTGCTGCGGAAAGGTCCTTTCATATTTTCCGATGTGCTGGGGCTTGCATGACGTGATGTAGGAGTGTGTGATCGTACTCTCTTGGACTCAGCATTACCCGCACCACAATTCGCTTTCGAGTTGCCAGCACGACGGTCCGAGCGCTGCAGACTCTTCTTCAGCTGCGAAAGAAAAACACAAATAGTAAACACTTGTCACAGAACCCACAACTCAATGAAACATCTCTAATTTCAGGGACAAGAGATCAAATCTCACACGGGAGTGATTTGACGGACTGAATTCAATTATGAATCAACGCGGTTGAGCCAGGGACACGGACAACAAACAACAGCATCCACATCATGACAGCAAAGCTCAAGGGAACATAACCTACAAACGACACCACCGTGCTGCGCCTCTTCTTCAGCACGCGCATCGCAGTGCGTCGCGCCCGGTGGATGCAAACGATGGCCACACTAGGAGCCCCTTTGGCACGGCCTCGGGGACGGGCTTCGACGAGTTATCGGGCCGTCGGGGGCGCGACGGGCATCGCCTGCGTCGCAGTCGCACGGAGGAGGCATCTTGGACCAGCTGTCCGCGACATGAGGACACTGGCGCTCGATCCGCGGTCGGCACGCGCGATTGCACGCCAGGGGACGGGGAGGCCGCGCCTAAGGGTCGCCACGGTGGGACGGAAGGGTCGCAGAGCGCCTTTCGGCCGTCCAGCAAGTGCAGGACGAGGGGCAGCAGGCGGGCTGCAGGTCCTAGCCTGTCCCGCCACTCGCCACCCTATCCTATCCGCACACAGACACAGGCACACAAGCCTCAACGCATACTCACCCGTTCATTTTCCTGACGCAGGGCCTGGATCTGTTTATCCTGCCGAGCCATGAGCTCGGACTGCTGTTGGATTAGGTCCAGGTGTTGTAAACAAATTTCTTTCAAGTGTTTGTACTCGTTTTTCTCCTGAGAAGACACCATTCCCTCACTCATGCTGGCGTACATATGATCAAAGTCACACGGAAAAGACACGATTCCAACTTTAGATTCTTGAGCGGCGAAGTTTTCCATGGATCTTGTGCAAATGATGTGATCTTTAATGTTCGTAACCATGTTGGAGTTAGGACCCGAGCCGCGAATGCTTGTGCCGTCTTGATTTTCCTCCTTCACTGTGATGGCAGCTTGTGACATTTTACGCCGCGATCGTCCGAGAGGTTATGTTCTTCTGACACCGGTATATCGATCACAAATTCGTATGAGATTAAGTAAAACAGACACAGAAAACACACGCGAGCTATCACAGAGCGAAAACAAGCCTCCATTGAAAACATACATACATTTCCAGAGCCTTGTGTGAGAGAGACAGATACTAAATTCAAATATTTTGGAGGGAGAAGTTAAAAACAAATTTTGCCTTATATCAGGTGAAAACGCGAAGGAAATTCATATCAATCCGTAAGGGTAATTTTTTCAAGTTCTATTACACATTGAATTCAATTTAAACTCACTATACAATCAACAATAGTATTATCGTATTTAATTTATTAGTGTTCGAATGTTGGCAAGCTTTGCATTAGTTAATGTCTTCCCGAAAGGCGCGAAAAATAAACACGATTTGCGCTTGTCAAAAACAAAGATGTTACGACATGGATTATGTTTGATTTAATAAAGTTACTCGAAAATATGGTAGTAATCGGAACAAGTCATTCAGTATAAGAATGGACGTTTGTTCTGCATCACGCCGGACCATAGGAAATGTCAGCAGCACGTCTTAGGACCAGTGATCAAATGATCAAATTCTCGCATGGTTTCTCTATGGGTTTCTCTTTTCCTTCGCGTGTAGTTCACGGTGTCAGTGTCAGAGCCACAGCTTGTCTGAGACGCGTCAGCGCGAAAGACGATCTGCGCTAGGATGGGGGCAGCAAAGCCAAGGCGCTGTCAAAACAAGGGGCTGAAGTTTTTTCATTTTTTTTTTATTTTTTTTTGCAACGTTGTCAAGCAACGCGGCTGGCGACGGAACCGGCCTCGTTTTAATCCGCGTTCAGTATTTACTTTCTCCGTCACGGCTGCAGTCAGTCTGCATATCGGCCACAGGTGCGTCTGCGTCACGGAACCCAAGGAGTGGTAATCTACCGCACGCATGCTCGAGGCCGATAAGAGGAGAGAGAGGGAGGCAGTCGCTTTGTCGCTATTCAAATGGGAGCCGCGTGACAACGGCTCTATTTCGGTCTTTCCTTCCAGTTTGCGGTCAGCGAAATTCGTCCCAGATTCCACTCCACAAAAACTTGCGGCGTCGCCTGTACCCAGAACATGATGCACCGTCCGGAGACCGGAGGCGGGTCGTCGGCGTGGATCGGCGGCTGGCCGACCGACAGCCTGCCGCCGCCGGGTGGGCGGAGGGGAGGGAGGGGGAGTGGGGACCAAAACACAGCGCGGCCGCCAGCCCTGGCTGGGCGGCTCGCGGCCCGACGGGCAGGCAGTCAAGCCGGCTGCAGCAGCACACCGCCGCACGCACTGCAGACGACGCTACGCTACGCAGTCTTCCTGAGCCACTTCGCCCTCCTCCACCTCGAAGCAGAGCTTCATCTTGCACTCAGCCGGGAGCCAGGACTTCGTCGGTGTCCGCGTTGAAGACTTGTTCAACGGCCTTCGGTTCCTAGTGTTTGCAGGAACCGTTCCATGGCTACAGCAGTTTGGTGTATGCTGCGATGTGCTAGAAAGCAGCCCTGTGTCGACGGATACAGCAATCTGTGCAAGCTGCTACCCAGTTCAAGTTTAGAGACTAGTTTGTTTCGCCTGCCCTGTCTTTGACAGCACGGCCAGTGTTACTTTGGCGGCGATTTGACGTTGTTTGACGACGGCTATCGCTCCTTTGGCGTGTGCCCTCACCATCATCCCAGTGAACGCTACCAAAACAACCTAAACAAGCCACCGCACCGCGGCATCCAAACTCTAAACTCGCAACATCGCCCGGTGAGTACTCGTCCGCCTCGACCCGTGGGTACGGGGCGTGGACTCTGGCGTGGGCCTCGTCCTGCCCACGCGTGCATGTTGCCCTTTCTTCGATGTTGCTGCTGGCCTTCCAAGATGGCGTGGGCCAGCTGATCGCAGCGCTGCGTCCCTTGGCCCTTAGTGTAGGACTCAGCCAGTCCCTACAGCCCCAGCCACGCCCCGGCCGTGGGGCATCAGCTGCTTCAGGTGCTGCAGCCGCTGCAGCCGCTTCAGCCGGTGGGGTCCAAACTGGTGGGGTCTGTAGGTCTATGTTGGACGAGCGGGGGAGGGGGACGGGACCTCTTGCTCACTACAGTCCGTCGACTCACACTCACCGACTTTGGATGACCCCCCTCCCCCATCATATTAATATGTGACATAAATTTTTTGAAGTTCGTGCGGTCTCTCAAAATTCTGACAAGTTCTTAGATTCAGAAATTTTTGCGGTTCATGCTGTCGCTCAAAATTTTGACGAGTCAAGTCCAAAAGTATTTCGCTTGTCGCACACCGTCGGTGCATGCGAAGGGACTTATCTCGCGATGGCGCCACAGCCCGCGCCTCAGCCCTTTATTCAATATTGTGTTGTTTCTTGTTCCGCTTGGCCTGAAGGCACGCCCTTTCGAAGGGGGGAAAGGGAGGAAGGGTTCGGGCCGCGCCGCGCTCCGCCAGCACGTCCCAGCCGCCCTCCCTTCCTCCCTTTATTTTTGTGATTGACTGTCCCGTCCTGGCAGCGGGAGCCGCGGGGGCCGCGGGGCCCGGCCCGGCTCTGCAGCGCGGCACGGCAGCACGGCGCGGACGAGACGAGACGGGGCGTCCCGAAAAACCGTGGCTCAAGTCCTTTGCGATGGCACACCGCACAGTGGGTCAGAAGACCGTTGAGGTGGCCTAAAGTCTAGACGCGTGTTGAGCTCCAGAGTCGCTAACTAGGACTCGAATCGAACGTGTGACCCCACCGATGGGTTCCTCGTTCGATTCGAATCCCATTAGCGACTTTGGAGCTCAAGACGTGTCCGGGATTTCGGCCGCGTCAACGGTTTTCTGACCCACTGTGCACCGCTCGCACACCACACCTTGTTTCTGCGGCCGTCTCCTTGTTGCCTCACCGCGCCCTTTGCGACCACGTGACCTTCCCTATGGCGATATTGTCTTTCCTTGGAGCCTGTCCAACGGGAATCCAAAAAGTCGGGGGTTTTCGGAAAAGTCTCTCGTGGAACCATCCCGGGATTCCCTCGGTTTCCTCGGTCCCTACGATCGCCTACTAACGAACGTGACAAAAGTCACATTCGAACGAATACGACGTCACATTCGTTAAATAACAGTGTACATTGGGTCCTTATCACCCGTCCGGAACAGAGTCGCTGTTTGCCGTCTGATTAGTTCCTGTCTCTGTTGCGCTCCTGGGCCGTTCCGTGGGGGTGGGAGAGAGAGGGCGACGAAAGCGCTGCTGTTCGGACTCGGCCTGCCGAGCGATTCACGAGACGAGAGTCGTTTCGTCGTTCTGTCTCTGTCGCACTCATGGGGCTCTTCGTAAGGGTGCGAGAGAGACAGAGCGCCGAACCGATCTTCCGAATCCCTCGGCTGCTGTGTGTTCCGGTCGCTTGTCTTCGCGCACGACCTCGTTCCGCGCGTTCCGGCGAGCAGTGCCATGCTTCCGCGTGAGGCCGTAGACTCGCTGGATAGCGGGCCATCAACCATGGGACAAATGACCCGCCGATACTCCGCGCGCGAGCGACTTTTGATGCTGGCCGTGTGGGCGGTCGCTTGAGCTCGGTGTATCGCCGGGGTCGTTTATTTTCAGGGTGGTGCCCGCCCGTGGCTGCGCTTCCTCCTGCAGACTGAACAGCGCTTTATCTCTCTCTCTCTCTCTCTCTCTCTCTCTCTCTCTCTCTCTCTCTCTCTCTCTCTCTCTCTCTCTCTCTCTCTCTCTCTCTCTCTCTCTCTCTCTCTCTCTCTCTCTCTCTCTCTCACACGCACACGCACACGCACACGCACACGCACACGCACACGCACACGCACACGCACACGCACACACACACACACACGGGACGTGGGACGCGCCATGAATGAGTGCGAGAGAGACGGCGTGACGAAAGGCACCGCTGCCGCGATTGAGGGAGGGGCATCTGATAGTGCGTGTCGATTTGAACGTGTGCCCTTTAGTCGAAGGACGATAAGGTACGAGGGCCGGGCACAGTGGGCCGGGCGGGGCAAGGTGCACCCGGTCCGAAGGTCTGAGCCCTACGGAAATGCCCAGCCTGCTTGCTCGGCCTCGGTCTTGACTGAGCTGCTGGGCTGATTCCGCACAGCGTTTGTTTCTTCGCTGTCTCTCTCGCACTTGGGTGGGTGCGAGAGAGACAGCGAAGAAAAGGATTGTTCGGAATGATTCTGCTGCTGCGCTCGGCGTGGCTCACCTGCAGCCCGAACAGTGCTTCGCTGCTGTCTCGCTCCCAGTCCCACGGGGCGCCTCGCAAGTGCGAGAGAGACATCGCCGAAAGCGCCGTTCAGAGCTGGTTCCCGCTACGCCCCACAGTGGGTGAGAAGACCCTTGAGACGCGTTTTGAGCTCCAGAGTCGCTAAATGGGGCTCGAATCGAACGCGTGACCCCACCAATGGATTGCCCTCCGAACGAGTCATCCATCGGTGGGGTCACACGTTCGACTCAAGTCCCATTCAGCGACTCGGGAGCTCCAAACGTGTTCGGCATTTTGGCCGCCTCAACGGTCTTCTGACCCACTGTGCGCCCGTGTGCAAGGTTTGGACTGGACGGGCTGCCTTTGGGGGAACCTGATTTGGGCAGAGACAGATTGAAAGGTGGTAAGGGGGGGGGGGGAGGCACGCAGAGGGCTTATGGCGGGGATCCGGTTCTCGAATGCAGCTCTGCAGTTCAACGGCCCTTCGCTGCGCCCAGCAACGCCGACTATCAGCGCGCCTTTCCTACAACGCCCTGCTCTGGGAAATAAAAATGTGTCGATAGAGCGACGCGCCGCGCCGCCGAAATATTGTCTTGCTTTGTTGTTAAGTAAGGCAGGCCGGGAACGAACGTGTCTGGTGTGCGGGATGCCGCTGAGCGCACGGCAGTGTGCGGCATTGTATTGTCTTTTACCGAGAAGCGCCGAGTGGTGTCAGCCCATCAGTTGCTGACTGTGTGGAGCGGAGGGTGAGTGAGATGGACTGCGCTCACGCTCTCGGCCGACGTATCTCCGCTTCGCCGCCTGTCGCTACCCCTCGCCCTGGGCAGAGAGCGCGGCGGCGATACCCCGCGCGCGGTTGGCGCTCTCTGTCTGAATTGCCCACCTTGCCGCACAGTGGACCAGAAGACCAGCGCCGGCAGCCAAAACTCTAGACGCGTTTTGAGCTCCAGAGTCTCCTGGCCCACTGTGTGCCGGCGGCCGCCTCTTTGCGGGCTGCGCCAGCGACTTTGCCGAGGCTGTGCTTCGCCCACTGTGTGCCGGCGGCCGCCTCTTTGCGGGCTGCGCCAGCGACTTGGCCGAGGCTGTGCTTCGCCCACTGTGTGCGCGGCCGCCTCTTTGCGGGCTGCGCCAGCGACTTTGCCGAGGCTGTGCTTCGCCCACTGTGTGCCGGCGGCCGCCTCTTTGCGGGCTGCGCCAGCGACTTTGCCGAGGCTGTGCTTCGCCCACTGTGTGCGCGGCCGCCTCTTTGCGGCCTGCGCCAGCGACTTTGCCGAGGCTGTGCTTCGCCCACTGTGTGCCGGCGGCCGCCTCTTTGCGGGCTGCGCCAGCGACTTGGCCGAGGCTGTGCTTCGCCCACTGTGTGCGCGGCCGCCTCTTTGCGGGCTGCGCCAGCGACTTGGCCGAGGCTGTGCTTCGCCCACTGTGTGCCGGCGGCCGCCTCTTTGCGGCCTGCGCCAGCGACTTTGCCGAGGCTGTGCTTCGCCCACTGTGTGCGCGGCCGCCTCTTTGCGGGCTGCGCCAGCGACTTTGCCGAGGCTGTGCTTGGCCCACTGTGTGCGCGGCCGCCTCTTTGCGGGCTGCGCCAGCGACTTGGCCGAGGCTGTGCTTGGCCCGCGCTATCTCAAAGGCAAATTAAAATACAATCGCCAGAAATAGAACGGAATCGAATGTGACGGGCGCGTCACACGCTCCAAGGCGTGAAGACTGCACGGCACCTTCTATATTAGGAAACCGAGGGAGTTCACTTCTCGTTCTGCTGGGCTTTTTTGGCTCTGCAAAATATTGACCGGCCACTCTCTATCGTCCCGGTTCATCAGCCTGTCTTGACGCAAGCCACTCACCTGATGGCGGCGTTGCGCCACCATCTCGCTAGTATATATACTAATCACGAGAAACAATAATTGATGGATGCGGGTTCATTGTTTGCCGATAAGATGGAGTGGGGTGGGCCTGGTGGGCCCAGGGCGGCCCAGGGTCGACCAAGGTCACAGGGCTGGCTGCTGTTACGCACTTTGTTGATAGGAGCCCTGCCTGGTTAGAGTGCAGCGGTCTGCCGGTGTGGTCCTGCCTGGACTCCGCGCTGCACGTTGCCGTCGACGCTCCGTCTCTCTCGCACTCATGGGGTGTCCCGCACAGAGAGGGACTGATGCACGCATTTGGGAGTGAGCCTGCCGCCACTTAGAGCCGATGAGTGTGACGCGTTGCCGCTAACCAGCGCGCCGGACATCGTCGCCTCGTCGCCTGCTCGGCCGGGGTGCGCGTTTGGAACCGTTGCACACTGGCAGAGCTGCCAGCGCTGTGGTTGCCGCCATGCACAGTGGGCCGGAGATTCCTCGTTCGGAGAGCAATCCATTAGAGGGGTCACGGGTCACATGTTCGATTCGAGTCCCATTTTGCGACTCTGGAGCTCAAAACGCGTCCGGAATTTTGACCACCTCCACCGGTCTATTAGCCCACTGTGCCACGCTTGGCTTCGTGCGTGTCCAGCCGATCTAAATGCATGGGAGAATCTCTTCTCCACGCTTGATTTTGAAGTCTTGTTGAGTGGAGTGTCACCAGTGAAGGGGACTTGTTTATGTGCTCGTTGCCGTTGCCCTCCCCCGAATCCCGCTGGCAGCCGCAACGCTCGCTACCGGCCGGATGTTTCTTTGTGCTTTTTATCTTTTTCTGCTCCTGCTGTCCACGAGATTATGTTACGTCCGCCGAGCGGCCGAGCGCCGTCTTTTTTGGGAAGATTAAACGGCTGGTGCAACCGCGGTTCAATTCCGGTGTGCTGGTCGCGGAGCGCGGGTGCTGAACGCGCAGTGGGTTAGAAGACCGTTGAGGTGGCCAAAATTCTAGACGCGTTGCGCTCATGAGCTGTCAAATGGGGCTCGAATCGAACGTGTGACCCCACCAATGGATTCCTCGTTTGGAGAGCGCGGGAAGGGACGCGGACAGAAATGACGTTCCCGAGTGACAGGGACTGTTAGTGACGTATGGTGTGCCGACAATTGCATTCGCCTGGACCTTGAATACGCATCGTTTGGGGCTGACTGTCAGGATGCCGCCGCCACAATCGAACCACCAATTTCGGTAACGGGGGGCGTCCCTTGTGGTCCATGCCTCGCATTCAAAGCTGCTAAAAACAAATACAAAAACCGCAACTAAAAAATTAGCGCTCATGCCAGAATTCGTAGTTTGGCTTAGAGTAACTAATAATAGTACACTGGAAAAGCTACGATATTATTTGGCCCCCAGCCGCTGAGGCGGCCGGATGAGGAATTGACCGGTCGAGGATGC
Organism: Stenchaetothrips biformis; assembly: GCA_030522485.1. Taxonomy (NCBI): domain Eukaryota; kingdom Metazoa; phylum Arthropoda; class Insecta; order Thysanoptera; family Thripidae; genus Stenchaetothrips; species Stenchaetothrips biformis. Next base: position 4,768,477 of record CM060093.1, on the reverse strand, counting down.
GGGCGGCCTGTGCGCTCCGCGGTGCAGGGCGGCGGCCGAGGCGCCGGAAGCGGAGACTCGCTTCGCTTTGCCGAGGCTGGCTGGCACTTTGTCGCGAGAGTCGCCACCGACCGGTCCTACCCCAACCCTGTTCAGCATGGCCCGCTGCACAGTACGTCGGAAGACCGTTGAGGCGGCCAAAATTCTAGACGCGTTTTGAGCTCCAGAGTCGCTAAATGGGGCTCGAATCGAACGTGTGACCCCACCAATGGATTGCCCCCCAAACCCGCCCGACTGAGGTTTGGTCTCGGGTTTGGCTTATCAGTTTTGGTTTTGTTCCGGTGGCGATTGTAAAGGTGCCGGGTGGAACGGTCCGTGCGATAGAATGCGTCATCGGACGTGGCCAGTCGCTAGTTGCCAAGCGGTTTTGCTCCCCCCTCCCTTTCCCCTCCTTTTCCTCCTGCTTATGCTTTTTCGCTGAGCTGATACCCGTAACAACAAAATAAAATGGAAAACTAAAGGAAGAGAGATTGTGTCGGTGTGCTCGCACGTCTAGTCCTGTCAAGTCTGCTCACCTATGGGTGGCCGTGGGAAACCGTGGCCAGTTTTTCTCGACTTTCGGCTATTAATTCTGAAAAAAGAGAAAAGAACAATTTTTCGCCTAACTAACTTTTTCTTTGCTATCGTTATTTTTGAGGCTGCGAGTTAAAACTTTTACGTTCTAGGGTGTACATTAACGAGGATGTTTGCTTTTTGTTGTTTTGGTGTGCGAGAAGTGCGCTGCCTGTTTGAACGGGGCCCCCACCCGCGCGGACTCCCCCCCGTCACCCCGGGGGGTGCTGCCGCAGCCACACAGGTGAAGAGTGGTCGCTCCGAAATGCTGAAATCGCCCGCGATAAAGCCGGCAGCCTGCGGCTCTGCTGGCCTCTGCGCGTATCTTTGTAGAGGTCATCATCTCTTCTCGTTAATAATGTGTGATATTGTTTGTTTGTTAGGGGAGCACGTGCTGTCCTAGTGGTTGGATCCCTCTTTCCCCCTGCTCCCCCCTCCCCCCTCCCGACCCTCCGAGTCTTGCTCTCCGCCGCTAGAGGTGAAATTGTTGTCGCTGGGTTCGCCGCGGCCGCGGATTCGATCTGGGGCGGCGCCAGAGATGTATCAAAGCGTGCCTTGCAAAAGCTCTGTGTGTGTGATTGTGTGATTGTGTGATTGTGTGTTTGTGTGTGTGTGTGTGTGTGTGTGTGAGTGTGTGAGTGTGTGTGTGTGTGTGTGTGTGAGAGAGAGTGAGTGTGTGAGAGAGAGAGAGTGTGTGTGAGAGAGAGAGAGTGTGTGTGTGTGTGTGTGAGAGAGAGAGAGAGAGAGAGAGAGAGAGAGAGAGAGAGAGAGAGAGAGAGAGAGAGAGAGAGAGAGAGAGAGAGAGAGAGAGAGAGAGAGAGAGAGCGGGGGGTGAGGGGGGGGGCAAGGGGGGCACGCTTAGAAGTACTCTTTCGCGGCGGTGAAGCATATCGAATTCACCCAATTTCCCTTCCGTTTCCGACGCTTATGCACACCATTCCACCCTTCGTAGAATTTTGTTATTTGACTTGAGGTCGAAATTTAATTTTTTTTTGTCGGGGCGGGCGGTAGTGGGGGACTGGCGGGACTCGTCGGGGGAGGAGATGGGGCGTGATGCCGCGCGGTCACGTCGCGGGCCCACTGTGTGGCCCTCCCCCTCGGGGGGTGCATCTCGCTGCAAGTCCAGCAGCCGTGCCAGCCCGGCCGGGCGTGAGGGTCGCCACAAGTCCGGCGCGGAGGGCGTGACCTTGAACCGGCCGGCTTGCAGTGTTGCAGGAATCCCGGCGGTGGGGGCGTCGTGCTGACATCGTGACCGCAACCTACGCCAACTGCGTCGCCGCGTTCTCTGTGGGCTTCCGTGAGGCCGTGTGTCCCCGCCCGGTCAGAACGAGGGCAGGCACACCGTCATTCGGTGTCTGTCACTCATCGTCATCTCTGGCGTTCCTGCTTTTTTCGCACGGAAGCGGCATTGTGCTGCGCCGGTGGCTCCACCACCTCGACGGGTGGTAAGTTCACCGTCTTACCATCTCCGCTGTCGCACCCATGGCCACCTCCTGCTCTCGGTGGGTGGGGAAAAAAAAATCTGCGGCCGCCCTCTGCCAGTCACATCGCCGTGCGGCGGGATAGCACTGGATTTTTGACTAATTCATTTGCAAATGCCGCGCGGCGCGCAGCCCGCCTCGCAGCTCGCGCACCCGACCGGTGGGTGGCGGGTCTCATGCATAGTAAAGTGTGCCGCCGGTCGGCGTCGGGGGTTGCCGCGGTAAAAATGCCCCCATTTCATGACTTGATGAAGACGCCCCCTCTTTTGTGGACTCAGTGCTTTTCGCGACGAGGTTCCCTGACTACGACGGTGCACAGTGGGCCAGGAGACCAGCCCAGGCGGCCGAAATTCTAGACGCGTTTTGAGCTCCAGAGTCGCTAAATGGGACTCGACCCAAAGGTGACCCCACCAATGGATTCCCCGTTCGGAGAGCAATCCATTGGTGGGGTCTCACGTTTGGTTCGAGCCCTGTTTGCCGACTAGGAGCTCAACGCGTCTTTAGTGTTGGCCGTGGCCCGTGGCGCCGGTCTTCTGGCCCACTGTGCGGCGCATTCAAGGCCCCCTAAGATCGCGCTCACGCGGCAGTTTCTTTTGTCGCGGACGTGCCCTCCTTTTGTGCGGCGCTGCGCCCCGCTGCGGCCCGCTGCGCCCCAGGTGCGTCTCCACACGAGACTGACAGATAAGCGGCTTGCTGGTTCCGAGCGGTGAGTCTCTCTGTCTCGCAGTGTGAGAGTGACGGGGTCGGCAGGACGCGGCGGCGCGGCAGGAAGGCCGTCTGTCGCCGTGACCGCCGGGCCGCGCCGGGCCCTGCGTTGCGTCGCTCAGTGGGTCAGAAGACAGTTCAGGCGGACAAAATCCCGGCCGCGTTTTGAGCTCCAGAGTCGCTAAATGGGACTCGAACCGAACGTGTGACCCCATCAATGGATTGCTCTCCGAACGGGGAATCCATTGGCGCTGTCACACGTTCGGTTCGAGTCCCATTTAGCGACTCTGGAGAGCTCAAAACGCGTCTAGAGTTTTGGCCGCCTCAACGGTCTTCTGACCCACTGTGCGTCGTTCCGCGTCCTTCTCAGTCGATCGCGTCGATCTTTATACCGACGCATGATGGGCTGTGAAAAAGGCCGACTTCCGATGACACTTGTGACGCCGGGCTGAAGTCGCGGAACCGTTTCCGCGCCGCCCCTTGCCGGCAGGCTGGCTTCGCCGCGGCGTGCGCGTGCCAGCGTGCGTGCCGCGGCGCCGCCTCGCCAAGGGCGCGCGATTGTCTTGGCCGTTGTCTTTCTTTCTGATAATCGCGCGTCTGACTGGTCCCTCTCGAAATAGATAGTGCGAGTGCTTGCATCGAAGAACGCACGCGTCCGCCGGTTGGCGGAAGTGGGCGAGGCGTTGGCGTGGCGCGGCGCGGCGTGGCGTGGCGCGGCGCGGCGTGGTTGTCGGGTAGAGCGTGCTCGGCGCTTGGTCTTGATACGGGGCTCTACTAGACAGCGCTAGACGGACCGATGATGTGGCGCGGATGGCGCGCGCGCACACACACACACGCACACACGCACACACACACACACACACACACACACACACACACACACACTCACACACTCACACACTCACACACTCACACACTCTCACACTCTCACACACTCTCACACACTCTCACACACTCTCACACACTCTCACACACTCTCACACACTCTCACACACTCTCACACACTCTCACACACTCTCACACACTCTCACACACTCTCACACACTCTCACACACTCTCACACACTCTCACACACTCTCACACACTCACACACACTCACACACACTCACACACACTCACACACACTCACACACTCACACACTCACTCACTCACTCACTCACTCACTCACTCACTCACTCACTCACTCACTCACTCACTCACTCACTCACTCACTCACATGCCCGCGTCGGAAACAAGGGGACGGGCGGGGGTCAGGGGGAGGGAATGGAAAAGGCGTGGCGGCTAGATAGCGAAAACCGCGGAGACAAGAGGTGTGATTAGAAAAAAAAAAGGCGTTTGAAAGCTGCGGACCCGGGACATGAGCGGGTCGAAAGCAGGGACAGACAGTAGAGACTTCCTTCCTACGACAGATTTGGCCACGCGGACCACAAACAAAAGTAAAATCGGACTTACTTTTCTTCAAAGCGAGTTTTAAAACTTTTTCACATTATCAAAAAAAAAAAAAAAAAAAAAAAAAAAAAAAAAATTAAAAAAAAATTGTTTTTAAAAAATATTTGTATTTTTAAATATTTTTTTTTTCTTGAAATGTCACTACAATCCCGCTACATAGATACCCGTCAATTAGCATTGGAGCGGTCCGTGGAACGAGTCCGCCGCCGTGAATGCGATAACTTTGCTACTCGTCTTGTGGGTCGATGGCCGTCTGCCGGCCGGCTGCTGGCAGGACTGCCTGCAGTGATGCGCCAGGAAGAAAGGGGAGCACGTACTGCTGCAAGGGCCGCTCGGCAGACCGGCTCGGCCAACCTGCTGGCGACCCCGTGCTTCTCTGGCGGGGCGGGGCGCGGCGGGGCGCGGCGGGGCGCGGCGGGGCGGGGCGCGGCGGGGCGCGGCGGGGCGGGGCGCGGCGCGGCGGGGCCCTCGCGATGAAGCGTCGTGCAGCAGGCGGCGCAGGGCATCGTATCAGTCGTCTTGCCGCAAGCACGCCGCCGGGTGCTGTCTGTCTTGCTGCCTTGGTGGTCGCAGCCACCGCGCCGCGCCGCTCCCGTCCTGGTAGTGGCTTCAGTGGCGCGCCGCCCGCCCTGCTCCGACTTGCCGAAGACCAGCGCGAACCGTCGGCCCGGCCACTGGCGGCCTCAGTGGACGACGCCAGGGACACGAGGAGCTGCAGGGGATGGCGAGCCGCGTGCCGGCTGCCCGCGACGCCCTCTAGAGACGCCGCTGTAGTTCGGCTTGGCGCGGGCCGAGCCTGCCCAGTCCTCAGGTGAGCGGAGCGGGCCACTTCCATTTCGCTGCCAGGCAACACAGTGGTCCGGAAGACCGTTGGAGGCGGTCAAAATCCCGGACATGTTTTGAGCTGCTGGGTCGCTAAGTGGGACTTGAGTCGAACGTGTGGCCCCACCAATGGATGCCTCGTTTGGAGAGCAATTCATTGGTCGGGTCACACGTTCGATTCGAGTCCCGTTAAGCGACTCTGGAGCTTAAAACGCGTCCAGAATTTTGGCCACCTCAACGGTCTTCTGACCCACTGTGCAGCCGTATTGGGACTGCCGTGCTTTACCTCCGCCTGACTCACTGTCTTCGCGGATGCCAGAAGGAAGTCGCTCGAGTTGAGTAATTTTAAGGAAAGGCGGAGAGGGCTGCCTGCCTGCTTGCCTGCCTGCCTGCCTGGCGGGCTGACGGGGGTTTCATCCTCGAAAGAAAGTTGGCAGCGCGCTGCCTGAAATTTTGTTTGTCAAACTATGCGCCTGGCGGGCGGGCTGGGCGGGCTGGGCTGGCCGGCGCGCCGCGGGCGGCGGGATGGACGCCGGGGCGGATGCAGAGCTTAGGTCCGCGCGCCGCCTCGCTTTTTTGGCGGAAGGAAGGCTGTTCTGAGGCCAAGGCACAGTGGGTCAGACGACCGTTGAGGCGGCTAAAATTCTAGACGCGTTTTGAGCTCCAGAGTGTGTGGCCGCCTCAACGGTCCTCTGACCCACTGTGCAAGGGCTAACAGCAGGGGGGCGGGGGGCTTTTTGCCCGTACCTTAAGCGGGGGCAGCGTCGCGTCGTCGGCCTACCTCATAGGCGCCGTGCGGTTTTTGTTGGAAAGAGAGGGGATGGGAGATTCAGAGAGAGAGAGAGAGAGAGAGAGAGAGAGAGAGAGAGAGAGAGAGAGAGAGAGAGAGAGAGAGAGAGAGAGAGAGAGAGAGAGAGAGAGAGAGAGAGAGAGAGAGAGAGAGACCATTCCTCGCCTCTCGGTCTCCGCTTTAAGCCGCGCCGAAGGGCCGGACCGGATTGTTAATTCATTGAATAAACTACTTTCCGCGAGCTGGCGCTGCCCTGGCGCCCTGCGCTGGGTGCGAGCGAGACTGGGCGAAGCTAATGACGCGCCGCCCTCGTCGGAATGCCTCGTGCTGCACTAACGAGGCCGCCCGCGTACTGGAAATTCAGCGTTTAGTTTTTTTTTTTTCGTTGTTGTTTTTTCTCCTCCACGGTGGCAATATGAATTTGCTGCCCCGACTTGGAGACCGAAGTGAAAGATGCCCCTCTCTGATAAAAGTGTGCGAGGCACTCGCTCTGTAATACGAAGAAAATTGGCTGGGTGGAGGAGCGGCCCCCCCCTCCCCCCCCCCCTCTCCCTCTCTTTCCCCGCGTGCCATGAGGGACAGGCATGCGCTGGTCGCTGGTGCAAACAGATTACGGGATCGCGCCCAATGCCTCGCAGTCTTGATGTTTTAGTTTCTGCTTTATTTTTAACCTCATCTGGGGCAATTTTACGAACCGGCAGGCAAGTGCGTGTTAATAGGCCAAGCGGACAAGTGTAACGCTAATACCTGCCTGGGCCGGTCCCTGCCGACCTGCAGTGTCGGTGAACGCGGCAGAGTGCCAGGTGCGGAGCGGGGGGCGTCGCCCTCGGGGAGGTATACCATTGGTGGGGTCACACGTTCGATTCGAGTCCCGTTTAGCGACTCTGGAGCTCAAAACGCGTCTAGAATTTCGGCCGCCTCAACGGTCTTTACTGTGCGTCCCCCTGGAGCGAGGCCGTCCGCGCGCGGGAGGCTGAAAGCCAATTTGTGTTTGCTTGCCGGTTAGCGTGACGTCTGCGTGACGAGCGCAGGCCGTGTCACGTCGCGCAAACGCTCTTGTTTTGTCTGACTCAAATGTGGCGCCAAAATACGGCGGCGCGTCGAGGGTCTACTAGTGTGACGCGGCCGTCGACTCGCCTCTCGGAAACGCTTAATTGTTCCAGCGAGTGCACCGCGCGCCGCCGCCTTGTGTTTGTTGTTGTTTTTGATTCGGTGGCGCTGCGGTTGTGCGAGATCATCATCTCCTCGTCGTTGTTTTACCTCGTCTGGCGTACCTGCTGTGTGCTCCCCCCTCTCCCCTTTTCCACGTCCGTGCTTTGTCGGTCGCTCAAAATGAGATTTGCTTTCCTGCCGGCGAGTCCATCGGCCCTTGCGCTGGGATTGCAATGAAACCGCGGGGCGGGACTGGCTAGAAATACCTGAAAACGATCATCAACTCGATGCGACAATCTTGCAAGGGACAAAGTGTGACCGTGACCCCACCAAATGATTGCTCTCCAAACGACGAATCCATTCGTGGGGGTCACAAATTCGGTTCGAGTCCCATTTAGCGATTCTGGAGCTCCAAACGCGTCCAGAGTTCTGGCCGTCTCCACTGGTCTTCTAGCCCACTGGGCCTCGGCAGCAGGGGATGAAGCGGACAAATTAAATAAGGGTCCCAGCAGCCCTCGGCAAACTGCCTCGTCAATGGCGGTGATGATAATGATGGCTCGTGTCTTACTTTCTTTTCTTTTTCGCTGTTCCAGATTTGACTCCCTCCTCCGTGACAATGAGCCTGACCCAGACCACGACGACGCGCGTGGAGGCCGTGCAGCAGCGCCTGCAGCCCGCCGCCAGCCCGGCCGGCCTGCAGCAGGTGCGCTTCCGGGGCGCCAACATCCCCGCCGCCATGGCGGCCACCACGGCCACCACGGCCACCACGGTCCCCACGCTCACCAGGCGATTCTCCTTCGTCTGGCCGTTCATATCGAAAGGTGAGGCCCGCCCTCCAATAATGCGCCTCTGCGGTGCGCCCTCGTTCCTGGAGGTGGTGGCACAGGGCCTTGTAGGCGAGCCCGTTTTCATATCGTGGTGTCGGCGCCGCGGCCCTCGCTGGAAGCGGTGCTAGATTGCGCCGGACAAGCACCGTGTGAATTCGGCGAGCGTTCTCTGTCCGGGGCGGGGCGGGGCGCCGGCGATGGCTGCCGTGCGATGACGGTACGACATTCCGGACTCGGTTCCCCGCGTGCCTCGAGCGGCAGGCTGACGTCGCACAGGGGGCCGCAGGCGGCTAAAACTCGAGACGTGTTTTGAACTCCAGAGTCGCCAAATGGGACTCGAACTGAACGGGTGACTCCACCTCCTCGTTTAGAGAGCAAAATTTGGCCGCCTGCGCCGGTCCTGTGGCCCACTGTGCGTCGTGGTGGTGCACTCTGCGTCGACGAGGACCGGGCCGTCTGTCATCATGAGCCGCGCCACCGCGTTGTGTGCGCCGCGCGGAGGGGGAGCGGCGGCGCAACTCGCGGGCCCACTGGACCGACGCGCGACGAGCCAATTACTAATGGGACTCGCCAGTACCACGAATTTTAGAGACTCGGCGCGCTCCCACACCCACATCTTGCGTCTGTGTGTGTGTGTCGTCATGACGGGGATGCGGCTGCCGTGGCCGCAATCTGCATTCAATGCTTCCCCGTCTGCCTCTGGCTATCTCTCTCTCTCTCTTTGGAATCCAGATATGCTGTTCTAATTGCCGCGAAACGTGGAATGGAGGATGGGGAGGGGGGCGTACCTGTGTGCGTCTCTCATTTGGAATGGCACGCCGCCGCCTTCTGCTCGCATTGAATCGTTTACACACACGCATGCACACACACACACTCATACCGCGTTGTCTCTGTCTTCGACTGTTTTTTTATCGCTGTTGCGCGGCGCTCGCGGTACCAATACCTGAGCGGTGCCGACACCGCCGCGAGGCCTGTGAGATGAAGCCTGACTCCGCTCTGTCTCTCTCGCACTCAAGGCCCTCCACTCCCAGGTGTGAGAGAGACAGCACGACGACGTGAGCCGCGCCGCTGGCACGCCCGGCCCACGCGGTCGCCTTGCTGCTGGTGCCTGCTCGCCGGCGCGGGCATCAGGCTGATTCCGAACTGGGCTTTCGGCGCTCTCGTGGAGGGGGGGGGGGGACGAAAGTGCTCACTGTTGGGCATGAGGCTGCGGGTGCCCCTGCCGGCCGGTTTGTCTGACCCTGGGCTTATCCCGTCAATTCGTGCATTCATCCGGGCCGGCCGGGCCTGGCTGCCTGGCTGCCTGGCTGCCTGCCTGGCTGCGTTATCGCGGCGTATTGAGTGTGCCCTTCCAACCGGCGCAAGGCCCTGCCCGGCCCGCCTGTCTATTGGAAATTCAATTTGATGATTGCGCCGTCCAGCAGCAGCAGCTTGTCGGTAGGGCGGCCCAACCTGCCCGCTGGACCCGGCGGGGCTCTGAGCGCCCCTTATCGGGGGCCCCGTAGCACAGTGAGCCAGAACACCGCGCAGCCGGCCAAAACTCTAGACGCGTTTTGAGCTTCAGAGCCACTAAATGGGACTCGAATCGAACGTGTGACCCCAGCAATGGATTCCTCGTTCGGAGGGCAATGGATTGGTGGGGTCACTCGTTCGATTCGAGTTCCATTTAGCAACTCTGGAGCTCAAAGCTCGTCTAGAATTTTAACCGCCTGCACGGTTCTCTGGCCCACTGTGCGTACGGGTGCGAGGGTGACGGAACGACGGATCAGGTGGCCGTCTTTTTATTCGAACTGCCATCAGCGCGACAAGGCTCACAGAATCCATGCTCTCCTACACCATCAAACCATCGCCAGGGAGAAAAAATGGCGCACACAAAAAGGAGCCGCGCGTTGAGTAATCTGAATAATGTGTGAGGCTTTTGATAGGCCGGCTACACTGATAGGCAAGCGAATGGGGGCATCGAACGCGATCGTGTGTCTGCTCTCGATTTGGACGCGGCTTTGGTTATCTGGCTGGCTCGGTTCACGCGTGTTGCGTATCCAGGTGGCCGAACCATTGAGGGATCTGAAAGTCCTACCGACCTTGAACCAAAGGCAGCTCGCTGGACGGGGCGGCGGCCGAAGACCTTTGAGGCGGCCAAAATTCTAGACGCGTTTTGAGCTGTAGAGTCGCTAAATGGGTCTCGAATCGAACGTGTGACCCCCACCAATGGATTGCTCTCCAAACGAGGAATCAATTCGTGGGGTCACACATTCGATTCGAGTCCCATTTAGCGACGCTGGAGCTCAAAACGTGTCCGGGATTTTTGCCGCCTGGACGGTCTTCTGACCCACTGTGCGGCGCCCGGGCCACGCGAAGGGTCTAGAAGGCGCGGCGACAGATTTGCGCAGCAGGGCGTCTCCTGTCCGGCCGCCCCGCCGCTTGATTTGGGGCTTATCACGAGGCCCAGGCCTGGCCAAGGGCTGTCCCAGCGGACACGCTCCCAGTGGCAGTGGGCACGCCTTGGGGCACGCCGCCGCCGACCAGCAGAAGCTTCCAGTCGTGACGCGGCGATTCATTCATTCAATCTCCGCTTCATTGCCAGGGCGAGCCGGCAGGCTGAGCACTGCTTTCGTCTCCTCTCTCCCTCTCTCTCTCTCCCTCTCTCTCTCTCCCTCCCTCTCTCTCTCTCCCTCTCTCTCTCTCCCTCTCCCTCTCTCTCTCTCTCTCTCTCTCTCTCTCTCTCTCTCTCTCTCTCTCTCTCTCTCTCTCTCTCTCTCTCTCTCTCTCTCTCTCTCTCACTCACTCACTCACTCACTCAGGGGACGTCCTGTTGCGAGAGAGATAGAGAAGCCGGGGGCCGAATTTATTCTGAATTTATTCCGGCCATGTCCTGCAGGGCTGCTTCTCCAGAACTTGTGGAAGTTGCTTGTTGAACTGACTCCGCGAGGCGTGGCGTGGCGTGGCGTGGCGTGGCGTTGTGCGGCATGGCGCACGGTGGGTCAGAAGACCGTTGAGGCGGCGAAAATTCTACAATCGTTTTGAGCTCCAGAGTCGCTAAGTGGAACTCGAATCGAGCGTGTGACCCCACCACAGGATTGCTCTTAATACGTTCACACGTTCGTATTCGAGTCCCATTTAGCGACTCTGGCGCTCAAAACGCGTCTAGAATTTTGTCCGCCTCCGCTCGTCTTCTGGCCCACTGTGTGGCGCCCCGGAGGGTGCTGGAAAGGGGCGGGCTGACCCAGCGCGGCCGGGGCGCGTCGTCACAGACCCTCCAGAGCCCGGCGTGGAAGGGTCGCGAGCCGGGGGAGGGGCAGTGTGTGTGTTGTGTGCGGATGACGGCTTCATGGCGCGTGCGTGTGTGTGTGTGCGCGCGCCTGAGGGCCGTGAATGCAGTGACACAATGCCCCCGGCCTGCTGAATGCGTTGCAGGCTCCCTCGCTGCAGTGCAGACCAATGCCGCCGCACGGCGCCGCGCTGTCTGTCTCGCACCTGTGCGGGACGCCCTGTGCGAGCGGCAGAGACGGAGAGACGAGAGCCATGTTTGGAATGGCTCTGTTGGTCCGCCCGGTGCACTGGGGTCTGGTTGGGGCGCCGGGCTGTCAGGCCGCGCGGACCACCCCCCGATTCCCCTGCCGCCCGCTGCCCCCTACCCCTTCCCCGGCCCCTTTCTCGTCCCGCGCGCTGCCCGCGGTGCGGTACTCAAACGATGAGGAGTCGCAGCCATTGCAGGGGGAAGGGGGACAGAGCCTTTACGCCTCCATTGAAGCCGAAAGCGCTTTGAAGATCGTCGGGGAAGTGGTGGCGGGGCCCTCTCTGGCGGTGGTGGCGCGCGCCCCGTGGGCGACGCCGCACATGGTCAGAAAGACCGTGGAGGCGGCCAAAATCCCGGACGCGTTTTGAGCTGCATAGTCGCCAAATGGGACCCGAATCGAACGTCTGACCTGACGAATGGATTCCTCGTTTGGAGAGCAATACGTTGGTAGGGGTCACACGTTCGATTTGAGTCCCGTTTAGCGACTGTGGAGCTCAAAACGCGTCTAGAATTTTGTCCGCCTCAACGGTCTGCTGTCCCACTGCGCTGCCGGCGGTGCTGCCGGCGGTGCTGACGGCCTTGTGGATGTTGCAGAGAACGTGGCCGGCTCGGAGCCCTTCCTCAAGTCCCGCTGCTCGCAGCTGCTGCGCCAGTTCCCGGCCTTCCTCTGCGCCCGCCAGGACGAGAGCACCCGGACCGTGCGCGACCTCATCTCCAGGTGAGTCAACTTGCGTGCGTGCGTGTGTGTGTGTGTGTGCCTTACTGTCTGTGTGCCTGCCGGCCAGGGCAGTAACTCTGCCCGTAGGGAAATATTACTTCCGTGGGAGTAACGAAACCCAAGGGATTTGTTACTCCCTGACCAGTCCGGTGGGGGAGTACAAATGCCCTTAGGGATGGTGTACTTCCCCTATGGGGGGAGTAACACTGCCCTAGGGATAGATTACTCCGGGAGTAAAACATCCGGGTGACACCGGCCGTGTACATGTCCCTGGCGCACTGTGCTTACTGACGCGTTGCTGTTGCAGGGTGCTGACACAGCTCAAGGCCGTGTGGCTGGTGCTGGCCGTGTACATGTCCCTTTCGCACTGTGCTTACTGACGCGTTGCTGTTGCAGGGTGCTGACACAGCTCAAGGCCGTGTGGCTGGTGCTGGCCGTGTACATGTCCCTGGCGGTGCTGCTGGGCCTGGCCTCCTCCGTGCTCTACACCCTGGCGCTGTCCCCCAAGCCGCTGGGCCTCCTGTTCCTGGTGGGCTGCGTGGCGGCCACCGGGGGCATCGCGGCGCTGTCGTTCAACGCCAAGGAGCGCGCGCGGTCGGTGCAACAAGTGCGGCCCGCGCAGCCCGAGCTGCCGGCCATGCCGGCCGTGGCGCTGCAGGTGCCCAAGCTCATCCTCACCTAGGAGTGCGCTGCGCGAGCTGAGCTCGGATTGGTCCAGGGTGGGCAGGGCGCCCTAGCTGGTCGGTTCGTCGTGGCTCCGCTCCAATTAGTGAGTGCGTGGCGGGGCCGCGCCGGACCGACCAACGGCAGGCAGAGACAGACAGTGGAGGCCCCCGGGCCTCGGCTCTATGAGGGCCCGCCTCCTGCTTGGGCCACGCCGCTAGCGGACTGCATCTCGATTATTAAGATTTCATCCTATTAAGTTAGGTTTACGAATTATGTATCAGGGTACGTTTTAAGTTGCTTGTGGGCCATATTGTTCTGACGTGAGGGAAATGTGGCGAGAAGACGCTTCTTTGTTGTATTTTTTTTTTGTCAGACCTATTTTGACTGTAATAGGGCTCTTACATATGTTTTGGATGTGTTTCTAAACTCGTATACTCACATTATTTTAGCGTCGTTAGCACTTTTGTTTTATTGTACGTGTTTGCACTGATTAGATGTAGTGTTGCATTTGACAGGCGTGAGGAAGACGCATTAATTCGTGTTGGTCAAATGTGAAGATGGTGATGAACAAATGTGGTATAGTAGCACTGGCTCTGAGCGCAGATCAAAATTCATGTTAATAATGCTGTGATGGATGTACCTAGGGCATTTTCTAAGTGGCATAGACACATTTAATTTACACAGAGGGCAAAAATAAATTAAGATGTAATCATATTTTAAAAATAATATTTGCATAATTGATGTATGTTTTGTCGGATGTTCGTGTTGAGAATAAGCTTTTCTTGTAACCCGATATTTTTATCAATGGTGAAGGGAAGTGTTGTGGAGACTTTGCCCATTGCTGATGTGACTAACCGACCAATTTACATGCAGTGCCAATCATGTTTGAAGTGGATTGTTTGACAACCATGGCAATCGGGCCCATGGTAGTATGACTGATGTATTTTTTTTTTCTCATTATGAACTATTTTACGTAGTTGTGTAGCGCCCCTATGTCATCTGCCACTCAGTATGCCTTTTTGTTATTTGTTTTTCTTTTTAATGTAATTCTGTTTCTTAATTTTTGAAATATTTATGACTTTGTTAACATTCAAATCAGAACCACACTCAGGACCGATCTCCGGATTGTCTGTTGGCTACTTTGCTTCCACACTTACTCGTCCTTTTGAAGGCTCTGGTCTGATTGTATCGCCCTTTTTCTTGACTTTTAGTATTGTGATTGCTCAAAATAATGACTGACGACGCGACTAGAGGGTCGCAGCCATAGTGTATTGTATTGCACACGCCTGATATTCTAGTGACTGAATAAACATTTTTATTTAACAAAATATACATTGGATTTTTTTTTGGTACTCAACGACAAAACATCAAATCCACCCTTGTGGGTCAGGTTCAAAAAAGTTCGACTGTACTCAGTAATCTTGGACCACATTCCTTCTTCGTGACTCGCTGTTAGTGGCATTGAGAGCGGCGCTGCGGAGTCAGGCTGATAGCGAGCAGTGTCGCCCTGTCTCTCTCGCACCCACGGGGCGTCTCGCGGGGGTGCGCCACGTATCTGCCGCCTCAGTGCTGATTCCGCGTTCCGCACTCGAAGCTGTCTGGGGCAGGCGCCAAGTGTTGTGTGCAAAATCTGCGTCTCACTTCGCTAAAATGATAAAAACCCGCAGTCTCAAAAAAAAAAGACTTTGTGAAAAAACACGAGACGGAAACTGCATGCACCACGTGTACATCGCAGCACAAGTCAGGCACTCAAAAAGTCGAGTTAATGACAATACAGGAAATGCACATATGCACATTCAAACAAAAGCCAATCAGAAACTCTCAACCGAACTCGGAATGTGGCATGACGAGTCAAGAACCAAAACGGTGAGGACATAATCCGTCTTCTCTGGTGAGGACCGCCGGCTGCTGCTAGCTGCTGCCTGGCAACACCCGATTGCAAGCTGCTTCAGCGTGTCTCTCGCTGTGCCTCTGTCACGCACGCCGTGCTCGCACAGATAGCAACGGCGTGTGTCACCGCCATGGCATGTCTATGCGCCACTCGGCCCCCCAACGCCCTCCGTGGCACCCGCGCTGGGTTCCGGCTCAGGCGGAAACACAGTAGGCCAGATGACCGTTGAGGCGGCTAAACCCACCCCACCTCCCCCCGAAAAATTTTTTTGGTTAATTTTGTACTTAGTGAGTAAATACAGTAGTTGGGGTCTGGCGACCCTAGGCGACCCCAAGGACCAAGCCGCGACCCCAAAATATTTTTCCGCGACCCCAAGGTCTATGACGATCTGAGCGGGGGGTTGAGGTCGGTGGTGGTTGGGCGAGGGGGCTGGGGCGTGACCCGCCGACACCCACTGGACGGACACTGGCGTGCCGCTCACGCTGACGCACGTGACACGGTGTGTACATTGCAGCGGTTGCCGTGGCACCGAAATCATCACCGTTCGCGGGAGAGCAGCTCGCAGATTAACACCCCCCCCCCCCCCAAAAAAAAAAAAAAAAAAAAAAAAAAAAAAGAGGACGGGCTGCGGGTTATCGCCACGCGACCGCCGCACAGTGGGTCAGAAGACCGTTGAGGCGGCCAAAATCCCGGAGCTCAAAACGTGTCCGGGATTGTGGCCGCCTCACCGGTCTTCTGACCGACTGTGCACCGGGACTCGCCGCCATTTAATGAAAGAAAATCCCTCACAATGACTGTGTCCCTTTTCGGTGGTCTGGCGGCCTTTCCCTTCATGGGAAACTCTCAGTTGTTGTTTATTTGAAAAAAAAAAAAAAAATGCCGCGGATTGGACGAGCCGTTGCTGGCGGCTCCCTGGATTGCTGTGTCGCGCGTCGCTTTGCTCTCCTTTGCATCGCGGCTGGCAGGCTGATTCCGAACAGAGCAGTCTCTCTCTCTCTCTCTCTCTCTCTCTCTCTCTCTCTCTCTCTCTCTCTCTCTCTCTCTCTCTCTCTCTCTCTTTCTCCCTCCGCCGAGAGCGCCTGCAGGGTAGGCAGCTCGTCTGGCCGCGGACACCTGTGCGGGACGGGTGGCCTACCCCGGGGTCCGCGGGCGCCCTCCAGCCGCGAGGCCGGGACTGCCTTGCCGACCTCGTTGTGCGCCCTTTTCATGGACAGACTCATGCACACTGGTAGAAAACAGTTAAAAAAAAGTACAGAACATGTCCTGGTCCATGACTTGGACCGTCCGTATTCGCCTTGAACGGTCTTAAACGGCCTTGAACGGTCTTAAACGGCCTTGAACGGTCTTAAACGGCCTTGAACGGTCCGACCTTTCCGTTTTGTCCGGTTGAAGTAAAGCGTCCGGTGCGGGTGAATGGGCGGCCGGCCCGCTGCCCGCATCGATCATCGCGCCGCTCCGGCCGCCGCAAAGTTTTGATTGAACGCGCCACTCCACACCGCGCGGCAGGCTAATGCCGGACGGTGTCGCTCTGTCTCCCTCGCACTCGCGGGGAGGCCCGTGCGGGTGCGAGAGAGATAGAGCGCCGCGCGGTGCCGAATGCAGCAGCCGACTGTTGCGACTGTTTGATTACGAGGTCCTTGTGGTTTCTGCGAAGGTTTCTCAAAGAAATCGAACAGGCCTCGTAGAAATTGATTTCTACGAGGCCTGTGTGTGAACCAAAACTGCCCCGTTCTTACACTTCCCTGGAGCAGAGCACGGCAGAGCGGTCAGACGCGCGGCGGGCGGACCGGAACGGGGTCTGGGTCGCTTTCCAGAACGCCCCACCACCCCCGCGTCTGCGAATAAGCGCCACGTGGTCATAAATAGTCGGCGCTGGTCCTCGCTGGTCCACACTGGTCCACGCTGGTCCGCGTGGGGCTCGTTGGCCAAGATGAGGCGCCCCCGTCTTACCATCCTCCCACTTCCCCCTCCTTTTTACACACACGCGCGGCCCGGCCAGAGATAGCCCCAGGGAAAAGGGGTGGCCCCGCCCCGCCCCGCCCCGCCCCGCCCCGCCCAGCTCGTCCGGATCAAGGTAAGGGCGATGATTCGACTTGGCCCGCGTGGCTCTGCTCGGCCTGGTCTACTGCCCGGCCTGCCGTCTGATTCTGAACACTGCTTCGTCGCTCTGTCTCTCTCGCACCCTTACGGACCGTCCCATGAGTGCGAGAGAGACAGAGCGACGAAAGCAGTGCTCGGAATCAGACGGCTGGGGGCTGCTTCGTGCTTATCCTTCGCTCTGTCTCTCTCGCACCCCCACGCGGACGCCTTGTGAGTGCGAAAGAGGAGACATACCTGTAAGTAGCAGCTGCGTGGCCGGCCGCCTCTTGGAGGGCCACTCTGACGTTGCTGCCGAAGCCAACGAGAAGCCACGCTCACGACTGCGGCCCGGTTCGACGGAGGCATCGGGGTCCCCGCGAGGGGTTCCGGCGACGAGGGGTCCTGGCGAAGGGGTCGGGGGGCCGTGTGCCGCTGGGCAGTTCCTGGAGGAAGGTGCGGTGGGGGCAGCGCAGCGAGGCAGCAGCAGCAGCCAGCAGCAGCCGGGGGTGGGGGCGGCCAGGGCGAGGCCGGCTCCGGAGGCAGACGGCAGCGCGGCAGCGCGGCCCAGACTCAGTTCGATCCCAGACCCGGAGCGAGCTCCCGGCCGCGCCGCCGCCGTGCTGGCCCTCTCCGCGCTCCGCACCGCGCGAGCCAAGCCGAGCCGAGCCGAGCCACACACACCGCCCGGCCCGCCACCCGCCGCCCGCCGGCACAGCGACACGCCAGCGCGCGCTCTCCGCCGCTCGGAGCAGCCCGCGCAGCCCAGCACCGCCCAGCATCGCCGGCCTCGTGCGCCACTTGACGCAACGTAAGCCCGTCATTGTTGTTGTTGTTGTTGTTGTCGTCGTCGTCGTCGTCGTCGTCGTTGGTTTTGGTGTTGTTGTCGTCGTCGTCGTCGTTGGTGTCGTTGTCGTCATCGTCGTCGTCGTTGTTGTTGTTGTCGTCGTCGCCGTCGTCGTCGTCGTCGTTGTTGTATATACGGCAGGTAGAACAACAAAACGAAAACAAAACGCATTTTTAAAAAAAGCGTTACGCACGTCGAGCACAATCAGGTCCAGCGCTGCCCTGGCAGCGGGGGAGTAATCGCAGTGGGCGCGCGGGCTCGGACTGTTTCCTGTCTGTCTGCGTCGGGGGGCGTCGGGGGGCGTGGGCTCCATGGCGCGCCAGGCTAGCAACCGCCAGGGCGGTCCACTGAGGGCCCCGGCGTCTCAAACTTCACAGGGCGGGGATTCCGAAAGGGGGATGCTGCCTGGCTGTGGGACTCCACAGCGCCCCGCCGCCGCCCACCAGCCTACGGGGTTGACATGTTTACGAAGATCACCTGACTCCTTTGCTTTCCTCTGTGGTGTTTTTTTCTCTTTCGCTCCTCTTTTTCCTAAATCGAACGTTTGACCCCACCAACGGATTGCTCTTCGAACGAGGAATCCATTAGTGGGGTCACACGTTCAATTCGAGTCTCATTTAGCGACTCTGGAGCACAAAACGCTTCCGAGATTTTGTCCACCTCAACCGTCTTCTGACCCACTGTGCGCCAGTCCCTCCAGTCTTTCCAAGACATCCTTCTCGCGTTATTTTTGCCGGTGTGTTTCCGCGTGGCCGGCAGCCTGCCGCGTCCGTGCGTCCCACTGCGCAGCACCGCGGTGTTGTCGGCAGCACCCGAACAAGGCCCCCAGGCTGACAGCGTCCACGCCCGTCAATTTCAACCTTTCTTTTATGAACTAGAACAAAAAAAAAAATACTTTTAAAAAAAGACAAAAAACGAGAGATAAATAAGGGTAAAGTAACCAAACACCGAGCAAACCCGTACTCATCAGTTGTTTGGCAGCCGAATCAATGGTAACGCGGTAATTGGATAAACAAACACGGCCAGCCCTGTTTACCGTCGCCGCGGGAGGGTTTTGCTTTCCCGCGCGTCATCTTCGTACCAAGGCGGCGTTGTTGTTTGCTCACGGCGAGGAGGCGAACCCGCCACAATGACCTGATTCGGCGTCGCCGCAGTCCGCCCCTGTCGCTGTCGCACTCGCGGGGCGTCCCGCAGCGGCGCGAGAGAGACAGAGTGACGGCGATTCGGAATCATCATCTCTCGCCGTGAGGCGAGAAGTCGACCGAAGCGCGCTTGGCAGCTTGGCATAGCAGGGATTTGAAGGGCCAAGGTGTAATTGAAGGACCGTCCGTCTCCCTCCGCACAGTGGGCCAGAAGACCGGTGGAGGCGGCCGAAATTCTAGACGCGTTCTGAGCTGCCGAGTCGCTAAATGGGAGTAGCACAAAACGCGTCTAAATTTTGTCCGCCTCCACCGGTCTTCTGGCCCACTGTGCCCCGTGCCCCCGCGCAACCGGTGTCCCGCGACCTGGCGCTAGGCCCGCCGGCCTGACCTTCCCGTCACCAACATAGGAAAGGGGGGAGGGAGTGTCAACTTTTACTACACACTGGCTCTGGCCTCAACGTGCAGGATTGAGCGGCGAGGAGGGAGGCCGGCCGGGGTTGCGCGGGAAGATTTGTGGAAAGGGCTCTGCGAGAGCAGCGTGGGGGAGAGCGGCGCCGAGGGAGGGAGGGGGAGCAGGCCGCTGTGGGGAGCTAGGGCTGTTTGAAAAGGAATCCAGACGCCAAGAAGTTATTTAGTGGTCGGAAATACTTGCGCTGGAAAAGCTGAGGCTCCCTTTTGTCGTTCGCTTATTCTGACGAGCACTTGGGCGAGTGGGGGTAACCTCTGAGTAGGTCTAGATAGGAGATTGTAATGTGCACATCGGCGAGAGGGATATGTTCCCTTATTCAGGGCGGGAAGGGCCGGTCGAGGAAGGGCCTGTAGGGAGGGTGAAGAGGGTTTCCGAGGGCCGGCTAGTCGGCCAGCGAAAGATCTCTTGAACCCAGCCCGGTGCGATTGCACTGGGCCCCTAATGGGATTGCGTTCTGTGGGTTCGGCCGGTCACCCTCGGCTCGGCAGTCCCTACATATCAACAATGCCTGGCGTGGCGACGGCGCCCAGCGCACAGTGGGCCAGAAGACCGTTGAGGCGGCCAAAATTCTAGACGCGTTTTGAGCTCCAGAGTCGCTAATGGGACTCTGGAGCTCAAAACGCGTCTAGAATTTTGGCCGCCTCGTCGGTCTTCTGGCCCACTGTGCGTCGCGCTGCATGGTTTGTGCATTACCCGAGTAGACTCCTTGTTGTTCGCGCGAGCTCGCCCTGCTTGTGTCTCACAGCCCGCCCTTCGGACCCAAACAACGCGCTCGCCGCTCAGAGACGCCCGTGTGTATCGCCCTCCCAAATGGAACACGACCCCGTCAATAGATTTAATTTGTTTTGCGTTCTTGCCTCGATGGTCGCGATTCGGACGCTTTCGGGGCACATCCCGACGACAGCAGAGGTCTCCGCCATCGTAACTCACAAAGCTCTGGAGAAACGAATGAAAACCTCCCTTTCAAAAATCGACCGCGCGCCGGGCGCACGTCTAGCACACACTCTCGCCTTAAAAAGAAAAGAGAAAGAACAGGCTGTCAGACCCCGTTTCACCGTGACATACCCCATTCACTCCCCCCTCTTCTCCCTCGTGACACGGGCCCTGGGTTAACATGGTGAGCGACGTGTGAAATGAGCACGTGGGGCACTCGGCCGGCCTGCACGCCGTGAGCACCGCCACGCCCCGCCACGCCACGCCACGCCCCCGCTATTGGTCCAGCACCTCCGCGCCCCTCCTCCCCCACCTCTGATTCCTCCTGCCCGCTGTCCGGACAGTCGGCGCCGAGGTCGGCCCACTGTGCGGCGTGCACTTCAACGCCACCGTCGTCGTGGAAGGCCTTGTTTCCTTTGAGCGCCGCCGGCTGCTTTTAGCCAAGTCCCGCCTGCAGCGGAGTGAATCCGAAGCGTGCTTTCGTCGCTGTTCTCTCTCTCTCTCTCTCTCTCTCTCTCTCTCTCTCTCTCTCTCTCTCTCTCTCTCTCTCTCTCTCTCTCTCTCTCTCTCTCTCTCTCTAACCCACTCGGAGCTGAGCTTCCCTCCGAGCGACACGACGGCAGCGCGCAGTTCTTCCATCCCGGATGGAAATGCCGTCAGCCAGCTCGTGGAACACGACGACGGACCGCCTCATTTGCGGCGGTTAAAAAAACAAAACAAAAAAAAACATACCCCCGAGCGGCCGCGCCGCGAACCTCGTCTCGCTGTCAACCCTTTTCCGGTCCGCATTTACCTCGATCCAGCGGCGCCCTCCTGACGCAGCAACTGTGTCAACCGCAGATCCCCTCCCCCTGTGCCCCCCCCCCCTGTGGAGCCGTTCGAGTGGCCCGCGTGGAATCGAGTTATGGAAGGTAGAGCAAGGGGCGGAGGGCGCACAGTGGGCCGGAAGACCGCGCAGGCGGCCAAGACTCCAGATACTTTTTGAGCTGTAGAGTCGCTAAATGGGACTCGAACCGAACGTGTGACCCCACCAATGGATTGCTCCTTGAACGAGGAAGCCAATGGTTCGGCTTGAGTCCCATTTAGCGACTCTGGAGCTCGGAACGCCTCGAGAGTTGTGGCCGCCTGCGCGGTCTTCCGGCCCCCGCGGTGGGACGCAGAGCGAAGGTGGGCGCCACTGCCGCTGCACCAGCTGCATATCCCGATGGCGACGTCGGACTATTTTCGCCGCGTTGCGCCGCGCAGAGAACGGAAATGGACTTGGAATCGAGTTTGGGCGGCAATCGCGGACGAGGAGGCGGGGCCGGCCGGCCGGCCCGACCGAACCACCGACTTGGGGGCTATGCGGGCCTGCACAGTGGGCCGAGGCACAGTGGGCCGAGGCAAAATGGCGGCCTTGTCAGTGACGGCGAGGCACCGCCAGGCATTCCGGCCTCGGCCAGCCCCGGGCCGAGGCCGACGGGCTGCAGCCTCGCCGGCCACTGATTCCGAAGCGGGCCGTCCAGCTGTCTCTGTCGCGCGCACGGGGCGCTGCGTGGCCGTGCGAGGCAGACGGAGCGGCGGCAGCGGCTCGGCAGAGGGCAGCCAATACCACTTGGCAGAGGGGCGCTGCCATTCGCTTTGTACCGCGACATAAAGGAATGTGTGTTGGGCTGACGTTGATCGGGCGGCTCGCTCGGCGGCTCTGCGCGGTGCCCGGCCCACAGTGGGCCAGAAGACCGTTGAGGCGGCTAAAGTTCTACCCGCGTTTTGAGCTACAAAGTCGCTGAATGGGACTCGAATCGAACGTGTGCCCCCAACAATGGATTCCTCGTCGGAAGAGAAATCCATCGGTGGGGTCACACGATTCGAGTCCCATTTTGCGACTCTGGAGCTCAAAACGTGTCCGGGATTTTGGTCGTCTCAACGGTCTTCTGGCCCACTGTGCGGCCCAAACAGAGAGGGGTGGATGAGTTATGGAATAAGTAATCAGGGAGTGAGTGATCGGGAGGGGAAATAGAGAGCCAGTTGAAAAAGGAAAAGCGTCTAAAGAGAGGAAGAGGGAGGGAGCGATGGCGTATTCCTTCTCTTTATGCCTTACCTCTGCTACATTACGGTCCTAAGCCGTTTTACCCGCTCGCAGCGTCCGGCTCCGGAAAATGATTTCTTTAATGATATGGCCGAGGGCGGGGCACCCGAAGGCCGGGACGGAGGCTAGATCGGGACGGACGGCACCATTATTATCCCGAGCGGGAAAACGAACGATGGCGGTTCGTTAATTCAGAAGCACAGTAGTATTGCGGTGTGAAAAAAAAAGTGTTACACATTGCTGCGTAGTTTGTGTGCAACTTCCCAGAAACGAAAACACCGATAAGATAGGAAGTTGGGGCGGCACGCTTCGGCCAAAGCCACAGTGTCCACCACTAATCCACACCTCGTTGGTCCAAGAGAGAGAGAGAGAGAGAGAGAGAGAGAGAGAGAGAGAGAGAGAGAGAGAGAGAGAGAGAGAGAGAGAGGCCATTGTGGTTGTCTTGTCACTTCCTGGAGCCAGGCTCCGAGCCAGCGACCGGGTAAAGACCGCCAGACGATTGCCCCTCGCTACCCCTCCTCCCCTCTCGGTCAAGTTGGTTCTCCACGGCGCTGATCCGCGGCCCTTGGCAGGCGGGCCATCCGCGCTATCCCCTAACTAATTCCTTCGGGGACGTTCGGCCTGGATTTGATAACGAGCGACTCGGTGGGCAGCCAAGCCGTTCCAACCGGCTTCCTTCATTCATGTGATTATGGTGTCCACTGCCCGGCCATCTCACCCGCCGTTTGTTGCGCGGGCGAGGAATCCATTGGTGGAGTCACACGATCGATTCGAGTCCCATTTAGCAACTCTGGAGCTCAAAACGCGTCTAGAATTTTGGCCGCCTCGACGGTCTTCTGTCCCACTGTGCGTTGTCTCATACCCTAACATCGTCGCTCTTGCAACCCCGTGCGAAGTTCCTTCCTAATGGAGACAAAGGCTCGTACTATCGACCCGCCCGGCGGCAAGGGAAGTGTAATTAAAAGAAGACACGATTTATGAGTGAAGTCAACAGGGGACGTCCTCTAAGACCCACGCTCAGGCTTCAATTTAAAACGCCCCTCATTAAATCATTGTCTGAATTAGCGGGACGTCATTAAAACAAGGTAGGCGCCGCGGCAAGACCCCCCGCTGCACTCTCTGAGTGTCAAATCGTGGTCAAACTCGCGTCAACTTCTACGCAAAACGCAAAATTCTAGTAAATTTAATTTTTTTTTCGTGACAGTGTGGTGAAAGCCATAGCCAGGGCGGACCAAAGCCGAACGCACAAAAGAATAACAGACCCGAACGGATCTCTTGGATTCGCTGCCAACTTTCCGCACTGTCTCAAACCCCAGTGTCCCCCGGTCATTGGTTGAGTGGATCATCCCCTTGTTGTATGAGGGGCCGCCTTCTCATAACACGCACGAGAAAGGGAGAGATAGCAAACTGGAGGACCGGTCGCCCGAAACTTTAGTCGAAATGGGAGAGGGTGGGACTATTCCCCCGAAGACTGTCCAAATTGATTGTTGCAAGCAGCATGACATTAACCAAAGCACCTACACCTTCTTGCAAACTCTCTGCCGCAAAGCGGGCAAAACTGACAGTTTTGTTGGGGATTCGACTATCGACCGCGCTGTTCCTCTTTGAGAGCGATAGACAAAGTTTCGCCGACGTGGCAACGAAGTCGGGATTCTTTGACACGAAGCGTGAAAGCGAAGTCGGGAACGAGTCCCGACGCTTCCCGGCGAGCTTCGCGGCGAGCTTTGGGGTCTTCCCGGTGTACCCGCTGGTCTCGTCACGGAGGCGTCAGCCAGGAGCCCTGCGAGCCAGTGATAAATCGCCCTGTCAGCACAGTGGGGATGGCGTGTGGCTTGGGGGGGGGGGAGGGGGCACTCCTGCGAGGAGCGACCGGAATACCGGGACGCTGTTGAGCCACTTACTCCTGGTCCGACCAGACATTGATCCACTTTGAGATTTATGGGGACCGTCCTGCCCACTTTGCTCCCGGGATTAATTTTCCGAGGATCTGTGTGTTTCGGCCGCGGCGGTGTCGTAAATAAAAATTCCCGGTCACAATTTTCCATCGAGATAAGAGCTCCGCGAAGACTGCATAAAGGCAAACTCTTGTCATAGTGGGTCAGAAGAAGACCGTTGAGGCGGCCAAAATTCTAGACGCGTTTTGAGCTCCAGAGTCGCTAAATGGGACTCAAGCCGAACCATTGGCTTCCTCGTTCAAGGAGCAATCCATTGGTGGGGTCACACGTTCGGTTCGAGTCCCATTTAGCGACTGGCACTGTGACCACCTGAACGGTCTTCTTGCCCACTGTGCGTTCGCTGCACCTGTGCCTGCCCGTGGGTCCCGCGGCCCGTCACTGGCCAGCCTCCTCCGCGGCGACGGCCCGCTCCGGCCGCAAAGTGCTTCCGCCGCAACAAACAGCGACGGAGAGCAGCGGCGACGCGGCGACGAGGTGACGCCCCATTTAGCAGCGCACCAGCCTGCGATTAGATTTAAGCAATATTTCACGAGTTGGCGACGGACGCGGGCCGCCTCCAGGCTTGCCAGCGCCGCCGTGAAACGGCTCGTGTTTGGCGACGCCGCGCCGGTGCACAGTGGGCCGCGAGCAATAAGACGTCGCGAGCGAGGCGGACGGATACACGAACACTGACTCACTCACCGACGGACTCACAGATATGCACAACACACATGCATACATACAAATAGGACTCCTAAACTCATGACTGCTCCCATTTCACACAGTGTCCAAAGAGTCCAAAGGGTTGGCAGTAGCGATGAGTCGGCCGAACGCGGTGAGGCGGTGCATTGCCTCGGGGCCGAGGCGTGGGCGGGGCGGGGCGGGGCGAGGCCCTTGGAGGTAATGAGTCCCTTGTCATGTGACCCTGCCCGGCTGAAACTTCCCCGGCAGGTCTTTGTAATTACTTTTACCCTGGAACTTCGTCCCCTGCTTTCTCTCTCTCTCTCTCTCTCTCTCTCTCTCTCTCTCTCTCTCTCTCTCTCTCTCTCTCTCTCTCTCTCTCTCTCTCTCTCTCTCTCTCTCTCTCTCTCTCTCTCTCTCCAACCTTTTCTTTTTATTTCTCACACGCACGGTGCGGCTGTCTTTGACCGCGGCGCGCACAGTGTTGGCGGCTGCCGGAGCCCAGGAAGGCCAATTTGTGGGCGCCTTCCAGGCTGACAGGACGTCAGCGGCGCCCAAAGCTCTCCATCAGCCGCGCAACACGAGTGTGTGTGTACACTTTTTGCCGCCGACTCGTGGCCGCCGTCTCCTTCAATTTATCAATGGCGTGCGCCATTTCCACCTCGACCCAGTAAGTTGTCTGTCCACTTCGGGGATCCTCTGCTTAAAAATCATCGAACTAGAAATTTAAAACAAAAAAGACAGTAATTTTGAAAACCATCTGTGTCTTCTATTTAATTTTTAAATTAAATTGCTCTCCAAACGAGGAATCCATAGGTGGGGTCTCCCGTTCGATATGAGTCCCATTTAGCGACTCTGGAGCTCAAAACGCGTCTAGAATTTCGGCCGCATCCACGGTTTTCTGACCCACTGTGCGGTGTTGCTGCTCGCCTGCTCCGCAACAGTCTTCATACAAGTTGACCCTTTTTCTAACGGCGTGCTCCCCTTTCTCTTTCGGGCTGCTCTATAGAGCATGCGCCCTACTTTCGCCGAGGGCCCCCGAGGGGCTCTTGGAGGCCCCGGAGCGGCTGCCCCCTCCCCCTGCGGGTGGGAGGGGGGAGGTGGGGGACGCCCCGCGGTGCTAGGGAATGACTCAGGCAAAACGGGACGACAGGTGGGGCTGTGAGCGGCCAAGGCGACCGCGCCAGGGATTCCGGCAGCGAGGCGGCTGGAGCACAATGGAGGCCTTCGACAGGTCCATCCGGCAGCGGCGGCAGCGAGCGAGCGAGGGAATCCACTTCGCCATCGACGGTGCGTTAATTTCATTAAAGGCCGTGTCTGTTTCAATGAGACTGCTTGCACCGGGACAAAAGGGAGGGGAGAGGTGTGTGAGGGTGTGGGATGCGTGCGGATGAAAAGAGGGGAGGGGGTTGCCTGTTTTACAAGGTTGCCTCGTTGTTCCGCCTGCGTCCCTTTCCGCACGGCTCGCCGCAGCATAGTGGGTCAGCCGTCGAGGCGGCGTTGAGTATAAATGCAGCCGAAGCGGTTGTCGGCCGCGACCGGGGGTCGTAGCCGGCTCCGGCCAGCTTCCTGCTGCCCCCGCTCCCCGCGCGGCCTTGATGCACGAGTTGGCCCGCTGCAGCGGCGTTTCCTGCCCTGCGGGTCAACTTGTCGTTCCTTGCGGGCCTTGCTGGCGAGGCACGCCGGGGAGCGCGGGTAGAACCCACGAAACTTAAAAAAAAAAAAAAAAAAAAAAAAAAAAAATACTCGCAAATGGACTGCTAGGCTGTGAACCCCGCGCGGCCCTGGCTGTAATAGGCAATTAGGTAGCTCGTTAGTAAGGTGGCCACCCTGCTGCCACTCGCTCCCTGAGGGCTGCTTCCGCACAGAGTCGCTCTGTCTCTCTCTTACTCACGGGGCGCTCCCGAGGGGTGCGAGAGAGACGGAGCGATGCTGGTGCGGAATGGTCCCGCCGCTGCTTTGTTCTCGGCAATTAGAACGCTGCGATTCACCTCCAAAGTCCCCGCCGCCGAGGACCAGACAGTGGCTCAAGAGTCGCTCTCCGCCACTCTGTCGAGCACACACGAGACGCCGCGCAACAGAGCGACGCAACGATTCTCCCACCAATTTTAATGGATGGAACTCTGGGCGTGTACTATTCTCGTGCGGCGCTCAAATAGACTTGACTCGAGTCAAACCCACGACACACGGCAGATCAATGAACTGAACGTGTAGAACTGCCGGGCCTGGCAGAGGTCCTGCCGGGTAGGCAACCCGACAGAGCGCTCACGCCCGTGCTAGGCGCGCGGCCTACCCCGCGGTTCGCGGGCGCTTCCCACCCGAGAGGACTGATACTGCGCAGGGTGGCAGCTGCGCGCCCCGCGGCCACCTCCTTCAAGACTGTCACCCCGACGCCTTTTCTGTTTGAAAACTTCCGCCGTCTCAACTACTGGTGCCAACTTGCATCGCCTACAGTAGCAGCAGCCCCGCCCCGCCCCGCCCCGCCCCGCCACGGTCCTTCCCACAAACGGACGCTCTCCTGCACTTTACGGGCTCAATAAACACCGGCAGTTGCAAAGTTGTAGAGCGGCGGCGGCAAGAGGCCTCGAAGCGACGCGCTCGCACTGCGAATAACGACTGGCGTGCTGCTGCCGATAGCCGACGTCGCGTTATCCGCAGCGCGTGATTTCCGACCGCCGGTGGTTGAGGTTGTAGGGGGTGGACTGCAAAGTGGCTGCCGCCCTTCGCTGCTCTTACATTCCGAGGAGAAAAAATTGGCCTGGCTAATTCTCAATTTCTGGTGGCCGCTGTCGCCGCCATCCGGCGTGGTGCGGAGTGCGGCCGGCGAGGCGGTCCCGGATCCGCCAATCATTCCACCCCGTCCGCGTTTTTTGTACTCAGCCCGCAGGCTGCGCTGCTTCATCAGCAAGAGGCGCAGCGCAGTGGGCCGGACGACCGTTGGGGCGGACAAAGACGCGTTTTGAGCTCCAGAGTCGCTAAATGGGACTCGAACCGAACGTGTGACCCCACCAATGGATTGCAGTCCGTCGACCCACATTGCGCTCTTGGGCGGGTAGGGCTGCGAGCGACCCAGCCGATCCAGGTCAGTGTCCCTGGATACTAATATCACGGATCAACCCGCCTCACTGTGATGCGCCCCTCACCCGGGCTAACCCTCATTGGCACGCCCCCTGCCCGCCCCCTGCCCGCCCCCACCCCGCCGTGTTCCTGATCCATGACCTGAGCCCCACCGAGGCACGCAGCGCCGCGCAGTCCCCATCACTTCCTTAACTTTGACTTTTACGGGGGGCTTTGCACTCAATATCACTGCACAGCGAGGAGGCCGACCCCCTCCCCCCTCCTCGCGGACCACTGTTAAAATAGGCGTCATTTCACGATAAAATCGTGGATATCACGACTTGGAGGTCGCGACATTGTCGTCACCAATTTTAAAATCTTGAGATGAACTCTCCGGCTGCTCGGCAGAGGGCTGCGTCAAGGAGGACGTCAAGGACACTGCTCGAGGGCCCCGGCCAGGTCGCCTCCCTTCCCATTTGTTGCACGAGGCTCGTGTCGGCGTGGGGCCAGGCCGGGCCAGGCCGCTGGCTGGGGTGTCGGCAGCCGCGTCACTTACCCTCCCCATCATGACTCTGGAGCACCGAAAAGCCCCACCCCTCCTCCCCCTGGCCGCCCGCTGCTGCTCCGTGCCTCTCCCTCTGAATTTCACTCGGTGCTCCACTGCCAACCACCAAACAACCCCCTCCCCTCCGCGATGCCCCGTTGCCCCGCTGCCCCGCTGCCCCGCTGCCCCGCTGCCCCGCGGTCTCGGCCAAGTGAGGCCTCATTAGTGGCTGATGCTAAGCTGCCTGTAAATCAGCCCGGGCAGCAGAGAGAGAGAGAGAGAGAGAGAGAGAGAGAGAGAGAGAGAGAGAGAGAGAGAGAGAGAGAGAGAACTGAAAAAAATATACGAAGTGCGAATTGAAAAAAAAATACCGAGTGTGTGTTGAAAAAAAAAAGCCAAGTGCGAATTGAAATGAAGTTTCGCTTCTTCGTGGGGCACACAATATATGACTGGTGTCAAAGTAACATTAAGCACTGTTTTATGAGAAAGATGTACGTAAATGTCTTATCGTGACGTTTGTGTTCCACCTGGGACAGCCCAAACCGCTCCAACGGATTCTCCTCCTTCCCCTCGTCCCTCCCCTTCTCCTCCTG
This sequence comes from Stenchaetothrips biformis, assembly GCA_030522485.1. Taxonomy (NCBI): domain Eukaryota; kingdom Metazoa; phylum Arthropoda; class Insecta; order Thysanoptera; family Thripidae; genus Stenchaetothrips; species Stenchaetothrips biformis. Next base: position 4,739,523 of record CM060093.1, on the reverse strand, counting down.
GTGACTCAATCGTAGGGTGTCCTTCGGACACCCCTCTACCCCTTCCCCCTCCTTTGCCACCCCTCCGGCAAATGGCTCACCTCCACTTGTTTGTTAGGAGGAATTCAAGGTCCGAGTCAAGGTCCCTGCGAGCCGCGCCGAGCCGCGCCGAGCCGCGCCGAGCCGCGCCGAGCCAGTGCCTCCCGCCCGCAAGTCCGCCAACTGCACTAAATCATACCGGCGGCGTAGATGGTGGCCGACGAGGGGCTGTCCGCCGCGCACACTTTATCCGTCAACCGCGACGCGAGTTTAGGCCAAAATCACTGCTGTTTTTGTCGTCATGCTCACCCCTTTTTCCGAATATTGAAGCAATTTTTGTTTGTAATTATCAAGTTTTGTAAAAAAAATATGGCATATTTTGCAACCTTTTTTTTGTAACTTTTTGTTATTTTGTAACTTTGTATTTGTTGACACTCTTTTATGGAGAATTTTGGGCCCGTTCGGCCGGAAAGACTCTCCAGCAGATGATGCAGGAGGCGTGCCCCGCTCGCTGCGCGAACTCGGTCTGAGGCTGACAACAGCATTAAGTCCACTCGGCTGAAGTCCGAATTGCGTGGTGAACACCCCACCCCACCCCACCCCACCCCGCCCCGCCCCGCCCACTCCACCGGGGGCCCATTGCGTCCCGCGTCCTCGAATACCTCGCAACGAGAGCGCGTTTTGTTATTGCTGCTCGTCGTTGTTGCTCCACGCGGAACTGGCGGGTTATCATTCTCCATTTTTCTCCTGTAATGCATATGGCAGACCCGGGCCGCTCGCTACAAGTTTCTCACGGGAGAAGAAAAAAGGAAAGTGTCGCACAGTCATTCTGGACTTGGAGTGCGGCGCGACAAAAACCCTAATCGCAATCAGCCTGCTGGCGGTCCTGTGATGCCTCGTGAATAGTCTTTGCACAGACGTGGCGAAGAAACGAAGTGGATTTGGAAACGGTTTCCTCGCTCTTTTTTTCCGCGTTCTCTGTTTCAACACAGCTTGAGAGACCGCTGATTGGTTTGATCGCGGTCTCTTCCCCCCTTCTTTGGGGTGGCCGAAGTGCTGACCTCACTCTCTCTCACAGCCCTTATAGACCGCCCAGAGGGAGCGAGAGAGACAGAGCGACAGTCTTTTGGCAAGGAGCGCATGCCTCGCGGAAAGCACTCGGTGGATGCGCTAGTGTGTCCTGGGAGCTGGCTGCGGGCCTCTGCTTGTTACCTTTGAGGACGCACGGTGATGGCCGTTTCCGGTCCAAGCCCGCATGGCCCCTTTATTTTGGATCCTCCTAGGGGGTAGAGTGGGGGCGCAGCGGCACAGCGGCGCCTTTTCTATTTCCTCTTTCGAAACCCCCTCGGTCCACAACAACAAGCGCTTCACCGTGATCTCGTCCAGTTGGCCGTCTGGAAACGTGGATTGACTGCCGCTCAGCTCCTCAGGGCCCCGCCCCCTCCACTCCTCCCCCGCCTGAATCTTGAAGCAGGAGGGGCGCGGCAGCGGGCCCCCTCACGCGCGCGTAAAAACGTGAAAAATCTCCGGTTTATCATCGGAAAATGGGTCGGAAAAACATAATAAACCCGCGCAGATAGGGCCCTCCGTAGTCCCGTGTCGTCGACACGGCAAAAGGGGGGGGGAGGGGGTGAATTCCGAGGAGAGCGCCATCGGGGAAGCACGAGTGGCATTGCTCCTGAGAAGCGCTGCTTGCAGGATCCTCCGATTTATCTGCGCCCACCGCATTGCCATGAATCCGGGGCAAAGTCGGCCTGGGCAGCGGGACGGGGCGAGACAGAGGGAGAAGAGCGGAGCGAGAGATTGGACGCGAACGAAATGAGGGCGATTCGATTCGAATAAACCGAAAAAGCCCGGCAGCGGCGCGCCACAGGGAACGTGGATGAGGATAAGCCAATTTCGAAAAGAAGGCTGTTCTCTTCCGGGAGAGAGACCACCCTTAATATGCGCAGCTCATGACCTGCGGGTTGAATTTATAGTCTGACCGCGTCTGGTCCATTTTCATTCCCAGCCGCCCCTATATAACCTGGGTGCGGCCCTCTGCAGAGTGGCGCGGTGTGGTGCGGCACACAGGGCCCAGGTGCAACTTCTCTTGATTGGCAGGGAGGCCGCGCCTTGGGCCCCGCCCCGCCCCGCCCCGCCCCGCCCCGCCCCGCCCCGGTCTCCTCCGGACCCTTTGCCATACCTCAGTAAGAGGGGGCCGCCCGTTAGCCGCGGGCCTCGGCCATGGCGTAGGTGGTTTTACGAGCGTATCCTGGAGCCAAGCCACGCCTGGCGCCCACCACATGCCGGGCTGGACGACTGCGAGTACCCACCTCGGGATCGGTGACCCCGCGCGGGCAGACGTGGAGGCCACCCGCACAGCGCCGCCCAAAAGCAGTTCATGAATAAACTGGAGGTGTACACGACTAAATAAGAAGAGACTGCCGATGGCCATTAAAATCCGTAACAGGGTCACTGCGCAGGTAGCCGCTGTCTGGCTGGGTTCGGCTCTGAGCTCGACGGAGATCCTTCGGGGCCCGGCCCGGAACATGTGCGGTGGTGCGGGTGCGGGGAGTCGGCGGGGGTAGGGGAGTAGTGGCGGCAGCGCGTACCTGGGTAGCCGTTCTGGAGACGGTCCCCGCCCGCTTCGGGTGTCGAGGACCCGAAGTGAGACTTCGGGAGCCTTCGGGTCCTCGACAGACGCGCGGCCGGGGCAATTTAGCTTGTACGCGCTGGTCTGTGCATTGGGATAGCCCGTCGGCGCCCCCTGGGAGGTGTGCTCAAAACACTGAAAGTACGCTTGACTAAAAGCGTAAAGTCTTCAAGCGTAGTTGTGTGCCCAGATTTCACCAGTGTGGATTGTCCCGCTGTTTTTATCCTTGTTTTTTTTTTTTTCGTGGCGTGTTTTTTTTCCAGTGCCGTATGCAGCCTCCACCTGGAGCTGCGCGCCTTGCTTTCGCCCGGAGTGCGCGGTGGTGTTTCTGTTTGTTGTTTTGGCCGTCTAGACGGCCGCGCCGCGCCCCTCGGGGTCCAGTGCGTCTCTTTGAGTAGATTACCGCCCGCACTCTTTGAAGGGCCGGCGTGTTGGGGCCCTTCCATCAAGGGCTGCAGAGGGACCCCCCAAAGGGCTCATTCATAGTCATGCCGGACGGCCGGAAGAAGGGCGTAACTGCAGCGCCGGCCTGACGCGGGTCTTATGAGAAGGGCGAATGGGGAATGCATATAGACTGGGAATGTGGCCCTCCGCGCGCGCGCGCATGTGTGTGTGTGTGTGTGTGTGTGTATGAGTCCGCCTGTCCGTCTGTATGTCTGCGCATAGTGGGTCAGAAGACCGTTGAGTCGGTCAAAATTCTAGACGCTTTTTGAGCTCCAGAGCCGCTGAATGGGACTCTGCTTTCGGAGCGGCGTCCACAGCAGACTCACGGTAAACGCTAAGCGGCAGCCGGCGGCAAGGGGGGGGGGGGGGAAGAGCCTCGCCGAGCGTTGCTTACGTATCAACCCGCCTTGCACCTGTCATACTCGGCCGTCTAGCCGCAGCAGCGCATCAATCCGCCAAGCGGCGCCCCGTAAAACCCAAAGCCCTGCCTTCCTTTACCTGTTATAAAGCCGGCCGCCCCGCCGCAGCATTTATCGGCCAGCCGCCACTTGTCGCTGTCTCCGCTGCAACATTGTCGCAGCCAAAGAGGCTGCCGACTATTCTCGCAAAGCTGACACCGGTTCCGGGATCCTGGCGCATATTATGGACAGCCCTCCCCCCGCATTTTGCAGGCGGGCGTTTTTTCCAGTGTACCGAAAATGACGACTCAAATCGTTGCCGACGTGCGCGCGCTCTGCACAAAGTGGGCTGGGCCGAACCGTCGCCCTGCGTCCTTAATGGGCCGCCTTTCTTTGAGACGACGCGGCCGGAGTCTCCGGTGATGTCCCGGCGGACCCGGTGGCGCCAGCGCGCCAGCGAGCCCTCGAGGCCGCGAGGCCCAGAGGCCCGTCCCTTCAACGCGTAAATCGGCTTGGCGTCGGTGGACGGATCTCGGGATGGAAGCCCGGCCCCGGCCTGCTCGGCCCGGCCTCGGCCCGGCCCGGAGGCACCGGGGGGGCCGGAGGGCCGCTTTAGTTTAGACACTGTTAGTGAACTGCTGCCGGCGCGGATCTCAGACTCTCGCAATGCGGCATTTCAAAAGTCATTACCAAAGTGTGACACAGCAAGCCTTCTCTTCTTTTTTATTTTTCTTCGTAATTTTCGGACACGTGCGTCGAACACGTCCACCTTAATGGTCCTTCCTGTCCACTGTGCGTCCGGCGGGTGCCCTGCTCTCTGCAACAGCCCGGCCCGCGGCGATGGCGGCTTTAGCCCCGTGTACAACAGGTGCACGGCCCCCACTCCGGCCCATTATGCCACCGCCGCCTCGGAGCCAGGAGGTCCCGCAGGTCCTTGAGGCGGCGCGGCCGCGCTGGGCACGTGCGCTCAGTGTGCCAGAAGACCGTTGAGGCGGCCAAAATGCTAGACGCGTTTTCAGCTCCAGAGTCGCTGGGACTCAAACGGGACAGGGCTCATGTCCACCCTGCCCGGATGCGTGGAATGGTGACCGCACCCGACTGCCCGGGTTCGGCTCGGGCGCCGAGCGGGTTTCGTATTCCGTCGGGTCGCTATGTTCTGCCGGCCCGCAGATTTCAATGCGGGCGGTATCTCCGTGTACACCTATATCGGCTGGAGCAGGTACAATGGCTTGGCGTGACCGTAAGTCAAAGCTGCCCCGGGGAGAGGGCGGGGCGGGGCGGGGCGTGCCTGCCGGACCACACAATGCATGTGTAACCCCTGTTGGGACTCTGCCAGCCGGCCGCTCCCCAACTCTCCAATTCCCCCACCCATTAGACCCCCCACCCCCATCCCCGCTGCTGCCTTCAACGGCTGCGAGAGCGCAGCGCGCTGCTACCCTTCTGCTATTCTAATGCGACGCGCAGGTATATTTCATTTCAAACCCACCCCCCCCCCCCCCCCACCAACCAGAGGTGGAGACAAAAGGGGTACGAGTGTAATGCGAAACAAAAGGAAATAATCACAGCTTGCAAGAAGACTCTCCAAAGCCGCGCTCGCGCTTCGCGCTGTGCGCTTTTTTTTCCCCAACCCCACAACTACCAACCGTCACAAACAAAAAAAAAATGACCAAAAAAAAAAACGTTGAAGCGGAATCGCGCACGCCAACGCAACCGAGCAAGCGCGGAAAAAGCGCGCGAGCATGGCGGCGGAATAACATGAATTGTGGATGAAACCACGTGGCCAATCACGCCCACGAGCGGAACCAGGCTAAACATAAAGCAGACTCGCGATTGAAATTAAGCATAAATCCTCAATTGCCGCGTGGCGGCGTGCCCCCCCCCCCCCCCCCCGCGCGCGCTCTCGCCCTCCCCACGGGACCTGGGCGCGACGCGGCCGCCCCTGGAATATACGGGCCAGTCTTCAATCTTGTCACGACTCTTTTAGGGGGGCCGCGCGCCACGTCGGGAGCGTGACTTATATTCTCTGAAGTAATGAAGTGACTGGACAGCCCCCCACCACCACCTCCAAAAAAAAAAAGAACAACAAGAACAAGAGCGGAACACGTGGTTTTTCCGGTTCCAATATACACGCGGTATATGATCCCTGACCGTTAAAGCAGGCGGCTCTTTTACGGCCGGCTGTGACGACCGGCCGACGGCGCAGAGCCGTGACGTAACACGTGGACGCCCTGTTTTCATATCGCAGCCGTCCCCCCACCCCCTGCAGACCCCCCGCCCCACCCTGTCCCCATTTGCAAAGTTTTCGGCAACGCTGGCCGCTGCGCCTTGGCGTCGCGGGCGGAGAGACCGGCGGGACCTTATTCCAAGTGGGTTGTGCTGCGTGGGGAGTGGGGAGTGGGGAAGGGGGGAGAGGAGGGTGCCCGGGATAGACCAGGGACCAGCAGGACAGCGCGGCGGCCAGGCGGCCAACTGTGCCACCCCGGGCTCTGGACAATCCTGTCCGGGTGCGCGCAGGGGGTGAACACCGCTGTCGCTGCCTCGCTGGCGCTCACACGTGCTGCGGTCCGCAGGGGGGCGAGGGACACTGAGAGAACGCCATTCGGAATCAGACGAAGACGGAGCGGCCCTGCTCCACCGAGGCCGCCGGCTCGCAATGGGAAATGAAGATTTGGGCCGCACGGGGGACACTATACACCTGCAGCGCCGGCCTCCCCCCCCCCACCCACCCCCAACCCTCATCCCTGCCTCGAGGACATTCCAGGCGCCCCGGCCGCTCAGAGTGTTGCCTTGCTTTGGGCTTGGTCGGCTTGGTCGGCTCGCCCCGGCCGGCCCCCTTCAGCCCCTGTAAGCGCCTGCGGTGCGGCGCGTAGGCAGCGCGCTGGGCACGGCCGTGTGGCGGCGCGGCCTGGCCCCTCTTGCAAGGCGCTCCACCAGAAGACCGTTGAGGCGGCCAGGAAAACGGCCGGTTATGGGGCGGACTGATGTTTATGGCCGCAATAAGTGGCGCGACTGCGTTTAGTACTAATAGTTGACGTTACATTTTTATGATTTTTTTTCGAAGCAGACATTGGCAACGCACTCGGCAACGCATTTACACTCGAAAAGTATAGTATAACCGTCGATCCGGACAAATGGTTGGCCGCTAGGCGCGCGCACTTCGATAGGGCGGCGCGAAATCGACAATTATTCGGGCAAATCGTCTTTAGCAATTAATTGAGGGGAGCCTGTTGTTTTTGTCGTGGGGCCGTTAGCGGCTCTGCTACAACAACAACAACAATAGCAAGAACAACAACAAGAACAACAACGACATTCCTTGGAGCGGCAGTCATGCTCGGCCGAGCGGACGGAGAAAAAGCGCCAGAGCAGAGCACTGGCTCCAACAAGCAAAATAGCGGTTCATTAAAGCTCATTACCGAAAACCCTTTTTAATCAATCCGGGGCACGGCGAGCACCTCGCCCCCCGTCGCCGCCCCTCCATCGGGCGGGGCGCGCGGGGCGCGCTGGGCTTACCGCTCCTCGTTCCCCGAGGGATCCCGGCGCTGAAGCGAAGGCAAGGCGGGGATTGGAGGGTCGTGGACGCTGCCGCCCCGTCTGGGAGTCGGGATCCCGGCGCCGACACCCGGCGCACAGTGGGACAGAAGACCGTTGAGGCGGCCAAAATGATTGTAGACGCGTTTTGAGTCGCTAAATAAGACTCGAGTCGAACGTGTGGCCCGACCAATGGATTCCTCGTTTGGACAGCAATCCATTGGTGGGGTCACACGTTCGATTCGAGTCCCATTTAGCGACTTCTGGAGCTCAAAACGCGTCCGGGATTTTGGCCGCCTCAACGGTCGTCTGACCCACCGTGCAGCGCGGCCGGCGGCAGCGGGGCGGCACGGCTAGCAGAAGCCTCGAGGCCTGGGAGCGAGCCGCAGGAAATGGAAAAGTTACGCGCTAAAAAAAAAAAAAAAAAAAAGTTCCTTATTTTTGTTGTTTTTGTTTCTGCGAGTAGCATGCGCGCGCCGCGTGCACGGGGCTGGCGGCCAGAGATGATTACAGTGTAGTGACGTCCCTGCGGATGAATCAGAGTAATTCGTGGCACAGCGCTCGCGTTTAATATTAGCGCTCGTTTTCCAGAGGGGCGCCGAAAGCGACGCGCCAAGCGAGCAAAGACTAATGATGGACATGCGTGAGAGAGAGAGAGAGAGAGAGAGAGAGAGAGAGAGAGAGAGAGAGAGAGAGAGAGAGAGAAAGAGAGAGAGAGACAAGAGTGTGTGTAGGGGGGGATAACCAGCTGAGTCATGTCAGGTTGGGGTCCGAAGGGCATCCTTAGGAACAGAGTGTAAGAATGACTCGCAGAGGAACCGTCCGCTACGGCCGGCTGGGCTGACGGGGCTGGCAGGGCCCTGCGTGGGGCGCCGAGGAGGAGGGAGCCCCAATAGGGCCCCGGGGAGCAGACGTGGGGCCCGTGCGTGCTCCGTCCCACAGTGGGTCAGAGGACCGTTAAGGCGGCCAAAATTCCAGACGCGTTTTGAGCTCCCGAGTCGCTGAATGGGACTCGAATCGAACGTATGACCCCACCAATGGATTGCTCTGGGAACGAGGAGTCCATGGGTGGGGTTGCACGTTTGATTCGAGTCCCATGTAGCGACTCTGGAGCTCAAAACGTGGCCGGGATTGTGGCCGCCTCGACGGTCGTCTGTCCCACTGTGCGTCCCGTGCACTCTCATATTCTTACGCTGAAACGATCTGCGTAACATACGTTGAAATGAAAACATACATACTACAATAAAATTCATCGTACCTTACGCTGAATGTTGCGTAATACGATGAAATCATACGTACCTTATGCATAAAACATGCGTAATACGGTTAAATCATGCATACATTACGTAGACAATTATGCATATTACGTATGTGCAAATTTATGCGTACCTTACGGTGAAAAATCATCGTATTATGTATAAAAATGATCGTAAGAAAATGAGCGTGTGCCGCCTCGCACCACCGCGGCAGCAGCAGATGCCTCTCTAGCGCCAAGTGTAGGCAGCAGCGGTACGCAGCCGAGTGAAGAATGCTTTGCCGTCAGAGGAAAAAGGGGAAAAAGGGGGGGGGGCAAGGCAGAGGCCTCCGCGAGAGATGGGCTTTTGCGGCGAGATTTGAACCCGTTTCCCGGCAAGACGCGCGAAGTGGGACGAGGGGGCTAAAATGAGGGGCTGGGGGAGCTAAAACGAATTGGAACCGCTGTGTGGGCAAGCGCGGCCGGCCGGCGTTGGGGGGAGGTGGGGCTGGGGAGGGGGGGGGGGAGAAGGAGTGAAATATGAGGCGGCAGGGCGGAGCGCGGGCTTGTATGTAGCGAGTGTGGCATCGTTAAGTGTTTGCCTCAACGGATAAACTGTGTCCGACAAACTAAAATAAGGTTAAGCCTGGAGCACCAATGTTATGACTCTAGTCGTTTAAGTTGGAGCGTCGCTTGATTTAATTTACAAAGCGGTACATGACAGGTAGACAGACGCTAGCACTCTGCAAAGCAAACAGGAGGCAAATTTAACATTTTTACGGTTTTCGTTTTTCTTTTTTCTCGTCTTCTCCAATTAATTTTTGTAACTGAATAACGGGTTTCCTAATTTGGGTCTGCACTTTGGTCTCGTCGTTGTGAATCCGCTTGCCATAATATACTGGCTGACCCGTTCCGTGGACCAACGCAAGGCGAACGCAAGGCGGAGGGGTGTTTCCGTCTGGTCTCGCCGTTCTCTGGTCACGGCCGCTGGAGGAGGAGCGCTCGAAACACGGAACATGAAACACAGCACCAGTCGTGCCGACAGACTGTTAGAGCTACTTGCGGCAAAAGAGAGGTCCTTCCTGCGGGCCAGCACAGCAATGAGAGGCGGTCTCTCTAACTCCAGCTACGCGGGGCCGTCGAAGGAAATGGAGCTAGCGGAGAGATTGGACTGTGGACGGAGGCTTAGTGTCTCTAAATGTAGCACCGCGGGGACGGAACGGAGCTAGAAGAGAGATGGGAGGTTCGCGTCTCTCTAAACGAGGGGGCGAACGCGCCGCGCCAGGCCTCTTTTTATGCCGGTGGTCGCGGGCTGCACTAAAGCAAGCGGAGCAACTAAAGAAGCGCGGAATCGATAAGAAAGAGACGTCGCTTGAGCCGGCCGAATGTTAATGCGCGGTTCGTTTGACGGCGTGCTTCGGGGCGGCTGAGAGAGAGAGAGAGAGAGAGAGAGAGAGACGCGGCTAAGTGTTTCTGGCTTTTATGGGGGTGGCCGCGGCCTATTTTGTGCGCTGGCCTGCGGGGAGATGCCGCGCATTGAAACATACTCCGCGTCTGATCACCACCACGCGCCAACGCGCTGTTCCCAGTAACCCAAACCCTCCTTTTTTTGCTTTTTCTACTTCTTCATATTTTTCAATAGATTATGTTCCCCACATGACGATGGAGACGCGCCGACAGCGAGCCGGCCTCTTAAACGCCTGGCCGGTCGAATAACAATGAATAATTCGATAAAATAATCGTTGTTTGCGTTTTCGTTGCTCGGCTTGTTCCCGGACGACGTGGCGATGTGCGCGTTGCCTCCGACGGGCCTCGGAGATTCTTATGTAGCAATTGGGACGCCGCTTTGTGGGGGGGGGGGCAAGCCAGCGGCCCAGCCAGCCAAGCCCGGCCTGTCTCTTAGCTAGTGGTCGGTCTGCCCGAGTTGGCTTAGTGACTCCCCAGGGAGTGTGGCGCGCCACTGGCCGGGGGGAGGGGGGGGAGAGGCACACACGCTTCCTGGTGGGTCTGCCTGCGCCCGGGCTGCCCGCACCATCGCCCCTCCTCGCAAGTTCCCACGGACCGCGGCTCTCTGCTTCTCCGGAACTCCTTCTTAGAACCTGTTTTCGTCCTCTTTATTTCCCGTCATTCGATTGAGTGTGGCTATGCGCGTCTGAAAATGAGTAAGCCGCCGCCAATATTTTGAAGACAGTGTCGTGGTCGTGACAATCCTCGCACGGCAAACTGTTCCCTGTATTTAGCCGGCCTGACTTGAGTCTGCAGCCCGCCTCGCGCACAGTGGGCACTATCATCGCTCCCCCTCGCCATCGTGTCGCCTTTTCTTCTATTTTCGGACGGTAACTCGGATGTTTGCATCCCTCTTGTACGTGGGAGTGTGTGTGTGTGTTTGTGTGTGTGTCTGTGTGTGCGGGGTTCGCTGCTCTGAGGAGCCCCCAATTTGCACATCAAAAGGCCAGTGTAATGACGGGCGGAACCGCTGCCGTGGCCGCTGCCGTGGCCGCGCTGGTTTCTGCCAAGCACACTGCTCTGCTCTGTGTCCGCCAACAAAGATTTGAAACAAAAACAGCGAAGAGCGCGGTGTGTGCGCGCGCGTGTTTAGTCACACCGCACCTCAGCGCCGACGCGGTGCCATGTTTACGATGGGGGAAAGGGGGGAGGCGACGTTGTCGGCGGGGGGGGGGGGGGGACGTCGGGTAGGACCTGGGGGATGATGACTTAGAGCGGCGGGGCGGAGGCGCGCGGAGGTTGCTGCCACGGTCGGGACGGTGGGGATTGTTTTCAGATTGTGTGGGTCTGCGGGGCCTGCTCGGCCCTCCTCAGCACGGCGTCTCTTTTTATGACCCGGGTGCATTGTGCCCCGGGATGGACCGGAGGGGGGGGGGGGGGGTCAGACCCTCTCCCGGTCGAGCTCGGGACCGGCGCCCCCGGCTGTGGTGTCTTTTAAGCAGCCTCCCCTTTGGCTCCGCCCGCACAGCCTGCTTTCCCAGTGTCGCCGTGTTTCTGAAAGGCCAAGCCCCACGACCCGAACACCTCGTCCGACCTGACCCTCGGCCCACTCCACTCTCATTGGCGGTGCACCACCCGTTGCAGCCGTGTCGCCTGGTTCTGGACGCGTCAGTTCCATTCGCGAAGCTCCGACAGGTTTGTATTGTTGGCATGACTGACACCGGCTATAGAGGAACCAATGGGAAAAAGATATCACCGTTTCGTTTGCCCATTCTCTCTGCGACAGCTTCACCACCATCAAACTGCCGGGTGGCGAGCGACAGCACTCTTGAAAAAGAAAGCCGCCCGAAATCTTGAGAACCCTCCTCTGAGTTAGTACTCCATCGACGCTGCCAGCACCGCCAAGCGGGCTGTTGTTGGCGTGTCTGCGGTTGAAAAAGTGGCCCGGAGGTGTCGGGCCGTGGTTTATGGGCCCACCGGAGCGGCCATGCCAATGCTTACAAATAGCGCCAAAGTTCTCCAGTGGTGTCGATCTCTGCCGCAGAGAGCAGGGCTCGGCGCACAGTGGGTCAGAAGACCGCTGAGGCGGCTGAAATTCGAGACGCTTTTTGAGCTCCAGAGTCGCTAAATGCGGCTCGAATCGAACGCGTGACCCCACATGGATTCCTCGTTCGGAGAGCAATCAATTGGTGGGGTCACACGTTCGATTCGAGTTCCATCTAGCGACTCTGGCGCTCAAAACGCGTCTAGAATTATTGCCGCCTCAACGGTCTTCGGACTCACTGTGCAGGGCTCAGCGTCGGTTAGAGCCAGCTGTTGCCCCACCCCCATCCTCTCAAACTGCCTTTTCCCTGAGGCGCGTCGGGTATCAACTACCCGGTTGTTATGTTGTCAGTTACGTAATAATTGAACGGCGCGGAGCCTTTTCATTTGGACGGAATCGGCCTTGCGAGGCCCGGCCCCCGGAAGAAGCGGGAGGATGGCGAGAAAATATTAGCTTTGCTGACTCCTGATTCCGAATGATCGCTGCTTCGTCTCTCCGTCGCACTCGTGTGTGTGTGTGTGTGTGTGTGTGTGTGTGTGTGTGTGTGAGAGAAAGAGAGAGAGAGAGAGAGAGAGAGAGAGAGAGAGAGAGAGAGAGAGAGAGAGAGAGGAATCTATCCTTCGGAACCGGGCGGCCAGTGCAGTGGCCCGGCGTTGGGTCCGCTGCAATAGTCCGCCGCCAGTGTGAGGTCTTATCTTGTCCGTTTGGCCGAGCGCGCGGTGCGCGTTGCAGGGTGTAGGTTGTGGGCTTAATCCTCGGCAAGCACGCCAGCAGCGTGCCCTCTGGTGGGTTTTCGGGCTGCCAAGCCGTTTTAATGGGAGGTGACGGTTTACTTTCTCGCTGAGCAATAACACATGGCCGCGCAGTTTGCCTCCTTCTTTTCTCTAGCGTGCTGCCGCTTCTGAGAGACTGCGAAAGACTGGCCCTAACTTTGACCTAGTTTTCTCTGGTCCATACCCCGTCCCGGGCGCGCCGCCGGGTCGGTCTGCCGTGGCGCGCCAGTGCAACGAACAGCTCGAAAAGGGTGACAAAGTTTAGACGCTCTCGCGAGGAGTGAGTGTGGGAATCATGTGTGCGTTACGATAGGCTTGTCATGTCGAGTAAGATATTCGCTCTACGGCCGAGAGCTGAGAGTACACAACTGTGCGGTCAGTTGGTGTACTCTAACGATTCTGGACAAGATTTGGCATTTAGAAACATCATGCCATATGTGTGTGATTCGGGCGCCGTTTCCCTCGACAACTTCTGACGGTGCGCGCTCTCTGTGTTGCAGCGCGGCGACGCCTAGCATCCGGGCAGGACGGCGGCGGCACCAGACACCAGCGCGTCGAGGCGGTCGCGGCGCTGCCGGCATGGCGCCCTGGTCGCCGGGCTGCGCGTGGCGGGGACACGCTGAGCGGGGCTCCCCGGGGCGCTGCTGACGGCCCCGGCCGGGCCCCCGCACGGCCCGCACGGGGCCAGGACCGACCGCGGGCGATGCAGCGGCCCGCCCCACGCGGGCCCTGACGCCGACAGGCGCGGGGCCCGCACCAGCCGGGGCCCCCTGCACGCCGCCACCATGTCGGCGTGGTGCTGCTCGTCGAGGCCCTCGTCGAGGTCGTCGACGTGCCGGGACTCCGCCGCCACGCGCGCCGAGCCCGCCCTGGTCGGCCCCGATGACGTCACCGCCGTCATCCCCGGCGTCTGCGTGCTGCACCAGCTGCACCGGCCGAGGTGGAGGCCGCGGCCGCCGCTCCTTCTTCTACGCGCCGTCCTACAACCTGGGCGGCGCCGACGCGGCCGACGTGGCCCTGGTGTTCCCGCTGCTGCTCGTGCTGCTGCTCGCCCTGCCCCTGGGCGGTCGCGCGCGCGGTGAGAGCCTCCGCGACGAGGTGGGCCCCGTGGCCCTGGGCCCCGTGGCCCCCGCGGTGGCGGCCCCGCCGGCCGGGTTCCCGCCGCTGGGCGACATGGTGGTGTTCCTCAAGGAGCAGTGCCAGCAGCCCGCCCTCGACCTGCAGGCCCTGCAGGACCTCGTCCGGGAGCGCGCGCTCAAGACCGGCGAGCGGCTCGCCGTCACCTTCGTGCCCAGGACGGGTAAGGATCTCCGTAAATCTCGCTGGCGCTTGCGGCTAAGGGCGCTATGCACACTGATTCCGAACGGCGGGTCTGTCTCCCTCGCACATGGACGAGACGCCCTGCGGGCGCGAGAGAGACAGAGCGACGGTGCGCGGACGCTGCCGGACAGGCAGCGTGCTGGCAGAGCGCCGCCCGTCGTGTTTGCGTCCGTGGCGGCGGCTGGTGTGTATTGCAAGCCGCCCCGCCTGCTGGTTTTGCTCGGCTCGGATTATCCTCCTGTCTGCGCCCTTTTTGCGGCGCAGTTCCCTTCCTTTCCTTGGCGGTGCCGCGAAGCAATGCTCGCAAGGCGCTGCTGGAGCGCAAAAACGGAGGGGAGGGGGAGGAGGAGGAAGGGAGGGGAGGGGAGGGGAATCACACCGAGTGTCGGCCTTCCTTCCGCCGTGCTTGCCGCGCCGCCTGCTGCCGGTCCATCCAGAAGATTCCTCGGCAAAAGAAGCGGAGTCTCCTCTGCCGAGCGAGGGGTACTCATCGAGGGTGACGCGTGGCGTGTGGCGTGTTGTCATTCCGGTGCGGCTCTGCCACGCCGGTGGAACTAAATGAAGCTTGAAACGCTTCGTTCAGGCAAACAACTACGCTCGGCGAAAAGCGTATGACGAACTTATCCCCGTGCATTTCGGAACGGACTTCTACCCGCTGTGCGCTTTACTACGGATTCCAGAATTTTGACTAAGATTTTGTCCTCCTACTTGTTGATGAAAAGAAGCAAGAGGCGGTGTCGGAGGCAGGGGTGTCTTTGTAGGGACGCGAGCAGTCAATGCCGTCGAGCGGGGACAGGCCGGGTCTTTTTGAGCGTCAAAAGATAATTGGCGTATTCCAAAGTCCCTGTGCTGCCTTGCTGCTTGCCTACGCTAGCACACTGCTGCGAATAAAACAAAGAAAAGACGCCCCGGGCCACTGGTGCGTGTAGTCCCCGGCCATCCAGCCAAGGCACAGTGGGCCAGAAGACCGTTGAGGCGACCAAAAATTCTAGACGCGTTTTGAGCACCAGAGTCGCTAAATGGGGCTCGAATCGAACGTGTGACCCCGCCAATGGATCGCGCTTCAAACGAGGAATCCGTTGCTTGGGTCACGCGTTCGATTCGAGTCCCATTTAGCGACTCTGGAGCTCAAAACGTGTCCGGGATTATAGCCGCCTCACCGGACTTCGCCGCACCATTGGTCCGTGGCGCTGATAAACATCTGTCCGCCCTAGTAACACCGACTTGTCGCTCGACAGTCGAAATAGTATCGGCACGTCGATAGCCGATAACTAAATTTCGTTTGTTGAGCGACTGTCGACGCATCGTCGCGCGGTCGACATTTGGCGGCCGATGATTTCTCGTTGTCGCCATTCTATCGGTTGGCCGATAACGCGCTTCCGACAACGCTGCGATAGTCAGTCGATGATGACCGGCCGTTGTCGAAGAGTTATCGGGACCGATGTTGGTGCGATGCGGGAATTTCGAAAGTCGCGCTCCCGACAACGCAGCGATAACGACTCGATAACGACTGACCGATGTCGAGAAGCTGTCGAACTCGATGTTGGCTCGACGGGGAAACCTTGAGGAAACTCCGATGGTCGTGCTCCCGGCAACGCTACGATAATGACTCGATGACGATCGGCCGTTGTCCGGGCGGTCAGTTCCTGAGCGCATTTGTAGCACGCCCGACGATGCGCTAGGAAGGCGACGCGGCCGCCCCCGAGCAGTGAGGGAGTTGATTATCCTCTCTGCTCTAAGAGACGGAGGTACTAGGACGCTTCTCGGGGCCTTTGTGAGTGGTCCGCGGCGCGTCGGGCAAATGCAAGTGGGCTGCAGGCTATCTCTGGTGAAGCCGGCCAGCTGAGCGCAAACCAGGAAAGTGAAGGAAACCTCACTAGCCGGCGCCAATAGGGTTCACACGCTCTCAAGACGCACAAAAATTCTAAGTCCCGATGTTGGCGTGGGTTGCCTTGGCGGGCCGCTCCGCACCCCCCTCCACCGCGCGCCGCAGCCGCGCGCTTCCCGCCTACCCCCACCCCCGCACGCAGCAGCTCGCTGCGGCCCGCCTGGGCCATGTGCTCGGAGCCGCGCGGCCTCCTCCCCCAACAAATCCGGTAGTCTCGGGGTAAGCGTCCGCGCTACGAAGCTACAGGACCGGGGTTCAACTCCTCCCGGCCGCGGGTGCACAAGCGTCGTTCGGCGAGGAGGCGAGAATGGTCAGCATGTTAGAAAGGACAGGCAGAAGGAACCTAACAAAAATCGATGAAGGAAAACAATTTTTATCCCGCGTTCTGACGAAAATTTATCGACCACCGGATAGCGAGGTGATATCGCATTCTGATGTCGAGAAATCATCGGCGCCGATTGTCGTACGATCTCGGAAAGTGTGCCATTCCGATGATTTAAAAACGTCGGGACCGACGGTCGACCGACAATTTTAAGCCGAGGTGCCGACAATCGATCGACAATTTTTCGACTGATCTGTGCTACTAGGGCGGGGAAAGGAAGATGTGGCAATTTTTAAAAGGAGGAGCCGGTAGTATCGAGTATTGGGTCCACGTCATTTGCGTCTCGCTTTGGCGGACCGGAGGGGGGGGGGGAGGCAGACTGGAAAGGGAGCCAGCGAGACCGATGCGATATTAGATAAGATATAAGACCAGATTGATATTATTGAGTTGGGAGACGCTGAGGAGGGGGGGGGGGGGAACGGGGAACGACGCGCTCAGAGCGAATGGCGTACAGCCGAAGAAAAGGAACTAAATGATTTCTTAATTATCGCCTGCAGTAACGCTTCGAAAACCGCTGTGACGAGAATGTTGGTGACGAAAAGACAATAAAACTTTTAATTGCATTATTAATTCTTCAGCTTGACTCAAATTCCATTTAGAATGTAAACGCTGTTCGTGTGACTTCGAATAATTGTGGCGCTGTCCAAAGCAGCTGTTTTTTTATCTTTTTTTTTTTCTTTCTTCAGTCTACCTGACGCGGCCGGTTTTGGCGCGTAATTAACGGCCCTCTCTGACACGTGGCCAAAATCTGGCCCATGAATTTTATTGTCCGCCGCGCGGTTTTGCGCGACATGTTGACTTTGCCGCGACACAGAGGCCCCGCTGACGGACACTCACAACAGGCAAAATTAAAATTCTTAAAAAAAAACAACAACACACACACACACACACACACACACAACCTGGCGTTGGCTTCATAGTGCTCACCGTTTCCTTTGAAACTCGAGCTCTGCTTTTGTGCTTTGATAAAAAAAAAAGGGGGAAAAAAAGTAATTAGTTAACGGCCCTTTCAGAATAAAACCCGTTTTAAGGCGAGAAATCGAGGGACACACAATTCGAAGCAGGTTTTGCGAGCTGAGTGAATTAGACTGTGTAACTTTTCCTGCAGCGGCCGGCGGGCTCGGGCCAGTAGGCCCGGCGCAGTGAGCCCGCCGGCCCGGTGAACCAGCTGGGAGCACGGAAAGCAAAAGGGTGGGTCCACTGCCGAAGCTGGCCACTCGTTTTCCTGGCTCACGTACCATCCCGATTTCATTCTTGACCGACTTCCGCCACCATCACTGCCCTCCCCCCGGAGGGTGGCCACGGGCGAGATCCTTGTCAAGTAACCTTTACGGCAATCATTCGTGAGCTGCATTGATCAGGCTGGCTGGCGAGGACGGGCCATCGCGCTATGCGGGGATATGCGGACCACTGACCATAAACCGATGACGGAAGGGGATGCCCGCCTCAGGACGCGGCCCGCGGAGACGTAGCGAGGACAGGCCCCGTCCGCACTGCCACTGCGTGTGTGTGTGCGTGAGAGTGTGTGTGTGTGTGTGTGTGTGTGTGTCTTTTCTGCCCCCATCCCTCTTCTCCCGCGTGTTTTCCTTATCTGATCGTCAACGGGGCTTAGCCCCGACCAGCCCATTACCTAATGCCCTCTTTTTCCCTACTAACCCATTTTCTCTGCGTCCATATTATCGGCACCATCTCCGCCTGCTCTTTGTGACGAAGGGCGCTTTTGGTTCGACTTTCTATGGTGTTCGCTGCCTGCAATGGGAACGGTTTTTTTTTTATTCTTTTCTCTGTGCAGAGCTGTGCGGGCCGGACGAGACGAGCGAGGTGGCGGCGCTGCTGGCGGCCTTCTCGGACAACTCGACGCGCGCCGTGGTCGGCTCCTTCGACGCCAAGGTGTGCGGCATGCTGGACGTCCTGGCCAACATGCACAGCAACAAGATCATCATCACCTGGGGCTGCCCCGAGCAGGTAGGTAACCTCCATCAATGACTTGAAAGTTTAACGGAAGCAATCCATTGGTGGGGTCACACGTTCGATTCGAGTCTCATTTAGCGACTCTGGAGCTCAAAACGCGTCTCGAGTTTTGGCCGCCTGCGCAGTCTTCTGCCCCACTGTGCCTCGCAGGAGTCGGCGAGGTTGCTGTGACGAGCCGCTCTGTCTGTTCCAGGAGCTGCTCCCCGGCACGGGTAGCATGTACGACACCAAGCCGAGGGTGCGGCGCCTGCTGCCGCCGCTCGCCGCCATGGTGCAGGGCACCGTCAAGACTGTCACGTTCTACCGCATGCGGACGGCCGCCATCGTCACAAGTGGTGAGTCTCTCTCTCTCTCTCTCTCTCTCTCTCTCTCTCTCTCTCTCTCTCTCTCTCTCTCTCTCTCTCTCTCTCTCTCTCTCTCTCTCTCTCCGTAAACGACCGCTGCTCGCCGACATACACTGTTTTCCCTTCCGCCGCCGCCGCCCCCCCTTGCCTGCATGCGGAGCGCCAAGGCCGGGGCCTCGGTCGAGGGGCATGGAGGCATGGAGAGCATCGAGGCCAGCCTCATGGATTTATGGCAGGTGTGTCTGGGGACGGCAGGGGCGGCGAGGAGGGGGGAGGGGGGGGAGGGGGGGAGGGGCTGCCGCCGCAAGGAGGCCGCCACTCTCCCTTGTTTTCCCCGCGATTGGCTCCAACAAGGCGAACCACCAACCGGGGGCGGCGGCTGCAAGGCCGAGCACTGTCTCTCTCGCTCTGATGGGGCGTCCCGTCAGGGTGGGCGAGAGAGACAGAGTGACTCACCGATCAGAATCGCGCTCTGGAGGCTGGAAAGAAAAGCCACGTGGTCGTCGTGCATCCTCGGCGCTATGCCGCGCCTCGCCGCGCCCCGCTGCCACGGCTTGCCACGGCTTGCGACGCCCTCCGAGGGTGAAGCAGGGAAATTACTTGGAGTTGGCTGAGCAAACCGAGTTACGCCGAGTGGCAAGTTTTGGCCGCCGCGCCTAGAATCGCACCGCAGACCCTCCGCGCCAAACTACACAAAGTTAGCCTCGCGGCAGGTAGCCCCGGCGGAGGTCATTAATTAGAGTGAAAGAAACAGAAAGACTTGCAGTGGTGTTGCTGCCGCGGCCGTGTAGGCACGCGTCCGTGTGTGTGTGTGTGTGTGTGTGTGTGTGTGTGTGTGTGTGTGTGTGTGTCTGTGCCTGCCTGCCTGCCTGTCTGTCTATCTGGCGTGTGCGTGCGCGCGTGTTCGTCTGTCTTCCACACGTCCGCGTTCCGCGTCTCTCTCTCTCTCTCGCTCGCGAGGGGGCGCTACAGTCAAGGCTCTGCCGCTCTCTCACGGTGGCTACTCACATTTGCCGATTACCTAGGCGCTAAGACATCACGTTTCTGATTCGCCGGTAGAGGGCGCTGCAATCGCTGACATGCCACTCTCTCGCGGTGACAACCCACAATAGCCGATCACCTAGGCGCTGAGAAATCAAGTAGTTGTTTCGACGGTAGGTGGCGCTGCGATCGCTGTCCTGCCTTTCTCTCGCGGGGGCAGCTCACATTAGCCGATAACCTAGGCGCCAAGATACAAGTTTTTGATTTGCCGGTAGAGGGCGTTGCAATCGCTGACATGCCACTCTCTCGCGGGGACAATCTACAATAGCCAATCACCTGGTCCCTGCCAAATCAAGGAATTGTTCCGCCGATAGATGGTGCTGCGATCGCTGACCTGCCTCTCTCTCGCGGTGGCAGCTCACAGCTGCCGATCACGTAGACGCTGAGATATCAGGTGTCTCTCTGCCGATAGGTGGCGCTGCGATCGTTGAGCCGCCTCTCCCTCGCGGTGGCAGCTCACATTTGCCGATTACCTAGGCGCCAAGACATCAAGTTTCTGATTTGCCGGTAGAGGGCGTTGCAATCGCTGACATGCCACTCTCTCGCGGGGACAATCTATAATGGCCGATCACCTGGTCCCTGACTAATCAAGGAATTGTTCCGCCCATAGGTGGCGCTGCGATCGTTGAGCTGCCTCTCCCTCGCGGTGGCAGCTCACATTTGCCGATTACCTAGGCCCTTCGTAACCAGGTCTTCGTGTTGTCGGTAGAGGGCGCTGAGACCGATGACCTGCCTCTCTCTCGCGGTGGCAGCACACAACTGCCGATCACCTAGGCGCTGAGAGATCAGGTGTCTCTCTGCCGATAGGTGGCGCTGCGATCGTTGCGCTGCCTCTCTCTCGCGGTGGCAGCACACAACTGCCGATCACCTAGGCGCTGAGAGATCAGCTGTCTCTCTGCAGATAGGTGGCGCTGCGACCGATGACCTTCATCTCTCTCTCAGTGAAAACTCACACTGGCCGATTACCTAGGTTTTCAGTCAACAGTGTGGCACCAGTTGTGGTTGCATGGCCTCGATTCACCTTCCATCATTCCCACTTTTTCTCATTGTCACCGTAGTTATCTGGATTTCCTCACCCCCTCTCCCCTTCTCTCCCCCCCTCTCTCTCTCTCCCGCCCTCCCCACACGCTGCGGTCCCCAATCCCGGCACGTCCAGCCCCAGGCAGGCAGCAATAAAGGTAGCGGCGTAGTACAGTGGAGGGACAAGGAGGAACAGGGCTGTTTTCCTTTGAATTCCCAGCCGGGCTGTCTAGCCGGCCTCACCGCACGACAGGCGAGCCGGACCCCGTCACCCAAAGGTATTCGGCTTCGTTTCGGCTGCCTTTGCCTGGCTCTCCGCTGGCCCCACCTGGCTTCGACTGGCTTCGACTGGCTTTCCTGCTCGCCGCTAGCTCGGCTTGTCGGTTCAATAAGACGCCACTGCTTCCAGTCTGTTGGTCGTCTGCAACTTTGCCCGGGAATCGCTCGCATCGAAATCCTCTCTCCCCTCTCTCCCCGTTAAGCCTGTGTGAGTTGAGAGGAAAGGGGTGGGCCGGGGTGGGGGGGGGGGCAAAGACGTAGCACGCTGAATCCAGCCACACATGCGCCAAAACTTGCAGCCTAACCTCGCGGCGTGTCTCGCCGGCAGGGGGCGGGGGACTTTCGATGAGACACCCCCCTCCCCCCTTCGCCTGCTTCCCATGGGTGGCACTGAATTGGGTATAAAATTCGCGCTGTATATTGTGCCCCGTATGCGCATGCCCCTCCTCCACGTGGCCCAGGTCCGCAGTCGACATCTATAAGACCCTCACCCTTCCTAACTCTATTCCGTTCCCGCCCCACACCCCGTTTTTGACCCATCCCGCCGCATGTTCCGTTAGCCGGCCGGCCCGGGACTCGCAGACTCCCAGGGGCACGTCCCGCCAGGAGTTGCCCGCCGGCCCACTGTGAGATGGGGCCTCAACCATGCGACAGCGCGGCAGCCAGTGTCGCCCTGTCTCTCTCGCGCTCACGGGCGTCGATGTGCGAGAGAGACGGGTGACGAGGCCACTGCTCGGAATCAGCCTACGAGCCACCAACAGATCCGAGCGCTCGGCGTTTCGAGCCGCAGGGCGTGACGCGGCGAGCGCCTGGGACGCAAACGGTGCCGCTACACGGAGTTCACTCGGCGACGCGGGGCGGGGCGGGGCGGCGCGGGGTGGGGCGGGGCAGCCGCGGTGCCTAAACCCGCCCCCCTGGCTGCGTTCCCACGCTCGCATTCTTCTGCCACACGTTGCCTTTTTATTATTCGGCCGGCATGCGTGTACTATGCACACTGCCACACACACTCAGCGCGTCTGTCGCGTTTTACTCAAACTGCCTGTAGTGCTTATGCAAGAAACTTGTGCGAACGTACCTCTCGTTTCTGTATAGAACGCTGTAGTAAAGATACGCACAGACAATTTATTTTTGTGCGGTTAATTTTCTGAGTAGAATTAGTGACACGTTGATTATTAGTCGCCCCCCCCCCCCCGCTGGCCCTGCGCGACCTGCTTCGGCCGGTGCGCTGATGGAATGTGGTGTAGTGGCTGAGGGGGTTGTTCTCGTGCAGCGCGACAAAGAAGCCTGCCGCGGCATTCCCCGGCCTCCCAGCCGTCCAACGCGTCGCTACAAAAAGAGGGTCGGCGGCCCCATGGGCGGCGCAGGTCCGGTGTGGCTCCAGGCTTCCGTCGGGCCTCCGGGGTTTTCATCTCTCCCGATACTCGTGGAATCCGGAGCCCTCTCGCGCACAGTGGGACAGAGACTGCGAGGGCTGGGCGAGGGGGCGAGGGCGGCCCCGGCTGCTTCATCGCACAGCAGCCGGCCCCGTCCCTCGGCCCATCGCACGCCCCTTTCAAGGCAGCGCTGGCAACACGTTAAGCGATTAAGGCAATGCCTACCGTGGATCCAAGAGCTTCTGGGGCTTCGGTTTCACGCGCAACACCAACAACAACAACAAATAAAAACAAAGTAGGATGAAATAATGACGCAGAATGGAGCGGCCCTTTTTGATTCTGGGGTAGCCGGGGGTAGCCGGGGGTAGCCTCATTATTGCGTCATATCGGAACACGGCTTTTGCGTAACACTTTATTTCAATATTCTTTCTCTTCTATTGTCTGAGAACACGCGGGAAGACGTAACCGAGCACGTCTGGGAAGGGAGCTGGCAATTTCAGAGCGAGGGGCGCGGTGCTGCTGCACACTACTGCAAACCCAACAACGAAAATAAAAAAAAATTAAAAAAAAAAAAAAAAAATACGATTTCACGAAATCCTGGTAGTCACGAAGTTAATTTTCATTTATGTTCTGGTTTAACAAAGATAACTAAGGCTAGGACTGCGTTGTGTGTAGTTCTGTTTATGTTTGTCAGACCATTATAAGTAATACTAAAACTTACGTAAAGACCAGCTGCGTATCAATTTGTGTCAAAAACAGACATTTAAGACAGTCTCATAATACCTGAAGGACAAGTTATTCACAGAAACGTGCAGTAAAATAGTCCAGTTCACCCAGTTCACCCAGCTTTAAGGTTAGAAAAAAGCACAGCCCCCGTGTCCAGATCGTTTCGTCTTAGATTCAGAAATACCATCAAACCTCGCTACAAGGTGCAGCTACACGCCCACTGTTTTCGAAAAGGGACTTATAGTCACACTCAAACTACGTTAGGGATAGTTTTTTCACAAATGCATTTGCACAGGCACGCAGTTTAATGTCATATTTCACTCCGATTCAAAGAGTTTAGAACATGTAGGGTTGGTATTTCTGAAAACAACAGGGCCTGCGCGCAGCGGCGCGGGACACTCTGGCCAACAATCACCGACCGACCGGCCGATCCAAATGGCCACGTTCGAAAACAACGTCTATACCATTGTTGGAGCTCTTCTAGCTGCAGCAAAAGACAATTTTGATTCGAACGCGCTTTTTCAAGGGAGCGAGCGTTTTTGGTGTAAGCTGTACAGAGGCGAAAAGGAGCGCTGCTATTGGTCGGATTCCATTTCCGGTGGCTCGGCTCCCCCCTCTCCCTCTGTTTTTCGCTGACGAGTCGAGTTTTGCCATGGTAACGGCGATTTCAACTCAAAATTTCTCAAAATTGGCCCTACACTTTTCAACCACATTTCACCACTGAAATCAGGGTACAAAGTTCTACCACTCTGCCAAATCTCATCAAAATCGTATAGAAAATTTAGGATTTGCATAAGGGGCCAGACTGACAATAAAAATAAAAAAAAAAAAAAAACCCAACCCCGGTGAGGCTATAAGGCTACTTCGTGCCTAAAAAAAGAAAAGCGCAAAGGGGCAAAACATGATTTGTCTCCACAAACTTTTTTCTTGACTTATAACTCTCGATCGGTCTAGTACGAGGAATGTTTTCTAGCGGGAGCCAACAGACCTCGGGCCCCGGTATACCGTTGCGACTGTCGTTCCATAAAAGACTCATTTCCTCTGCACGTTCGGGGAGCCTGCCAAAGGCGACCTGTCTCGCGCTCAGTTACCTCCGACCTCCGACCCACTTCTTGGCGTGTGCAAGCAACAGGTGCACTCGCGCGCGGCACCCACCCCGTCGTGACGGGGTCGTGGCGGGGTCGTGGCGGGGTCGTGGCGGGGTCGTGGCGGGGTCGTGGCGGGGTCGTGGCGTGGCGGGGCGGGGCGGGGCGGGGTGGCGGCGCCCGGGGCGTGGGCTTTAATGAAAATCCTGAGCCGAGACGTCAGCGCGGAAGGCAATGTGTTATCAGGCCTCACCCCCTCCAGCCGATTCGCCACGCCCCCCCCTTCCCCCGCGGGGTCTCGCTTATTCCGCGTGCAAAAGCGCGCCCGGGAGTTTACCTGGTTGGGTGTCGCCCTGCCCAAGTTTTATGAGGAACACACACACACACACACACATTAAAGCCCGTGCAATTTTGACAGACACGAGCGAGGGGGTCAGGGGGGGAGGTGAGGAAGAAGAAGGAGCGGGGAGATGAAAACCTTAAGAGGTGCTTGACCCGAGAAGCACGCTGATACGATCTGATCGCTGGTCGCTTTGTCTCTCTCGCACCCGTAGGAGACGGCCCATGGGTGCGAGGGAGACAGGTATCGATCCTGGTGGGGAGCAGCCCGCGCAGGCAGGCGGCCCAGACGGAGGCCAGAAACAGTTTAGAGGCATTTGGCCCGTGATACATCATGCCGCGTCGACCAGCCCAAAGCGACTCCCTCGCGCCATTTCACCGAACAACAATTTTTGCCCGATATATATTCGGAAATATGTATGCGCGGCGCGCTGCCACTGGGGAGCGCCGCGTGAGCCGGCGACGTGGCGGACCCTGCCCCTCCGGACAAGCCCTCTCTCTCTCTCTCTCTCTCTCTCTCTCTCTCTCTCTCTCTCTCTCTCTCTCTCTCTCTCTCTCTCTCTCTCTCCAACCCCGTCCCTGCCATATAAATTGCCCCCTTGGATAAACTGGAAACGAATGGTCGTGCAAATAATTTTGCTGCTGGGGCACCGCGGCATAAAAACGCCGAGACATTCGGCCGCCCTGCGTACGTGCCCACGCATGGATGCGTCTGTGTTTGTCGGCTCACGTGTGTCTGTGTGCCGTGTGTGTGTGTGTGCTCGCGCGGTCATTCCCGTCGCCGATTCCGACTCAGCTAGTGGGTCGTGCTGATTCTGTTGCCGTGCTGCTGGCTCGCCATTACCGCTGGCACTTCATCCTTTGTGCATGCAGCGTGTGTGTGTGTGTGCGCGCGCGCGCTAGTGCTAGGGCGTTCGCTTCGTGTATTCGCAGGTATCGCGCAGCACCGATAACGCAGTGTGCCCCCGCGGACCGGTTGTGGTTTGCAGCCTCCCCCCTCACCTATTCCCCTCCTGCCTAGTCCAGCCTGGCCCGACGGGCCGCACTGGAGCATGATTCATGAGCCACTCGCCGTACTGTGCGTATATGTGTAAGAGAGTGTGCGAGGATGCATGCGTGTGTGTGGGAGTGTGTGTGTGTGTGTGTGTGTGTGTGTGTGTGTGTACGCCGACTCATGAAAACGTCACTACCGTTACGGCGTACCGTCGCGAAGGGTCAATAAGGGTGAGGCAGACGCGCATCGTGCAAAAGTACACACTTGCGCTGTGGTGGGGGAAGAAGAGGTCTCTCTCTCTCTCTGTGTGTCCTCCTCTCTCCCCCCCCCCTCCCAAGGCACTCCCCCCTCTCTCTTGACCGCGCCCGGTCGGCCGCCGTGCGCCCACGACGCTTAGAAAACGTTTAAAAACCGCGGCAAAGTTGGGAGGGCGCGCGGCAAGCGCCTCATTACTGGCGAAAGTCGCGCGTTCGCAGCCCAAAAGACCTATAACAGACTTTTCCTTTTTTTTACGACCGTGGGTCTGGGCAGCGAGGCGAGGTGCACGCCGGACTGTCGCCGTCCGTCGGATATTATTTTGCAGGCTTCAATATCCCGCCTCACCGCGCTCCGTAACGCGGCCAGTCCGCCACGCAGCGGTGCACGCGCAGCGAGCCCCACCCTTGTGTTCGTCATCCTAACATCCCGCGCATGTTTTTCTACTTTTTCCTTATTTCCACAAACTATTTTTCTGATGTCTCACCCCTGCAGACTTTTTCTGATATCCCGCAGACTATTTGAAATCCCCGCCTTTTTAACGACTCTTTTCGGTTAATTCAACACTATCGTCGCGGACACGCTTCATGAGATGAAACGTTATTAACTGATTTCAATGTTGTGGGTTTTTTAATTTTTTTGAAACGGAAACATCAATGTCGGTAAGCGATTGGTGCGGTGGTCGAGAGGCCGGCCTGTCATTCCGCGTGATGGCGCCTGCCGCCGACGCCGCGCTCTGTGTGCGATGACGCGTGCAGCGGGCCGCGCATAATGCCGGCCGGCCCTCTGCGTGAACCAACACTGCCTGCGTGTGACCCCACCAATGGATTCCTCGCATGGAGAGCAATCCATTGGTGGGGCCACACGTTCGATTCGAGTCCCATTTGGCGACTCTGGAGCTCAAAACGCGTCTAGAATTTTGTCCGCCTCGCCGGTCTTCCAACCCACTGTGATGCATGTCGACACCGCCCTGCCTGTTGAATGGGTGGCCCCGGCCACGCCGCGCCGTGCCGCAGTCGGGTCACGTCGTCGCGGAGGTGCGTCTTCTGAGCGCCCCGTTCTCGGGGCCTGTCCCGCCCTGCATCTCATTCCGCGCGTCCACGGCGGCGTCCTGGCGGGGCGTCCTGGTGGGGCGTCCTGGCGGGGCATCCTGGCGGCCTGCTGGAGCGGACGGCCTGACTTATGGCCCTGACTGTCTCCGCTGTCGCCGCGCTCCATTCGATGATGTTATCGGGACGAATAATCTCGCAACTCCCTCCGCCGCCACGGCTGGCCAACTCGCGGGTCGCGCTTATCTCTGTCGGCCCCGTGTAGCTCCCTCAGGAAATGCCCCACAGTGGGCCAGAAGATCGTTGAGGCGGCCAAAGTTCTAGACGCGTTTCAGCTCTAGAGTCGCTTAATGCGACCAAGAGGCCCCGCGCATCGTCGGCGGATCGTTTTTGCTTTCCAAGAGGCAGAGGGCAGCCTGGAGGGCAGCGGGTAGAGCGTGGCTTGGCCGGCAGGCTGACTCCGAAATCTCTGTCTCTCTCGCACTCGTCGGTCGGGCGTCGGGTGCGGGAGAGGCAGAGCGACGAAACACGGCTCGGCATCGCTCTGCAGCGCGCTCAGCCCGCAGCGGCCCGCCCGCTTTTCCGCGGCTACCAGCGACGCACTTTGGCAATCTAAGGGCTCAAACTTGGACCCTCTGCGGGGCGCGGCCACAGAGTGGCGGGGCGGGGCGGGGCGGGGTGAGCAGGGCGTGGCGCCCGGGGAGGTACAACCGAGCCCAACCCTTCCCACTGCGTCTTCCCCTCGTATCACCTCGCAGCCAGCCGCGCGCCGTGCCGTAACTCACCGTTTCTAATTTTCGGTGGGCGAATATCGGGCCGCTGTGAGCTAGGCGGGGCGGGGTGGGGGGGGGGGGCGGGGTGGTGTGCTGACGCTAGGCGTGGGGACGCGAAAAAGGGGCCGCGGCAGGTAAAGGCGTCCCGTGATTCAATATTCCCGCTTATTTCGGTTGCTGCCTGTTGCGTAAATCGCTTGCGGGGTGTGAGCGCTGCCGCGCTGCCGCTTCACGATCCCTTGTCTGGTGTGCAGGTGTGGGCTGGTGGCAGCTCGCGGCGCAGGCCCTGGACCTGGCGCTGCAGGCCGCCGACGTGGAGGTGAAGCACCGGGTGTTCCTGCCGCAGGTGGAGGAGTCCGACGAGGCCATGGCGGAGGCCCTGGGGCCCCTCGTCCACGACACCGTGCGAGGTAAGGCTGACGCTGTCCACAGCCAGCGGCCAGGGGGGACGCGACACGAGCCGGAGTGCGGCGCTAGTGGGACGCACCTAGTCCCAACAACAGATGGACTGCGGGCGTGTGTGGCACACTGTGCGCTACGAGGACACGGGCCCTCCGTCAGTGGCAATTGGGGTTCGCTGTGTGTTTGGTCCACGACCGGGCCGCCGGCAAGACCCCCACCACCCTCCTTGTTGGAGTTTGGGGAGGGTTGCCCGGCAGACCGCAATATATACAGCCCTCCCTCCCGCTGCCGGCACCTCGACGCCTCGCCCACATGTCCACACACCCACATGCAGACGGACAAAAAGACCGAGTGGATCACTGTCGGGACGGCGCTTTCCTTGGCGCTCGCCGTGCGGTCGGACCTCAACAGTTGTGGTGAGGGTATTATTACCGCAACGAGTTGGTCAGCAGAGATTCGCGGTTAGACCGAACACTCTCACAGTGCCGACGACGAGGGTTACACGGCTGCCCTACAGTCAAAATCTCAAAACGCCTTTCCGAGATCTCGTAATTTTTTATTTTTTTATTTTTTTTTGAGATTTCTCAAAATAAAAAAGGATCTCGCCATAATTTCGTTTTAGATTTCATAAGAACCGTCAGTTCCACGACTTGCCTCAGCCCGAAAAATAATTGTTGCTGCAAAGTGCGCCCGGTGTTCTTCCAGTGGTGGTGCTGTGCGTGCCCATGCGGTCCGCACAGTGGGCCCGGGTGGTGTCCGCGGCGGACCGGCTGGCCCTCGCCCACCTGCCCACCACGACGCTACTGGCGCTGCAACCCACCTCGGCCACACCCTTCATGCTGCACGACCCGGCGCTGCTCGTCCCGGGTACGTGCAGGACCAGCGCACAGTGGGGATTGTCCCGCTTGCAGTGTAGGCGGCCTCGCCATTTGTGAGTGACGCCGTTCTAATTGATGCCCTTCTTGCGTTGTTAGAGGAGAAGCCGGCGCCCAGGAACCCGGGCCTCGCCAAGCCGACGGCGTCCTCGAGCGTGCCGTCGTCTCCGCTGCCGGCCTACCTCATCAACTACAGGAGGAACGGGTAAGGGTGGCTGCTCTTGCTGAATGATTCTGAACACACCGTCCCTCTCGCTGGAGCGTCGAAACAGCACTGCTAGAAGTGGAGCCGCGACGCGCTGCTTGGACTTCCCTGCCGCGGCGCGGCGGGGTAGCGACGCCAGCCCGGCGGCGGGGGGCGCCACATGGCGGCGCGGCCGCGAACCTCGCGCAGCCTCCCCGCTGCAGCGCGGCCCTCCGCGCGGCACCGCTTCATCAAAGCGGCCCCTCCCTCTCCCCTCTCAGTTTTACACAGCGCGCCACGCTGAGCCACGCCACTCGGCCGCAGAAGTGTGCCAGTGTGCCAAATGGAAAAAGGGGATTCGAGAAAACCTTCCGCGATGCGAGAAAGCCGTCATGAATCATTCATGCTCGGTTCGGGGAAATTGTTTAGGCGCAGCGGCTAAGTAGTGCGGCTCCAAGGGGCGGAGCCGCGACCCAACTACGCCCCTCCTCCTCCTCAGGACCGGTATCCAAACTGTATGATCACAACAGTCTTAGAGCGAGTCATTTTTTTCGCACTCGCGTGACACTGTTCTTACTTTTTGCGAAGTGGTCCTCCCGTTGTACATACTCTACATTGCACTCTGCGTCGCGTTTGATTTCCTCCTGTGACTTGCCTAGATCTGACAGGGACTTTGTTCGCCAGGCCAACCCTGCCCATGTTCGTGCCGAGGCCGTCCTGGACAGCCAAGACCAAGATGGCCATACTCGTGCTCGCCGCCATGGACCCCGGCCTACGCATCGACGACGCCTTCCTCAAGACCATGGGCTGCCCCGACATGTCGTGCCCACAACTACCGGTTCGTTAACGCCACTCAAATAAGTAAATTAAATTTGAAATTTCAGCGCGTTTTATGTTTTTTTGTCGATTGTTTTCAGGAGCACCTGGAGCTCTGGCACCACATCCAGCGTAGCTGGGACTTGCTGACGCGGACCGGGAAGGAAGCCGCCAAACCTTACCTCCCCCGCGCCCCTCACACCACCACCACCACCACCACCGCCGCCCCCATCCTCAGCACTGCCCCCACCACCACCGCCGGCCGCCAGGACCCCGCCACGCCGCTGGCCGCGGCGCGGTCTTCCTCCCGCGCCACGACGCGCACCCCGATCGCCGCCGCCAGCAACGCCAGCATGGCGATCCGCGGCGCGACCTGGTCGGCCACCCTGGTGGTGGTGGACTGGATCAGCTCGCGGTGGCGCCCGCTGCTCAAGGTGCGCGTGGGCGGCGGCAACGCGTCCGAGGCCCGCGTCGAGGCCCTGACGGCCATGGCGCGCGCCTGGCCGCGCTGGAAGCCTGCGGGCACACCGCAAGCCCTGGCCGACACGGGCTGCGAGTTCGGCGACGAGTCGTCCTGCGGTGAGCATAGGTTTGGTAACCGTCGAGGAGGAAAAATTTGTACACCGTCATGTCAAGGAGCTTTTCCCTTCCCCTGCAGACGAAGCGAGCTTCTTGAGCGGATACGGGTTCGCGGCGGCGCTGGTCGCCGTGGCGGCGGTCCTCCTAGGGTGCCTCGTGATCCTCGCTTCGCACGTCAGGTACGGCTCGGTGGGGGTGTGGCACTGTTACGACAATGGCGCGGCACGTCAACTAAACTAAATGTTTCAGGCAACGTCTGCGGCGCGCCAGGATGTCCCAGGGTCCTGGCAAGATCCTGCTGCAGTCGAGTGACCTGGTCTTTCCCCACGTGCAGCATCAGAGAGGGGTGCGGAAGACGCGGCTATTGCCCGCTCCGATTCGGACACGCTCAAATACAGAGAGACAGATGTCTGAAGACGTTTCACGGCGTTCCAGGTGGACGAGGGCATGGAGGCGATGCTGTCCTGCTGGCTGCACCAGCTGCAGGAGTTCGGCGGCCCGGAGGTGGACAAGACGGACGCGCTGAAGGGCTCCAACGGGTCGCTCAAGTCCGGCCAGCTGCAGGCCCCGCCCTGCGCCGTCGCCGGCAAGAGCCCGGAGTCGTCCGTGTCTGCTGTCAAGAAGAAGGGCGGGCCCGACCCCAAGGCGCGGTACAACGTAAGAAGCCGTCTTTCTTCTCTCTAAACATCCTGAAAGTCCCACCAGCGTTCCGTCGCTTGAGAGAACGTGACGTTGAAAATATCCCCCACCGTGCGTATGCCGATAGCGGACAGACGCGTGTTCGAATAAATAGTTCTCTTCGTGTGGCACGGCACGGCAACGCAACTGACAAACCGAGGCCAACCCCTTGGCTTCGCTCGCTGTCGGAATGGCGTTGTGCCATTTTTGTCGTATAAAAGGCGTACCTTCCAGGATGTGGAGCAGGGCTTGGCGTAGCCTGCCGGGTCCCTTGGCAGCGCGTAATGAATTGGTCCGTCTGCTGCCCCTCCCCCTCCTCCCGCTGACAAAGCCTTTGTGTGCCGCAGGGTGACTTGGTCCAGTTAAAAGAGCTGCCCGTCGCTGGGGGTTCGTTCGAACTCAGGACCAAAGCCATGGACGTGCTGCTCACTGTACGTATGCCAGCCATGGCGCCGACGAGGCCCGTGCGCACTGAAGTAGTCCCTAACCTCGTTGTCGTGATGACAGCTCCACGGGTTGCGGCACGAGAACATGAACACGATGCTGGGGTGCCTGCTGGACCCGGTCAGACCGTCACTCGTCTTCGAGTGGGGCAGCAGGGGCTCCCTCATGGACGTGCTGGTACAGGACGACATCAAGCTGGACTGGTCGTTCCGCCTCTCTCTGCTCACCGACCTCGTGCGGGTAACCAATTATTTTCAAAGAGCCAAAAAAATGCATTTGTTTTTCTGTCACGCTCCATTGAGTTCACCCCCCGCTTTGTTCAATTCCTCCAGGGAATGAAGTACCTTCACTCCACCCCGATCAAAGTCCACGGCCGCCTGTCGTCTCGTAACTGCGTGGTGGACGCCCGTTGGGTCCTGAAAATCACGGACTTCGGGCTTCCGTGCTTCTACGAGGCACAGGGCATCACACCGGCCCCACAGGATGCCAGAGGTCTGCCTTGTTCCTCCGTTTCAGTTTGTTCTATCTTGAGAAAAAAATAGAGTAAATAGGTCGAAGATGGTCACCGAGACTCCACAACTGCCTTTGCTTTTTCAGACTTGCTCTGGACGGCGCCCGAGCTGCTGCGAGATGCCAACCTGCGTCGCAAAGGCACTCAGCCTGGAGACGTGTACTCTTTCAGCATCGTTATGCAGGAAGTCGTGCTGCGTGGCGAACCATTCTGCGTTCTGCAGCTCAAGCCAGAAGGTGGGATCAGGCGCACATATGAGGGTATGCAGCGGCATACTATTAAAGCACAAGGTCTAGAAAATTAGTGAAAATTCCGTCTAACTAACCTTATCGGCCGGCAACAAACGCGTTTCAAAAACCTTGAAGATACATTTTTATGTCTGTTTATCTCTTATATGTCACCAAAACGTTTAGTTTTCTTCACCTTCTTTTGTGCTCTGAAGTTAACGTTTATTTAAACGGAGATTGCTTTTACTGACGGTCTTGTTTGCGCAGAGATCATCGAGAAGCTGAAACGACCGCCGCCCCTGATTCGGCCCTCTGTGAGCAAAGGGGCAGCGCCTCCCGAAGCCATCAACATCATGAAGCAGTGCTGGGCCGAGCTGCCCGACCTCAGGCCGGACTTCAACGTCGTCTTCGAGCAGTTCAAGATCCTGAACCAGGGCCGCAAAGTCAATTTCGTGGACACCATGTTCCAACTGCTCGAGAAGTACAGCAACAACCTGGAGGAGCTGATCCGAGAGCGCACTGACCAACTGGATTGCGAGAAGAAGAAGACCGAGCAGCTGCTGTACCGCATGCTGCCAATGTACGCCAGCCTTAAATTGACAGATTGACAATCGACAAACCCTTTCTAAATTCGTTTTCTCTCTTTCTTTTTCTCACAGCCAAGTGGCAGAAAAACTCAAGATGGGCATGCCAGTGCTACCAGAGAATTTCCAGGAGGTGACCATCTACTTCTCGGACATTGTCGGTTTCACCGCTATCTCCTGCCACTCGACGCCCAACCAGGTGGTGGACCTGCTCAACGACCTGTACACCTGCTTCGACGCCACCATCAACGCCTACACCGTGTACAAGGTAACAGGGGCTCGCAGGTTCTGTCATCGCTCAGAGTCCAGCTGGAGCTCACGTGACGCATGGTTCAGGTGGAGACGATCGGCGACGCCTACATGGTGGTCGGCGGGCTGCCGGTGCGGGTGGACGACCACGCGGACCAGGTGGCCACCATGGCGCTGGACCTGCTGCACCAGAGCGGCCGCTTCCAGATCCGCCACCTGCCGCAGACGCCGCTGCGGCTGCGCATCGGACTGCACACGGGGCCCTGCTGCGCGGGGGTCGTGGGGCTCACCATGCCGCGCTTCTGCCTCTTCGGGGACACCGTCAACACGGCCTCGAGGATGGAGTCTACAGGTGAGCCAAGTCTCGGACTGCTGAGTAAAGCCATCTGGATTATGTTCGTGCCGAACCAACTACCCATTCTAAGCTAACCCTACTTGACCTCGCTTAACGTATCCTAAACGCTCCAATCGCTCCAGGCAACCTAACTTGACCTTCTTGTGCTGCACAGGGTCGGCATGGCGAATACACATATCGGAAGCCACGAAGGATAAGCTGGACGACAGCTATGACATCGAGTATCGGGGCATGACTGAACTCAAGGGCAAGGGCCTGATGCCTACCTACTGGCTGCTGGGCCGGAAGGGCTTCGAAAAGGAGCTGCCCACACCGCCGCCAATCAGGTAAGCGAAACATATATGCGCCAGTTTACTGAAAAGGTTTTGGACTGAATCCAAACTAAAAAGGGCCTGTCTCTTTTTTTTTTGCAGGGAAAGCCACGGGTAAGAATTTACCGAAAAATTGTCATTTGAAGCAGCACATAACGTAAGTAGGTCACAATGAGAGAGGGAAACCAACGTGTTTCTATTCCAGGCTTGACGAGAGCCTTCTGCTGCCCGCGCCCCTGCCGAACCCAGCCGTCCAATCACCCTCCAGAGCCTCGCCTCTGCCGCCGGAAGGCAGCTCCAGTGAGCCTTCCTCGGCGGCAGTCAAGCGGAAGTCGTTTGAGTCCTGCAACTCTGGCGAGGCGGCGCAGGTCCACTCCGTGGAAGTGGTTTGCAGGCCGCATCCCTTGCAGGCCTTGCAGTCCGCCATCTCGGCCGCAGACGCCCAGCCAGTAGACGCGCGCGCCAGCAGGTCTGCACGCTGTCCAGTGTCTTGTTGACGGAGGATGGGACACTGTTGAAGGACAGGGAACCTGATAAACTGTTTTCCATGGCAGGATGTTGGTGTGCGCCTCCATCGACAACGAGCGGACGCCGTCCCGACGGGGCTCCCTGCAGCTGGCCACGGAGAGTGCCAAGATCAGCCTGTGCACCATGAGCGTCAAGGACAGCCGGCACAGCTCCAGGGAGGTGCCCGACGAGCTGGACGCCATCTCGCCGGCGCCGATGGGAACGCACGCCGTCACGTCCCCCGGCATGACCACGCCCCTCTCGGCGTCAGAGGTACGGCTTCTTGGCTTGCAGTAGACTGCAGTGTACTGTGTAGATTGTTGTGTTTCGAATTACGCGGCGCAATAGCTGATCACAAGCCGGCTTTTGTTCTGCCTGTCGTCCAGCTGGCCATGGACCGTCTGCTCGGCCTGTCGTACTACAACCCGCCGGGCACCTGGCGGAGCAGCAGCACCAACCTGCAGAACCCGCTGCCGCAGCGGCCGAAGAAGGCGGCGGCCTTCGTCGAGGAGGACTTGAGCGCAGGCTTCAACACGTACCGCTGCCTGTCGCCCCACGACCCCCCACCTGCTCGCGTGGCCGCGCTGCAGGGCGTGGGCCGCGGCTTCCTCAAGCGGCAGTACAGCCTGGACCGCGGCGACGACCCGGCGGGCAGCTCAGGCAGGGAGAGCTCGGCACCGCGCGCGCTGCACAAGCAGAATTCGGCTGGAGCCGCCCCCGACCTGCACCGCATCGAGGAGGTGCCAGGCAGAGGCCTACCTCACGTCCACGTCCCCGCCAGGAACAGGGGCATGCCCAGCCTGTCGTCTAATTCGTCCGAGTCGCTGGCCTGATGTTACCAAAACATTTTGTTTCGATAGGTTTTGTTTGACGTCGATTTTTATTACTCGGTTGATTGTGATTCAAAATAAAGCTCTATATTTGTG
The DNA here is from genome assembly GCA_030522485.1 of Stenchaetothrips biformis. NCBI lineage: Eukaryota > Metazoa > Arthropoda > Insecta > Thysanoptera > Thripidae > Stenchaetothrips > Stenchaetothrips biformis. Next base: position 4,704,516 of record CM060093.1, on the reverse strand, counting down.
AAATAAAAAGAGACAATCGGATATATTAGGTAAGAAAATAACGAATTGATATGTGATGAAAATATTATGGACTATAATTTGAATTCTTTGAGTTACATGTTTGTAGTTAACCACTGGTTGGGCAGAAAATTTGTTGTTGTTTTTGTACAAACTTGGAGTGTAGTGTGTTCAAATGTACCTGATCTGCAGCTTTCAGCGGAGACAAACGGAGGAACCAGCGGCCTCGGTTTGATACAGAATGACCGTGTTCCCAGCTGCATTCCCAGTCAGAAATCGACCGTTGGCATGATTGGTCGGAAATCATTGGATGCCATCGGCGTCATCTCAGGCCGATGCTATTCAACGATCAATTTCTAATTGGGTTGCATTTCATTTTGAACTGTACTGTTTCTTGCTATAGCGGTTGTGCCTGATTATCAGAAGATATCCCTCTGCACATAAACACCACTGCACGAATGCAAAATAACCAATAAGAAAGGCTTATGCCTTAGAAACATCGTAGATACAGCATTCGTGGCTTGTGATGTAGACCTTGTCTTTCTTTTCGAGGAAACATTCCTTGACGGCCTAATTGGTTTGCCTTCATTCAATGGAAAGAGTTACGAGAGTACGTTGCAAAATCAAGAAAAATAGTAGAGGTAAATTAGCAGTCCATTCCTAGGCCCCTTCCAAGACTTAGTATGATAATATTAGTTGTAAATTATTCTGCCTTCTTAATCAAACGTTTCGACCAAAGCCAAAACTGCACAGTCAAATAGTAAATGAAATAAACCTTTCTTAGCTCGGTATCCGAAGCACATCTTTGAGCCAGAGGAGCATTCCGTCTCTTATGTACTGCTCTATGTTGTTAAGAGGAGGCAAATATATTACGAATAGCCGAGACAATAAATGAAGAACGAGTTAAATGCATGACTGATAATTCAATGCAAAGCCTGAAATTGAATTTTGAAAGGATAGTGAACCCGTGAACTAAACTATGTGGTGTAGTCGAACGTGATGTAATAGTGTTTATGAGACTATCTCTGCCATTTTTATCTACACTGGTATTTATTTTTAAAACATGGCACTTTTCCTTGTTATCTTCTCTTTCTGTTAATAGTTCATTGCACTCCTCCCGCATTCAGAACCCCATCAACGTGAATCAATTGTACTTAAATCCCCTTTGTGTGTGATATATTGATGTTAAAAAAATAAAGAGAAAAATGTGAAAAATAAAGACAATTTTCTTGTTTGGCGAGCCCGCAAGATCACGACATTACATTAACGTTATCAAGTTAGACGACCATAGAAGGGGTCGAGCGCCAAACCCCAATCGGGTCCTGACGCTAAGTTTTGTGTCGACGGGCGCTTTACTCTCTGTGATGACTCAAGTTACTCACGAGGTAAATAGAGGCGGGAAGCCAAAAGATGTCACAAAAACAAAAACATTTTTATAAAGACATTTAATACATTTTCAAGATCACCGAAAAACATTTCATTTCTCCTTTTTCCGACACAGCGAAGAATGCAGCTGAGCGCTGACGCCTGCTCGATTGACGTTCTTGTATCATTGCCCTTAATTCTAACACATACATGCATGTAAAATTATTGGTCTACTTCTTCTACCACGCAGTGAACAGAGCACTTCAATGGGGTCTGAGGAGAAAAAGAAGATCACATCTTGCACTAAAAGAGGTAACAAAAATTGTTTGGATGGACGAGTGAGACGGAAATAGGAAAATAACAAATAAGTGCAAAGGGCAAGGATGCCAAGACGATATGAGACAATCTTTTTTCTGCACGAACCTACGAACTTTTAAAAAATTTACAAATATCGATATTTTATATAATAATATTGAGCACAGTCTTTCAAGAGGCCGGGATAAACTGTGAATTTCAAGCGGAAAACCAAAACCTCTCAACCTGTTGCCAAATTCGAACAGCAAAAGACACGCTGCGCGTTTAAAAAAGTTATTGATGGCTACCACAAAGAGGTCTAAATACACAACACCGAAAGCGAGAAAGTAAAAGTGATTAAAACCTTCTTTCGCAGAATAAAAAAATTGTTAGATCGAGTGCTGCATCAACAACACTTTTACGATAAGAGCAAATGTACCACTATGAAAATATCAATATTGTCAATGTTTGGTTAGAGAAGACTACACCAAACATCCGAAAACAGATTGCGAAAAGTGATAGTCTATCCGACTCCTGCGAATTTAAGTTTAAACTACACAAATCAATGTTTGAACCTCTTTTTGGTAAACTACAGTCAGCATCCAGAGAAAAGTGCCGAGCACTTCTATTGAAAAAGTATAAGCAAATACACGAAATAAATAAATGTTTTCTCGAATAAGGATCCACATAGGCCAAACAACGGCCGTGCACATCAAGTATAAAGCTAACACGGATGCAACAAAGCTAATACGAGAAACAAAGACACTGACATAGTTATCACAATAAGAAAAAAGGTACTCTTACGTAATACACTTAGAAGTACAAGACACAATAATATCAATAGGAAGTTATCACTTTTCTGCGTGGCTGAGCCAACAACTGTAGACTATTAAGAAAAATTTATGATTGTTTACTAAACAGAATAATGAGTCACAAATCTTTTCCAGAACACAACCTTGAGAAATTAAAGGCACTTAACCGCACAGAAGCTAAGATTTAACAGTAAGTACTACTGCATAATGTTCTTAGTTTTGAAAGGACGATGAAATGATAAGGACAAAGGTAACGTCGAGTCGATAAATAATATCCTAGGAGTTTGCTCTAGCGCTACATCTTTAAAGAAATCATAAACAGATGGACAAATATAAGAGGAACGTTTCTAACGAAGACACATACGAGCATGTAACACAAAAACCAACGTTTTGTTGAGTGTAATTACAAAAAAAGTAATACTGTTTAGTTTTGTACCCCTAGGCGGTGAGTGAAACAACTCAACAATTTGTCTATAAACAGAAAACAATCTTATCATCTAGTAAATTGTTTATACTATGGTACTACATTCACAGCCGTCGATCAATTACGGCAGAATGTTTACGTCTCTAGTTATGAAAATTCACTCGCAATGAACGTCCAGGACCTCAGTAATCTGAGAAAGAGTATCTTTCGTTCCGACAGCCTCGGCAACAGCCAAGTACCAATTGAGTGTCTCCTTTGGACATAAATTTGTAACAAGGTAAACGCAAAGAAACAAAAAATCGTAAGTTAAGTGAACAAACTAAAACGCTCCTTTTATTCCTGGTAGACAAATTGCACCAGCAGGACCATAACCGAACTGTTTACAAGTCGTGTTTTGTAGAGATTGTACTGCACGAATATTTAGTATTCAACATTAAAGGAGGAGAGCCTATCGAGCCCCTTTCAAAAAAGATTATAAAGGCCGAATGAGTTTCAGTCTAGTCTTGGGCGCCGAAAAAATTATGAAAAGGTTTCCTTTATCAGAATCAGTGAGTTTTGTAAAAGGTGAATACATTTTTAAACCACAGTTTATAGATGGATGAAAGTATATGTATAAAATTAATTCGTATCGATTTCTGTAGTTAGGTATAAACTTACTTGACCAAAGCCTCAAAGGCAATATCTGGCCTAAGTCAAGGACTAAAATTATTTTAACACAGAATGTTAACCAGTCTGAGATCGCCAAATTTAACGTGGTTTAGTTAATCCGACAAATTTTAGCAATTTTCTCTTTGGCTTAAATGCTCTACGTTTTAATGTACGTAAAAACGAGGTTTAGATAAAACATTTAGGCAAAACATTTAGTTACAATATTCAAATGTAATATTTAGATTTAAGATTGAGATACAATATTTAAGTAAATGTTTTTAGAAAATATAAATGATTTATTTAATGCACACGCTGTGCACAATTCTTTAAGTCCTAGCATGTACGTTTATTTATAAACAATAATGAGCAATTGTTCAACTGTCCACTCGAACTTCAGCCTTTGTTTCAAAACGAGTACATCAGCTGGCATAGGGACACCACAAAAACACAACCAATCATTTAAAAATAAACAAATGGGCACTTTGTGCGTTTGCATGACACAAAAACACAACCAACGAATTTGAACTTAACAAAGATGTACATCCATTTGCTATCAATGGCACATTTTACACAACCAAGTAGTATTCCAGACTAAAAACATATGTACAAAATATGTCAAACAACCTTTACATGAAGTACTTTTAGATATAAAATTCTGAATACTTCGGAAACATTTATCGGAAGGTAAATCTTTAAGAGTACAAAATTTTGTACGAGGCTTAAATTAAGTAACATTGTTTCGCACTTTTGTCCATTGTGTCCATAGATTGCCACACCTGGCGCAGAATAAATTACTTTTCCCTTCTCTGCGCTGCCATGCATGACAAAGGCAAAGACCCAAAGTTTACTGCACCCGATGTAGCAACTTGGCATCAATAGCATTGCGTAGTCACTTTTATAGCTATAATACACGATTTTTATGATGTTAAACACATTGAACATCACAAAATGAATCTATTTACAAATACTACTAAAAGCAAAACCTCCCAATGGAGTACAAGTCTATATGTAATCACAACCATTGTGCAATAGTCTCGGACTAATCAAAGACAACTGACCAAAAATAAACGATAAAACACACATTAAAAGTAATAAATTCCTTAAATATTAATACTTTGGTTGCAGAATCGCAATTTATATTTGAAATGTAAACAGTAATTATGTACATATTTTTGTATACATACTTATGTTTATACAGTTGGTTTGACAAGCTGTTTTACAAGCTCTTGATTTTGTTGTAGTTTTGGGCTACACTCTGTGTCCCCTTCATATTGATTGTTACATAAAAGAGACGAAAATATTTCGTCAAGTTGGGCTGCTGTTGGTGTATTCTTTGACTTGTCCTCTTCTATATTAACTGTCTTCGTCTCAATTGTTTCCGTTTCGTTTAAATCTTCCAAATTAACCTTTGACGGTGTTTCCTCGTCAAAGATAGCAGAAATGTCCTTTTGGTCGCAAGTTGGTGTACAAGCATCATGCGAAGTCTGAACTTGATATTCGGTCGGCGGTTCACTTTTCGGTGTCATCTGTTTAGTGGAAGCCGCGTTCAGCTCAAAATTTACACACGTGCTAAACGATATCGTTTGTGAAGAGTTGTTCAATGGAAGTTCACCGGAGGATGACACGCCACTTGACATAGCAGCAAGCTTTTCAGCTTGATCAATCTTCTGATAGTCCCATGGCCTATGGATTTTTTTATGCGCGTTGCGATTCTTCGCTTTTCCAAATGTTCTGAAAAAAAAAGTTAAAATGTAAAATAAATCACAAAACGAAGTTAAAAAATTGTGTGTGCTTTAACAAGGGTGTTTGCAACTAAATGGTTCTGTTCAAGAGTTTGTTACTTTGAGGTTTGAACTTGCTAATTGCTTGCTACAGCAGTATTAGTGAAGCTTTTGCTGCTGCCTTTGGTTAAATTTCAACATTACGTGCAGATTTTGTGGCTCGGGCAGAAAGCGTCACTCCATATTAAATCAGATGCATGACGCAATCTGCCTTTACCTGGTATATCGATGGAGTGCGAACACACACTTACTTCCCGCATGTCTCACATGCAAAGTCTTTTTGTGTTGAGTGCTTGGCAACACCGGCTGCTGAAAAAGTTTTCCTGTAGCCATGAATTCGAATGTGTCCGTTTAGAGCTGCTCTAGAGTTAAAGCTCTGAAAAGATGAAGAACAACTGTGTACACACGGTAGAGAAAACCCACACACAACAAAAATTAATCAATTTTTTCTTACCGCTGAACAATCTGCGAATTCACAGATGAACAATCGGCTCTCGGACGAGGTGGTCACGTGTTCTTCGGCTTGGGAAGGGTTTTCCTGTTATGCAATTGAAAGCAAATATTTTTAAATAAATGGAAGCCCCTAAAAAAAAATTAAAACGAGAAAAGACACTGTTTCTTGACTCACTAAGCATGATGCAATATCTAGTTGCAAGTCTTTTTCTGCTGCAGTGGGTTGCATAGGGTCAAATGCGCGTAGTTCTTTTCCCGCCATATCTTCCCCCTCCATTCTGATCCCATGCATTGCCATCATACTTTCTATTTCTCTCTTAACTTCATCATGATTCGACTCCAAAAGTTCCGGTTTAGGAACAATTATTGGAGCTTCCTCCACAGTTTCATCTAAGTCATCCGAATTTTCACATAAAAGATTAAGTTTGACGTCATCAAACTGAAAGGAAAATATATATTAGATTATTTTTAATACAGCTGGAAGATCCAAAATGAAGCAGAGTTAGAAAAAGAAATACCTCATCCAGAAAAAGTTTAGGGTCATTTATGTCCACATTGGCACTGATAATATCTTGTTTTAAGTCATCCTTGTCGCAAAATGACCATGTCTCAGTTTTTATTTCAGTCAAAGAAAAACTGTCATTTACATCATCGCACTGCAAACTCATGGAATTGTTGGAATTTCTAACAGTAGCTTCAACCAAATTGACCTCTTGTGATGGTGGTACTGAACCAAAGGGAACGCTCATATATTGAAGGGCGTTTTCTACCTTTGACGACTCAGTTAGAGATTCTTGTGTTTCTTCGTTAGCACTCAGTTTGTTGTAAAGGTACTCCACATTGTTGTGAAAGTGGTTGTTGTTTGACTGTGGCACAGTTGATTCTTTCATTTCAGTTTTTGTGTCTTGGCTTCCTGCTTCTGATAGACAAGCGTCGTCTTCGGCAATAAACGCAAGTGCGTCGAGAGTAGCATCGTCATCGTCGTCTTCCTGTTTTTCTTCTTTTATCTTTGTCTCTAGAGGGTGACGTGGCTTGTCCAAAATACTTGGGCTGGAGTTAGCATTTTCTTGATTGTTACGATTGTTGTTCAGGTCATCGTCGACTGCTTTCCCCTCCCATGCGTCCCGAATTTTGCAATATTCTGGCATGCAAACTTTCTTCCACACGTAGTAAAACTGAATGCAGTGCATAGGTGACTTTCCAAGCTAGAATAGTAAAATAGTAAAATCAAATTAGTAAGGTCAATTATGTTGTACAAGCTAAGCAAACATCATTATATAAAGGAATAACCAATACCTCTTTGGCCACAACTGGCCAGTTTTTGGAGTGTTTCTTTAGTGCTCGCACAAAAGCATCGACTTCTGCATACCCCCATAGTTTTGTAATTCCATAATTAAAACCTAATAGCCCGTGGTCTCTTGGCAGCTTTGGTTTCCGAATCATTAGTTGCATGGTTGCTTCTGGTATGTCCCCACCACACAGGTGCAAGAGATGAAGGGCATACTCTTGGTTTCTGCCCCCAAAGGGTATGGCATCACAACAGGCAAACTCGAGGTATGAAATTACTGCAAAATAAATGCAAATAAGTCATGATCCCTTTGCAATTATTTCTCATTAAAAGTTATGTACTGACCTTGGTCATTTGTCAACTTAGCTTCAATGGAAGGTTCATAAAGTTTGTGGCTAGCCGAGTCACTGGCTCGTGGGTATGGTTTTCTCTCACAAGGTGGAATAGGACACTGGTACTTTGCCCCAACGTTGACATGTGGAAAGCTGTCAGACTCGGGAGCCGTTAGGGCAAATACATCAACGATTTCCGCATTTTCTTGGGATGATGATGGTAAATGCCAAGGCTGTGTCACCGACGCAACTAGTCCCGCAGCTCGTCGGTTAGGGTCAAGCATGGGAGCGGGAGTGTAGGGCATACTAGCAGAGCAAATAGTTTCCCGACGGCAGTTCCTCAACCGTGACTTGAAGGTCGGATACTTAGGCATTAGCCGAGGCCGCTTTGGTGGTGGAACAAAATTGAGGTAGTTCTGAGCAAATATTGCTTTTTCGGAGGGCGACTCCACTGGAATGTTTGTTGCAGTATCGTCACTAAGCGGATTTCCTGGTTCCCTGTTGGGACAAGAAATTGCAGTCACTTAGGACTCGCTAAAAACATGCAATGTCTAAATTTGTATTATAAAAAGTAAAAATTTAATTAGAAAGTAAAGAAAAAGGTCACTTGCGTGGGATTGTGAGTCCCTCAGGGAAACACCTTTACTTACATCGAGTTAAGGTATTCTTCATCGTCTATTCCCACAGACTTAAAGTAGGAAGATACCAGTTCCGGTGCAATCTCTGGGGCCATATCGTTTGAAATATGATTGGTTGTGGTCGCAGCTGCGGGAACAATTTCAGGGTTTGGTGAGGACGTATCCTGATTTAGAGGCTTTGGCTGATGATTATTACTCTTGGTGAGTCTCTGCACTGTAGCCGTTGGCGCCTGTATTAAATGTAATTGCCCACCACGTTCAACGAGCACACTTCCAAGTACTGTAAGTGACCTGTAGAAAAAAACGATTAAAGTAATAATGCAATAAATTTATAGGTGATGTAATGTTTAGCGAAAAACTTTACCTTAAGTCAATTTTTTTTCTTGTGATATCCTTAATAGTTGATGATAGCAGAGGATCTTCAGAATGGATTAAGAGCTGGTTTGACTCTTCACTTTGTGGCGACAACGGCAAAAAAGGGGCATTGCCAAGTGGAGACAAAGGGGTAAGAGGTGGAGTATTCGACGCGCTGGTCGAGTGCGGTGGGGTGGGAAATGAGTTGTTGGCATAGTTGTGATGTTGGAGCACCGTAGCTGCAGCCACGGAGTCAGCTGACTGAGACAGCTAAAAAGGCAAAAAAAAAAAAAAAAGCGAGGTACATTGACAGCGGTGCACTCAAATCATTTCAAATACGCCTTAAGCGTTATCACTAATCTAAAATGTGATTAGTAAGATAGTACCTTTTTAAACGCCAACTCGTGCTGCTCACTAAGTCGCCGGGCCTCTGCAATGTTTCTGGCTTGACTGAAACCACTGGATGTTGTTGAGGAAACTGTGCTGGTTACAGCTGGTGCCGAAGACAAAGCTGGATTTTCTCTCCCAGCAGAAAGAGCAACTCGGCCAATTGTTCCTCCTCGCTTCTGAATGATTTTCTCTTCAATCAGTTGTCTAACAGATACACTTGCTGTTTGCAACGGAGGCCCCGTAGATTCTCTTTTGTCAGATCGCTTGGACTCGGACTCCTGAAAAACACGAGGTATGTTCACGTTAAAGTTGTAGATTTTATTTATTTAAGCGCAGTAATGAGTCCTCAGAGGGTGTTCTTTAACTGTTTGATGGAAATTAAGACCGCACCTTTTTAAAGTAACCCCCATGAAGACGCATGTGCCCATTAAGAGCTGGAATATTCTTGAAGCGCCTGTTGCACAAGTTGCAAGCCACAGGCTTGCTCTGATTTGCAAGGGCCGCTGCATCTTGAGCTTTTGGACTTTTCCTGGAATCGTCATGAATAAGGGCTGGTACTGGAATAGGCTGTAACCAAATAAAAACATTACACACATAAACTTCAGAAAAGAGGAAGTTACAAAACAAAAGTGGTTAAAGGTACTTGTGAAAAAAAGGTGTTCATGGAAGGTGACATTACGCTACGCAGCAGTTTTACTCATTCGCGGAATGGTTTACTTGTACACAGACAAATAGCATTTGGCACACTGTGCATCCCACCCTTTATCCTTCAGACGTGGTACATATTACGTAACAAACAGTTTTTTAACGATGGAATAAAAATTGAAAAAACTCTACAACATATCAAAAAGTAATTCTCGTCTAACCTGTGTATGCCGAGCACTAATTGCGTTGACCGTTTTGCCGCTAAATAGTCCTGTGCTGTTAGTGCTTTGTTTGGTGCTGCTGTTATTGGTGATGGATTTGGTTGTTGTCAAGGTCAAGGCTACTGTGCTTTTGGTGGTGGTAGTGGTGGTGGTGGTTGTCACGGTCGTGCTCACAGGTGCGGTACTGGAGGTGCTAGGTATCTCGAAGGCCAAACCAGATTTCTTCTGAAGGGCCCGAACTTGTTGCTTCGGTGGGTAACCCACTCTTTCCTTCAACTCCATGTTGTTAGGATTGATTCCTGATTGTTCTACTGTCGCCTTAGAAAAAAACACAATCATTAAAACAAAAACCAAAAAAAAAATCGTAAAAAATTAAATGTTTAAAAAATAATTTAAAATACCTGGAGTGTGACGCCTTGTCGTTGTGTCATTTCCACCCCATTTACTTGCTGCGGTTGCTGGGAGACACCATGCCCGGCACTAAGATGGGGCCGATAATTTTCTTTCAACATGTCCTGCGACGGTGGGGCCCTTCCAGTCACTAGCGGAGGTTCAGAGTTTGGAGATGAAAGGCGCACCGTAGGAGTCTGGCTTGCAGAAGATGTGGCTAAAACTTGGGGCCAGGTCACCGACTGCACTAATTTTGGCACCTGATCGTTTTTCTCCATAGACGTCAGGGACGTTTGTCGAGCGAGTCCCGTGTAGATGGGCCCTGCATTAGTTTGAGTGTTTGCTTGGCTTCGCGCCGTGGTAACCTTTATTTGTTGAACCTGGCTTGTCAGCAGTTGTGGTTGGGAGACGGCAAGTTGTATTTGAGGCAGCTGTCGCGTGGGCGACAGGTAGGCCGAAAGCACGCCCGTGGGGTGTCCGTCTTCAGGTGGACTTCTAGACAGAAGCAGAGTTCCTTGAGCTCCGGGGGACTGAGGAAATGACTGGTCGAGGAGCAATCGAAACTGCATTCCTTGTTGAGGGCTTTGCTGTTTGGCAGGTATGACTCGGGCCGCTACCAGCTGCGGCCGCACCGTTGGGATTGTTATTGGAGAAGGCGCAGGCGTTCGCACCGGTGCGCTCAAACCCGGGCTCAGGCCGGGGCTCAGGGCCCCCGGAGACGGTAGAGGCGTAGCGACGGGGCTTCGGCTGACGACTGGAGTCGTCATTGGTGACACCATTGGCGTTGGCAACGCCACAGTTGCAGCAGGTTTCGGTACTGCAGTGCCTGATGTGCCGTTTTCTGGGGCTGTCAACCCATTTATCGGAGTCGCGCCGGGGTCCGTGACGGTGCTGGCCGGGGGTAATGCCTCATCTGTATCTGGAGTGGGTCCAGAGCTATCCGTGCTCGGAGTGGCTAGCAGACTTAGAATTGTTTTGGAGTTACGTCTCCGTGCTTCTTTTTCAGAGTCCTTGTCTTTGAGAGCAGGAAGTCCTTTCAGGTGATGGTGGTTTTCCTCGTGCCGACGGAGTGATCGCGCGTCGCAGTAGCTCTTTGGGCACCCATCTACCGTGCACTCATAGGGCTTCTTATTTCTGTGAGTAAGCATGTGGCCATTCCTGCAAAAATAAGACAAGTACAACTTAGATTACAAGCACTCTATTCATTTTAATCTCACGTGATACTCAGTTAATACTTACAAGTGGTCCTGACGCTTAAAAGCCTTTGAGCAAACAGAACAGGCATATCGTCGTTCATCACTGTGAGTAAGCTTGTGTTTTGCCAATGCCGATGCATTGCTGAATATTTTGGAGCACACCTGCACATGCAAAACAAAATGAAAGCATAAAAAATAATTTCTTGACAAATAACAAATGTTGCACGCAACAACACCTTAGACGTAAAATTAAGAAGTTACATATACTGTCGTGTGAACGCAGATATGTTTATTGAGGGGATTACCTGGCACACCTGCGGCCCCAGCCGGCTGGGAGACAGTGTCCTGGTCTTCTTGGCATTGTTGCTGCAGCTGCCCGCGCTGCTGGCGCTGCTGCTGAACGGTCCGCTGAAGCTGCTCGTCCCGCTACAGCTGCTGCTCAGACTCTCTCCAGACAGCTGAGTAGAGTCTTGGCTGCTGACTGTAAAAAGAGAGAAAGAAAGGCACTTAAGTTGCGGCCGAAAAATATTGCCAGCAAGCGGCATCGGACGATAAACTTTCGTAAGCCTAATGCGACACGTTGTTTTCACAGGACAATAATGCAGTCCCACCCGTTTCACCAGTGTCTTAGCCGAGCTTGGCATACTAATTAGTGCACGTGATGCAAAGTGAGAGCACTGCTGACTCCTCAGCTGAATAATGCTTTCATGTTATTAGTACAGTAGTTCTGCCAATAATGTCTGACATTATGAATATCGACATAGGGTGGTTTGTAGTGAAAGTGCTGAAAAAACGCGTTGCCAAGGGATCCAGGTACAAAGCGGCCTGTGTCCGTAAGGATTCGTACTAGAAGTCACGGGAACTGGACATCTATTAGATTCGTACCGCCGAGACCTGGCAGGTCTCTTGGTGGGCCCTCGGTGGGGCCTTGGTGGGCCCACGGCGGGCGGGGCGGAAGAGTCGGCTGCAAAATAATGGCTCTTTGTTGGCGCCAGGCCAGGCTTTATTCCGAGACTGCGGGTAGATGACTCAATTGTACTGCGACAAAAACGAAGGTCAGCTCTTCGCGACGATCATTGTTTTGCGGAAGGTGCATACTGGCTGAGCCTCTATTGGAATACAACCTTTCCGTCTACGTCCGAAAGAGCGTTCCTATCCCTGACAGGGAGTTTTCATTTTACAACTGACTCTAGCACATGTAGGATACAAGTAACACTTGCACTAGGCCAAATAACAAAATCAAGGACCAGCGAAGAAGACAACAAAGAAGCAAACACTCGTGTAACGGCATTATAGTTAGACAAGGATCACATTGAACTCGTGCACTATGAAGTGCGTGCAAATCAGGAAAGACAAATAACAAGGCAAAATCAAACTAAACTCAGGCAAGACGTGCATTTAGATGTTTGAATATAAAAAGAAAATCTTGTGTGGAGTGTTTTTTTTTTTTAATCAGCTGCCCCGCTTACCTCCGCTACCAGGTGGAAGGTGAAGATTGGAACATACCTGAGGGCGCTAGCCACTGGCTGCAGCGGACCACGGGTAGGCGTCACCACGCTGCAGCGAGAGAGAGAGAGACAAACTGACTAAGTCGCTCCCGCCCGATGCAGGGCTGAGGAGTATGCGTAAAGTAATCGTTGCATCCCACTAGTGCTCGTAATGTGATTCAACCTCAACGACCTTTGCCGAGCAGACGCGCCACAATGTCCTTTCCCAAGTAAGAAGGTGAAAAGCGGTGCAAGTGGGCCTTGACAGATCGCCCCTGCGCGCAAGCCCCTCTCGAATTATTATCCTCTTCGCCGGCAGGCTTGTTCGCATCCTGTGCGCTGTGCTGTTCCCCATCCCTGACGTTCGGGTCGGTCAGCCCAGCCCCCACCCCGATCGCCGCACCCCTGTGGGCCCATTGAACAGGGCCCGTAAATCTACATAATTATAGGCTGCAGGCTGGCCTCGTTAAGAGACCGCCGCGCCGTCTGACTTGCATTCGGCCCAGCTACTAACGCAAAAGTATTTGCTAGCGGCTTTGAAGGCCCCCCCCCCGAATCTACACCCAGACACGTGCATCCCTGCGCCGGGGACGAAGCTTCGATTCTGATCGGCATCGTAAACTTGTCTAGGTCCCCGGCAATAAACCGAACAAGCGGCTGTGATCAGTTTCACTGCGTGGCGCCACGGATGTGGGGTGTTAATAGCCTAGAGAGACTGTCGCACAAAGGGGGCTTAGCGGCACAAAGAGCTCAGTTGGACTTTCCGACAAACCCGGTCTTATTTTTCGGCGACTTCCCTCTCGTTGTGGCGCGCTGCCCAGGACATCGCGCATGGCTGCGCCGGACACTCGGCCAGCCGACCGGCAGTTCCGTCGCTCCGTCTGTGTCGCACTCGCGGGGTGACTACGTCTAGACATTAACGTAAACGGCCTATATCTAGCGACTCGCAACGACAAGAACCATCATTTTGGGGCGCTTACTTGCATGCCATTGGGCAAAAGGCAGGCAACTTAACAAATTGACGTTTAAATTTCGCACTGTGGCCTCGACAAGGAAAGCGAGAAAAAACTCTGCTTCAAGTTTGGACTGCACACATAAATTAGTTTGCTAAACTAAACAGTCACTAGGATACACTGTGAGAACCAACCACAAAAAAAAAAAACTACAACATTGAAGCCAATTTATTAACTACGACCTAACACCTGTGTTCACTGGTAAAACTGAAGCGTTGTTGTGTGCTTTATTCGAGCATACAACAACGCTTAAAGACTCCGTCCTTGTTTCAGTTCTACCAATGATCATTTTAGTAAGAAGCCTGCAAGAAGCTACGAGTTCTACGAATAAAACACTCAAGGCACAAGAGAAAAATGAGATGAACTGGTGGTCAGTTCTTACAGTACAAGTTAGCTCAAATCACACGCCTCGCCCTACGTAAATGTTTTTTCTCAGGCTTTCAAAACTGCTTCAAGACTCGCAAAACGCCATTATCATTGAATCGAAAGAACGGGCAAGCGAAAATAATTAAAGTGGTACACACTATCCATGCTGCCGATGACGTCCGAAACGTCGAGGAGGTCGTCCGAGGCCAGCAGGTGCTGCGGCACGGCCTGGTCCTGCTGGTCCGTCACGCCGGCCACTCCGAACGCCGTCGGGGCGCAGGGGTACAGCGGCAGGGTGCCCGGCGACGTGGCCGCCGAGCTGCTGCTGGCGCACGAGTCGGAGAGGCCTGGAAGGACAAGGTCCGCGGATCAGAAGCAAAAGCAAAGGCAATAGAAAATCTAAAGCGTAGTAGCGTGCTTCGCTCAAACATACAATTACGCTTCAAATCAAGCGTAAATACTGCCAAGCATTATGATAGGCGGAAGAGGAGTGGAACAGGGGACTACGCCGGAGGCCCATGGACCGTGACAGTTCAACGAGTGAATGAAGCAGATCCGTAAAATACGGAAACAAATTAGGTTGTTTTTTTTGTTTTTGTTTTTTTCTTTTAGAAAACGTATTTTATATCGCAAAACCGAGGCTGTCGATGGACGAGTGGCGCCCCGGCGAGAAGCCAGACCGACGGCTGTGGCCGGGCTCAGCCTGCCGGGGGACTGGCGGAATCCGAGAGCGCGCTGTGCCGCGGAGCGGAAAATGAGATTACCAGCCGCGCGCTCTGGTTCGGCGAAACCACGACAGTATCTCTCTCGCATCCGCCCTGAGAACGAGCCACCACCCAAAGCACTTAAATTCAAGCAGTTACTCGCGTCACAACCATGCAGCAGCAAGTGTGGTGTGTGTGTTCGGCTGTGCGCACCAAGGTGTGAACCGAGGCGTGGGCGTGCGCCTTACCCGGGTCGGCGTCCTTGTCCAGCGCCGCCTCGCGCAGGCGGGCCAGCGCGGCGAGGGAGGGAGCCGCGGCGGGCGTGCCGGTCAAGGGGCGGACGCGCGGCGCGTGCTCCAGGTCGCTGAAGAACGAGTCCGTCTCGCTGGTCGTCAGCGCCAGCATCTCCACGCTGGTGGCCGCGAGGCTCACGGGCGGCGAGTTGGCCGCGTCGAAGGTGTCCAGCAAGGTGGTGTCCGCGGTCGGCAGCGGGGGCTCCGGCCGCGCGCTGGGTCCTGGGGGACCGGCCCGCCCTGACTTGCTCAACAAGTTTGTCTGCGTCGAGGCCAGTGACGTGGCCGCGGCGGTGCCGAAGGTGCTGAGCAGGTTCGTCTCGGCCGCCGGCAGGGTGGCCGGTGCCGCCCGCTCCAGCTTGCTCATGTAAGAGTCGGTGCTCATCACGGTGGGCATGGCCTGCTGCAGCG
Organism: Stenchaetothrips biformis; assembly: GCA_030522485.1. Lineage (NCBI taxonomy): Eukaryota > Metazoa > Arthropoda > Insecta > Thysanoptera > Thripidae > Stenchaetothrips > Stenchaetothrips biformis. Next base: position 4,689,014 of record CM060093.1, on the reverse strand, counting down.
CCTTGCTGAGGATCGGGTTCTGCGCTTGCGAGGGGGATTGCGGTTCCGGTGGCTTGGACGCGCCCTGCGAGAAGCAGGTCTGCGTGGTCGGCGACAGGCTCGACATGGTGTAGATGTTCGGCGAGGACGGGGAGTGCGGCGGCGCGGCGTGCGGGGGCTGGACGGCCACGGTGAGGGCGGAGGTGAGGGCGGCGGGGGCGCGCATCTGGACCGTGGTCTGCAGCAGCGTGGACAAGCTCTTCGCCTCGCTGGACGGCCGCCGCAGCTCCAAGCCGGGCAGCGACAACGTCCCCACTCTACCGACGGTGGGAGTGAGCTTGGCCCGGGGGAGGCTGGGCAGGATGCACAGCTTTCTGCCCAGCGAGTCCGTCACTTCTTGCGAGGCAGTCAGGCGGGCCCTCTTGGCGGGGCCCAGCGCGGCGGCGGCGGGGCGCGGCGCTGCGGTGTAGTGAAAAGGCGTGCTATTCATGCCGGCGGACGGGACAGCCTTCTGCTCCGCCGATTTGGCCGATTTTTCAGACGTCGCTGCGTCCCCGGTGATTGTCTGCTGCCGGGGGAGGGGGACGGCGTTGAAGGCGGACTGCCATTTCGCAAGCGAGCAGCTCTCGGCTTTGGCCGCGCCGGTGGTGAAGGGCGCCCCGCTGGGGGGCGTCGGTGGGGCGGGGCTCGGCGCTTTGTCCTGTTTCGCGGCGTCGCGCGAAGCGGCGCTCTCATTAAACTTCCATATTGGGTAGAACGGCGCGAAGCTGGTCTCCTTGCCGATTGACTTGGCCGAGGCGGCTGGCACCGCTGCCTCCTCCTGCGAGGCGCTGCCTGCGGCTTCAGCGTTCCCAGCTTCCGGGTCGGGCTTTTCTTCACTACTCGGCGTCGTCCCTTGCGGGGTTGCCACTTCCTCTGGCTTCGTGTCTTTGCTGTCCGAGGCGGATGCCTCCTCTCGACCGCTGGCCGGGTCACGTGAAGGAAGTGTGTCAACGGTTGCAACCGGGACGCAGGCCGTGGCGGCGTCTTCGGCCGGCGTCATAATTGTCGATGCAATTGACTGAGTGACTGCTGCGGGTGGAAGTGGCTGGCCTACGTTAGTGGAGGTTGGCAGCTGTGGCGCGGTCGGCGCGCTGGTTGGCTCTCCTGACAGAGATCCGGCGTCGGGCGCGGCGAGGAGGAGAGCTGTCTGAGTGGAGTGAGTCTGGTCGGGTGCATCGGCGTCTGCCGGTACCAGTGAGAGCGCCTCAGACGGTGCCTGATGCTCCGAAGGCGAAGTGGCTTTCGGTGTCAACGCATCTAAATCGATCGCATCGGCATTGCTTTGTGTGTGCGCCGTTGGTGCAGCTCCCTTCGCGCTGCCAGTCACGACTCCCTCCTCACGGTGAGCCGTCGTTTCAATCGCACTGCCGGCAGCTGCGTTGTCAGCTGCTGCTTCTACTGCAATGTCAGCTGCTACGTCTATCACATCGGCCGCTGCTTCAGGGGTCTTTTCAGACGGTGCATCTGTCACAGCATCCATCGCTACTGTGGTGTCGGTCACTGTTACGACGGCGATGTCAGTCACTGCTTCGCTCTCACCATCAGTCACGGCCATCACTCTATCAGCGGCCGCCTCCATTTCAGATCCACCCTCCCCTTGCGCGGTGTGAGCGTCCGCTTCAGTATCAACGGTTTTTTCTATCGTCGTGCACGCGGCGTTTTCTATCGTGTCAGCAGCTGTTTTTTCTATCGTTGTGCCGGTGCACTCTTCCATCGTCGCGTCGTTGCCCTCTCCTATTGTCGTCTCCATGGTTCCTTCCGTCGTCGTGTCGGTGGACTCTTCTATCGTCGAGTCGGCGGCTTCGAGCGTCACATTGTCTGCTTCCATGGCGGCGTCCTCGTCGCCCTGCTCCTCCTCGCTCGTGTCCGGGGCGGTGCTGCTGGCCTCGTTGCTGTTGGGGGAGCTGGTCCGCGGCCGCCGGGTCCGCGTCTGCCTGTCCTGCGCCCCCGCCGCCCGGGCCGCCGCCGCCGCCTCCCTGGCCGCCGTGGAGCGCAGCGATCGCGTCGACTTTTCCACCGCTTTGGGCAGGGCCGGCGGCACGTCCGGCAGCACGGCCGGCGTCACGGCCTTGCGAGTCGGCGACGGGGTCTTCTTGGCCGGAGGGACACCGGCGCCGCGCTTCTTCCCCCTACCCCGTTTCCTGATGCCACCCTTGGCCGCTTTCGTGTCATTTGTTGGTGCCTGTGGTTCTGGTGCCAGTGGATTGGTGTCAGTGGGTTTGCTGGAAGCTGCGAACAGCACAGAAGCCGCGCGAGTGTTAGTTGCGGGTTAGGTTAGGTTAGGTTAGTGAAAGAAACAGTATTAGAAGGGGAGAACGTCGCTCGCTGGTACAAAAACAACAATCCATTAATTAGTAACAATCCTAAACATCGATCAAGACCAACAAACAATAACAACAACCACGAACCCACCCGAGTCTGCAAACCCACGCTTATTTAGGGAAACTTCCGAAAATAACTCTAAAGGATGTGCGCACCGAATTTCGGGGACACTCCAAAGCATTAATCAAAAGTCTGAAACAAGTAAAAAAAAAATTCCCGCAAACTTATTAATTGTCACACCGAAATTCATCGATGTTAAGACACAATAATTTAATCACTTAATTTTTATTATCGGAATTCAAAGTTATTTTTCAGGCGAGGGCCCTCGCAAGCCATGAGGCCCATCACAGTTGTCGTCCTTTCGGTTTGCGCAGCATCCATAGTTTGGGGTGAGGTAGCATGCGACACAGCCAACCGCCAATTATGGCAGGTCGACATACAACACCCGTGGAAACCATAAACGCATTGCCCCCCCAACCCCCCACTCACACAAACACAAACACACACACACACACACACACACACACACACACACACACACACACACACACATATATATATATCAGCACTACACACCCCACAGTTCCAAAAGCTGCGACCCGGTCTGCAGGAAATCTGAAAGGGGACAAAAGAAAACGGTCAGTCGAGCGAAACGCCAATGCTACGTGTATTCCCGGGCAAAAAGCAGGGCGCTCCGTGTCCGGAGGGGAGGAAGGAGCCGCGCCATAAATCCTGCTGCGTCTCGGCATGCCGTCGGCCGGCCGAGCCGTCAGTCTGCTCACGAACGGCTTCGCTTTTTCACTCGTCACCTGGCGGCGGAGCGCACGGCGGAGCGCACGGCGCCGCTACGTCCTGTAACCAAAGCCTCTGCCGCGAGCTCCACGGCGGCCGGCTGCAGCCGCGCCACCAGCACAGTGGACCACAAGACCGTTAAGGCGGTCAAAATTCTACTCGTTTCCAGCTCCAGAGTAGCTGATAAATGGGACTCGAATCGAACGTGCGACCCCACCATTGGATTGCTCTCCAAAAGAGGAATGCATTCGTGGGATCACACGTTCGATTCGAGTCCCATTTAGCTACTCTTGCGCTCAAAACGTGTCTGGGATTTCGGCCGCCTCAACGGTCTTCTGACCCACTGAGGGCAGCGCGCAATCAGGGTCATTACAGTGCACAGTGCCACTCACCATCAGCGAAGCTGTCCGCGCTGGGGTCGCCCGGGGAGTTGAGGCCGCCCTTGACGAACACGGCGGCGTCCAGCGAGACGAGCGGCGACCCCAGCGGTGACTCCAGCGGGGACGCCGGGCCCAGGGGCGCCATGGTGCCCATCATGGTGGAGCCAGGACCGTCGCCGCGCACATCCACGAGGCTCATGGTCTGCAACAAGGAGAAAAGGCCCCGTGATAACCACCCGGATGTAAAGCGTTTGTCAGGGTGGCGCAAAAGAAACGGACCGTGTGTGTGCGCGCGCGCCCAGTGTGCGCCTGTGTGTGAAAGGGGGTCCCAGGGTCCCTGGGTCGGAGGGACGTTTCCGCGTGACCCAGCCAAAAGGGTTCCGACATAAATTCGTTCACAATGCGCCATGCCGCCGGAGCGACACACAGTGGGCCAGAAGACCGGCGGAGGCGGTCAAAATTCCGGACGTGTTTAAGGCTCCAGGGTCGCTTAATGGGACTCGAACCGAACGAGTGACCCCACTATTGGAGTGCCCTCGGAACGAGGAATCCATTGGTCGGGTCACGCGTTCGGTTCAAGTCCCATTTAGCTACTCTGGAGCTCAAAACGCATCTGAGACTTCGGTCTTTGGGCCCCCTGTGCGCCGCTCCCCCCCCCCCCTGTTTTTGGGGGCGTGTGCGGGGCCTGCCTTCCTGGTGGCGGACCACGGGGATGCTGAGTAGGGGACGGTCAGCGCGCCAGCGCGGCAAGCTGCCGGGAAGGGCTCGGTAAATTGTGCTGGGGTCGGGGGCACTGCCAGGCCCGGCCAGCCCCGGCCAGGCCCGGCCCACGCGGCGGACGCGTACATCATGGCGGCGGCGCGGGAGGCCTGCAGCTGGCGCCGCGCCGCGCCGCGCCGCGCGCAGGGAGCCTGCCGGAGTGGAGCTCCCCACCAGCGCGCCAGAGCGGCAAGGAAAATTTACCGAGCAGACTGTCATGCCGGCATGTCTTCGGGAGAACTAGGGAAAGGGGGGGGGGCGGAGAGGTGCAAAAGCCGAGGCCTCCGTCGCGCGCGCCCTAAGCACAATACCGTGTTATGATAATGCCTAGCGTCTGGGGTCAGCCGATGCCGAGGCCGGTGCTGGACAGGTTGACGTCACAGCACGGCCGTCCCGTCCGAGACGCCGTCCCCAGTGGGGACGAGGCTCGCCTCCAGCCTGCGGACGCCCGCGCGGTAGGCAAAACCGTGCATCGGAGCGCAGCGCGTGGCCTACTCAGCAGGCGCTCAGCCTACAGCGAACCACGCCAGCCTCTCGCCGGCGAGAACATTTGAGGCCGCTCGGCCGTGTCGTGCTTCCTAATGGAAGCGTCTATATATGGTAAGGCAGTTGACACTCCTGGCCTGCGTAACCGATGGACGCCGCAAAAGTGCGCTTTGAAGAAAGAAAAAAAAAAGAAGAGAAAAATGCGTCTAGAATTTTGGCCGCCTGATGATGATAAAGCCGGTCCTCTGGCCCTCTGTGCGCCAGGCGCCTGGTGGCGGTGTATTGTGCCCTGAGGCGGCGCGCAGGCACGACCCTTCCCGCCGTCTCTGGTATTAATCCGATCCGGTGTGGGCCCTCGGACCCGGGGCAGGGCTGGGCAGGGCTGGGCAGGGCCAGGTAGGTAGGGCCTATGCAGGCAAGCCCAGCCTGCGGTGGTGCGGCCTGGCCTTGCCCAGGAAATTCACAGCTGCAGCAGCGCTCTCAAATAAACCAGATTGGCTCTGTCGGAAATATGCCAAATGATGATAATCGCAACAAAAACAAACAGCAAAAAAAAAAAAAAAATACAACAGCGCTCTTGGTTGATTCATCATTCTCGTCGTAAAGAGCACGATGAAGAAAAGAAAGATTCGGATTAAACGTTCTACATTTGGACTTTTGCTCCTCCCCTTTTTTACTCGAACCGAAAAGAAAAAGGAAACAAGGGCCGAGGATTAGAACCCGCCGGGATGAAAAGCCGCGTGGCAACAACGCGGCAAGTAGGACGGCAGCGCTGACGTCGCGGGCAACTTTGCCACCTCCGTCGAGGCGCTTGGCTCCACTGGGGCCTCCGTCATCAGACTCACCCTCTGTGTGAGCCTGTGGGAGGGGGGAGGGCGAGCGTGTATGTGTGTGTGTGCGTGTGTGTAGGGGGAGAGAGAGAGCGAGAGAGAGAGAGAGAGAGAGAGAGAGAGAGAGAGAGAGAGAGAGAGAGAGAGAGAGAGAGAGAGAGAGAGAGAGAGAGAGAGAGAGAGAGAGAGAGAGAGAGAGAGAGAGAGAGAGAGAGAGAGAGAGAGAGAGAGAGAGAGAGAGAGAGAGAGAGAGAGAGAGAGAGAGAGAGAGAGAGAGAGAGAGAGAGAGAGAGAGAGAGAGGCCCGGAGAGATTGCATGTCGTGTGGCGATGGGGCGTCCTGAAGGCCTGAAGCCCCCCAGCCATGAGCGGGGCACAAGTTGCTTTCTTGCTGGGGCAAGCACTGTCATTCTCCGCCTGAAGGCCATTTCCTGCACCTGGGCGCTGCACAGTGGGCCAGAAGACCGGCGCAGGTGGCCAAAACTCTAGACGCGTTTTGAGCTCTAGAGTCGCAAAATGAAACTCAAATCTAACGTGCGACCCCACAAATGGATTGCTGTCTAAACGAGGAGTCCATTGGTGGGATCACACGTTCGGTTCGAGTCCTTGTAGCGACCCTGGAGCTCGAAACGCGTCCAGAGTTCAGGCCGCCTCCACTGGTCTTCCGGCCCACTGTGCGCTGCTGGGGAAGCCCAGCTGAATGGGCCCCGTTCCTAACCACGTCGTTCCGAGTATCCTTCATCGGAGAAGCGGCAGTGGCCCACCCTCTTTCAAAACGCACGGGCGAGAAAGACGCATGACGACTTTCAGGTGTCACTGGGGGGAGTGCCCGGGAGTGCCCCACCTGGCGGAACTGGCGGCAGCAACCGGAACCGGCGCGCCATCGCCGGCATTGGCCGAGGACCTCGCCGAGGACCGAGGGGAGGGTCACGAAGTAGTACAGCAAGCGGACAGAAATAGGCGCGCGCGTCGGACGCATTGTCTCTGACAAGGCCGACACGTTTGCCAGACTCAGGATCTCCGTCTCCCACACACACACTTACACACGCACCCTCCTCTTGGCTCGTCCTCACACACACACACACACACACACACACACACACACACACACACACAGAGAGAGAGAGAGAGAGAGAGAGAGAGAGAGAGAGAGAGAGAGAGAGAGAGAGAGAGAGAGAGAGAGAGAGAGAGAGACAGACAGACAGACACACAGACAATACGCGCGGTGAATCCACCTCCAACGGCCGCGCTGTGGCAACGGTCCATTTGGACTGATTCGTCATTGCAGACGGCTAGAACAGCGGCGGCTCGTCGGCGTCCCCCCTCCCCCCCCCCTCCGAGCTCGTACACCTGCAGCTCGCCACAAACTTCACCCTAATTCATCGAACCTGAGTCGATCAAGCTCGTCTGCCAGCAACTTAGACCCCCTCCCCCCTCCCTCCGCAGCGCGGCACCCACATTGCGGCTCCCCTGCCTGTCTGGCATGCCTCAGGGACGGCACAGGTAACTTGTTTACCCAAAACGAGGGATTCTATAAACACGAATATCCCAACAAAATGGTGTTTCGGCTTTTAGATCGGCACATATCAAAGAATCCTGGGAATGTCTCGGCAGGGATTCCAATAATTTTTTAGGCACGAAGTAGCCTTATAGCCTCACCGGGGTTGGTTTTTTTTTTTTATTTTTATTGTCAGTCTGGCCCCTTATGCAAATCCGAAATTTTCTATACGATTTTGATGAGATTTGGCAGAGTGGTAGAACTTTGTACCCTGTTTTCAGTGGTGAAATGTGGTTGGAAAGTGTAGGGCCAATTTTGAGAAATTTTGAGTTGAAATCGCCGTTACCATGGCAAAACTCGACTCGTCAGCGAAAAACAGAGGGAGAGGGGGGAGCCGAGCCACCGGAAATGGAATCCGACCAATAGCAGCGCTCCTTTTCGCCTCTGTACAGCTTACACCAAAAACGCTCGCTCCCTTGAAAAAGCGCGTTCGAATCAAAATTGTCTTTTGCTGCAGCTAGAAGAGCTCCAACAATGGTATAGACGTTGTTTTCGAACGTGGCCATTTGGATCGGCCGGTCGGTCGGTGATTGTTGGCCAGAGTGTCCTGCGCCGCTGCGCGCAGGCCCTGTTGTTTTCAGAAATACCAACCCTACATGTTCTAAACTCTTTGAATCGGAGTGAAATATGACATTAAACTGCGTGCCTGTGCAAATGCATTTGTGAAAAAACTATCCCTAACGTAGTTTGAGTGTGACTATAAGTCCCTTTTCGAAAACAGTGGGCGTGTAGCTGCACCTTGTAGCGAGGTTTGATGGTATTTCTGAATCTAAGACGAAACGATCTGGACACGGGGGCTGTGCTTTTTTCTAACCTTAAAGCTGGGTGAACTGGACTATTTTACTGCACGTTTCTGTGAATAACTTGTCCTTCAGGTATTATGAGACTGTCTTAAATGTCTGTTTTTGACACAAATTGATACGCAGCTGGTCTTTACGTAAGTTTTAGTATTACTTATAATGGTCTGACAAACATAAACAGAACTACACACAACGCAGTCCTAGCCTTAGTTATCTTTGTTAAACCAGAACATAAATGAAAATTAACTTCGTGACTACCAGGATTTCGTGAAATCGTATTTTTTTGTTTTTGTTTTTCGAGACCGACGGAGTAACAAGGCCGCCCCGTGGTCCGCTCCGACCCTACCCACACAAAGCCCGCCGCTCTGCGTGCAGGACTGCAGGGTCCTCGCCAAAGATTGGACGCCAATGGAATTGCGGGGGCGGGGGGTCCGAGAGCGGGGGGATGGCCGGGCAGGGCCGAACCCATAATAACGAAGGGAATCGGCCATCGGGGACCAGGGGTCCTTGCGGGCATTACCTTGCTCCCGCCCTTTTTCAACTCGTACGAGGAAGAAGGGAGGCGGTGCACAGTGGGTCAGAAGACCGTTGAGGCGGCCGAAATTCTAGACGCGTTTTGAGCTCCAGAGCAAACAGGACTCATACCAAACGTGTGACCCCACCAATGGATTCCTTGTTCGGAGAGCAATGCATTTGGTGGGGTCACAACGTCCGATTTGAGTCCCATTTAGCGACTCAGGAGCTCAAAACATGTCGCCTCCACCGGACTTCTGGCCCACTGTGCGGTGACCAGGTTCCCGTTCGGGTTCACCATCTCGGGAATTCTGTTTGGGGGCCTCCATCACGCTCTGTCGACTCTATCTCCATAGCGGGGCTCCCACTCTGCTACCCCTCGCTCAAACAGGCCCTTGTTGGCAGAACAAAATAGTGTGTGCCTTCCTGGCAGCCACAAACACCGTCACCATGCTGCCGAACCCAAGGCTACTCAGTCAGTTCCTTTTTTTTTTTTATTGTTTGTGTTTTTAAGCCACTGCTGAGTGACACACGCAATAACAAACATCTTTTCATTGTGTTTGCGTTTTTTCGCGCTTCGTCTTGCAGGGGCCATTGTGTGGGTTAGACGGCGCGGCGCCTCCGCACCATCCATTCTGCTCTCACCTCAGCTCGGCACCGCTACCTCGTACCCGTGTACCACTGCTTCCTCCCCCGCCCCCTCCCCCATTCTAACAATGACAGCTCACCCATCCTCCGACTCCGAAACCAAACCCCACATTGACCCATATTTTCCGGCGTCGTCCAAGTCAACAACAGCAGAACCGGGGGCGCCGCCATTGACGCGGGCCCCATTTCCGGTGGGTCCCTACGCGAGGCTAGGCGGGGCGGGGTCTGCGCGAGGCTAGGGCCGTCAGACGCCGCGCTGGTTGGAGGAGACTATCGGGCCGGCCGCCTCAAGTGCACCAGCGAGGGGTGTTTTGACAATGGCTTCAATTTGGGTGGAAGCGCGCGCACGCGTTCTCCGGCAACGAGCGCGCCGCGGTGCTTGGAATGGGCGTGCCGGCACAGCAATTATTGGTTGGAATTGCGCACGGAGGGGGGGGGGAATCGAACCAGCATCCCCAGGCACGGCGCGAGCGGCGCGCACGGCCCGTGCCCCACGAGCCATCAAGTGGCCTCGCCTCCATCACAGGATAATTCCCTTATTCTCGCTCATTTTCTTGTTTAAGTTTCCCGCTTTCCCTTCCATGATGAGTCCGCTGAAGCGTTACTCGTTCACAAAGGAGGAATAAGAAACAGACCGCCTTAAATGCGCCGCCCTGGAATTCAATCCCCTTTTATTTGCGTCGTCGGCCGAGAGACGGCGAGAGACATATCGAGAGGGAGAGAAACGTGAAATTAGAAAAGAAAGAGACGAATTGAATCTCGTTGCTTCTCTCCAGACATGAAGGCGGCAGACGAGTCGCGATTTTGCCATACTCGTCAGAAGAAGAGCGAATAGTGCTGCAGAAAGTTGACTTAGGTGTTTTATTGAGTCGCTTCGCCTCGGAGTGCAAGTCTCATAATGCGGTCCGAGTGCCGCAGAACCGAAACGTATGACCCCACCAATGGAGCTCAAAACGCGTCAAGAGTTTTGGCCGCCTGCGCCGGCTTTCTGGCCCACTGTGGTCCGAGAGCCTGGCCGGACCGACTGGCTTGTGTTCATTGCGCGCGGCTTCAGTCGCCCAAATTGAAAAACTCATTAGAACGCCGGCATTCGGCGCAATCTTAATTACAAACACCGCGGGGCCGGGCAACCAGAGGCAGAGGACGCCGGTGTCGTTTACTGTCTCAAACAGCGAGTCTCTCTCTCTCTCTCTCTCTCTCTCTCTCTCTCTCTCTCTCTCTCTCTCTCTCTCTCTCTCTCTCTCTCTCTCTCTCTCTCTCTCTTTGTGCGAAGCGGAGGCAGTTGGATGGCAAAAATAAAACGGCACGACACTCACGACAGCAGGGATCAAGCGGCAGCAAAAGAGAGAAGACGGTATCAATCGAATGTAATGAAAGCCAAGGCAGCCAGAAAGGCATTCGAAGGGGTGGCAGGGGGGCAGGGGCTGCGTCCCTGGTCGGGCGGCCCGGCCCCGCCCGGCCCTCCTCATAAGCTTGAACACAGCCCGCTCCTCCTCCCTCCGTTCCGCTATCATCATTCCTCTTTAGCGAAAAATCATGGACGCATTTTCACCGCGGTTTTCCCTCAGCCGCGAGGCGCCGCCGGAAGATGGATTGCCTGACTTGATCTTCGCCTCATCATTCCGACCCGATAAACGATACTGGCTGATACGGCCACGCGCCGTCCACAAACCCGGCACAGAAGACGGCACAGACAGCCACGTCAGAGAGGCATTCCACAAAACACGTCACGCTATCTCGGGAGAAGGCGGTGAGGTGGTCAAAGAAAGTGATTGGGCCCACTGTGCCTCTGTCTGACGGCGGCAAATAAGACAGGGTGGCCGGATGCAAGGCAAAGGCGCTTACCGCCCGCCAACGCGCCAGGCCCCACCGACGCTGCTGAGCCCTGCCGAACCGACGGCGTCCTTGACAGCGCCAAAACTCCAGCGAGCTCGGCGAGGCTTCTCTCTCTCTCTCTCTCTCTCTCTCTCTCTCTCTCTCTCTCTCTCTCTCTCTCTCTCTCTCTCTCTCTCTGATCTCTCACCTCAGACCAGAGCGAGACCAAACCGCGAGAGATGGATGCTTAGCGCAAGGCCCGCCAGCCGTCGTGAGGCGTTTCATCAAGCAGGAATAAACAAAACAAAAAAATAAATAAAAATGCCGGTTTTACGACGAGCTTTCGTCTCGTCTGACCATTAGCAATACTGCTCCGCCTGATTCGACGCGGCGGGTGGGCAATTCTCCCCGGTGGCGTTGAGAGACCCCGCGGCACGGGGGGGCTGCGCGCAGTGGGTCAGACGACCGTTGAGGCGGCCAGAAATCTAGACGCGTTTAGAGCTCCAGAGTCGCTTAATGGGACTCGAGCCAAACATGGATTGCTCTCCGAACGAGGAATCCATTGGTGGGGTCACACGTTCGATTCGGGTCCCATTTAGCGAATCTGGAGCTCAAAACGCGTCTAAGAGTTTTCTCCCGCCAGCGCTGGTCTTTGGGCCCACTGTGCTCTGATGGGCTCGCCTCGAAAATTGAGGCGAACCAGGCGGCCTAGTTATCGAGGCGCGGGGCGGACTCGGCCTCGATCGCCGGGCCTCGGCAGGGCCCCGGCAGGGCCTCGGCAGGCAGGTCCGGAAGGCTTCCAAGGAGCCAGGAGCCAGGCCGCCAGGCCGCCCCGCCAGGCCTCGGCCGCGAGGCAATCGGGACTGATAATTGATTGGCCTGGCGGACAGGGCCTCGTTGGCTGCCCACAGAAAAGGGAGGCCGTTTACCTAGAAGAAGAAGAAGAAGAAGAAGAAGAAGAATCAAGTCACTGATAGCTAACGCGTTTAGTTGGTTGGAACGTTCAATCGTTTCAAAACTTTTCTGTTGACCGAACGCGCTTGCGTTAGTTTTAATCGAAATTCCGCGCGCCTCCCTCCCAGAAACAAGAAGGTAGTGCTCCGCCGCGCTCCGCCAAAGTCTGGGCGTGGCATTCAGTGCCAAAATAATGTCTGTTTAACTAACAAATTAATTTTATAAATTAAACTTACTTATAATTTGCATATTTCTGCACATTTGGTGAAAAAACTAGGTAAATAAATAAATAATTAGGTAAATAACGCGCCCCTTCCAGCAGGGTGACAGTGGGGCGTGGGTCAGCATCCCCGCCGAGCGCGGTGATGGTGACGTCACGGCGCCGCTGCCCGCGTGTGACTTCACGCTGACGACGTCACTCGCGTCGTTTATTTCGGGGAGACGAGGAGCGAGACGGCGATATGGCGGGACGGAGGCGTAAGGTTACGTCAGCGCGTGGTGAGGCGGGGCCGCGGGGCGCGCCGCCAGACGCCGCGGAGGGGGGAGGGGGGGCATCGCCCCTTTACTTGCTCGCTTTGTCTCGCAGTGACTTAATCACACTTCGGACGCCACGCAACGCGGCGAGGCGACAGCAGGCTGACTGCGCCGGACAGTAGTTGGGTTTCGTGGCGATGCTATCTGTCTCTCTCGCACCCTAGAGTGCGATACAGACAGCGCGACGCTGGTCGGCAAGGAATTGCCGGCTTCACCGCGGAAGGGGCTATGCACTCGGCGTCCGCCTGCGCCGGTCTTCCGGCCCACTGTGCGCCGCGGCGGCAGTCCAAATGCGCCGTCTCATCAGGAACGGCCGTTAATCAACGACCCGCAGACTGATTCCGCACCGCGTTGCGCCTCCTCCTCTCACACCTTCACGGACATGGAGTGCGAGAGAGACAGAGCGACGACACGATGTTCGGAGTGTTTGCCGAGCACCTGTCGGGCGTGCCAAACACGCGGCACGCACGCGTGACTGCTCCTCCGCCCCAAACACACGCGGCCTCGGACGCTGCGCTCCCGAGTTTCACGGGCAGTCATCCCACAGCGAAAAAAAAAAGACAGAGAGAGAGAAAGAGAAAAGTTAAGTCGAATCGTCTAAAAAAATTGTTTTCTTCGTTCTTTTGACGGAATCTTAGTAGGCACTCCCTTGGTCTGAATGGTGTTTCCACACGGAAGTAGACTCAACACAGGTTTGCTTTACAGTGGCCTCGTCGTGGTCCCTATCCTCACAGTGCAGTAAACGCGCCGCAGGATTCCTGTTATTGCCGGCGGGAGACTTTAATAGAGTCCTGCACGCAGTGCCACGCACCCTCGAGGCCGAGACCCCGGCGGCGCTTTGCAAAGCCACCGACCTGCCTCTCTCGCGGCGACTCCGCGCAGACAACAACAACACAGGTTAGGTTGGGTCGGTCCGCGACACACGCGGCAGTAGTCGTTCCATCTCATTTTTCACTTCGCGGGTGATTTACCGTTGTCGCGAGGCTGGCGCGGGGCGGCGGGGCGGCGGGGCGGCGGGCCGAAGGGCGGGCCGGTCCATCTTCCTCGTGCCGACCTGCGCACAGTGGGTCACAAGACCGGCGAGGCGGACAAAATTCTAGACGCGTTTTGAGCTCCAGAGTCGCTAAATGGAACTCGAATCGAACGTGTGACCCCACCGATAGATTGCTCTCCAAACGAGGTGGGTTCACACGTTCGATTTGAGTCCCATTGAGCGACTGTAGAGCTCTAAACGCGTCCAGAATTTTGCCCCCCTCGACGGTCTTCTGACCCACTGTGCTGCGGCGCGCCCCACACGAGCGGGCTGCGAGACAGAGCACTGTCCGGAATCCCGGTGCGAGGCTAGCGCCCTCTAGCGCCTCAGGCGGCAGAGCGAAGCGGCCCATTAATTAGAGAGAGAGAGAGAGAGAGAGAGAGAGAGAGAGAGAGAGAGAGAGAGAGAGAGAGAGAGAGAGAGAGAGAGAGAGAGAGAGAGAGAGAAATAGAAAAAGGTAGAAATCTACGGCGGGCGTGGAAATAATTGCATTTCCCAGTGGTGAATTCCTTCGCGTTACGTAGAACTTTTCCTGTGTTCAATGTGTTTGATTCGAGGACTTGTGGACACTCGAAGCTAAACGCGTGTCTGCACATGACAGCATAAAATGGTCGCTTCCGGCCCACTGGCGGCGGCTCGCAGACGTAGCCCCAGCGCGCGCGGTTTTCAGTCGGGGGTGTACCACGCTATCCGGTTTTACGATGGCGATCCCCACCCCCACTGAAAATAAACCTTGCCCTCCCGCAGCAAGTTGTTCCAAAACAAGGATATGCCGCGCCAATAAGTTGCGTCCATTCTCTGGTCTGGAGGCGGGGTCGCGATGCCACTTGCTAGTTTTACGATGGTTCTCCTCTCCGCACACCCGCCGCACAGTGGACCAGACGACCGTAGAGGCGGGAAAAATTCTACACGCGTTTTGAGCTCCAGATTCGCTTAATGGGACTTGAATCAAACGTGTGACCCCACCGATGGATTCCTCGTTTCGAGAGCAATCCATTGGTGGGGGTCACACGTTCGATTCGAGTCCCATTTAGCGACTCTGGAGCTCAAAACGCGTCCGGCATTTTGTCCGCCTCAGCGGTCTTCTGGCCCACTGTGGGGCGGGCGGATCCAAGGGCGGTGCCGTCGTCCCACTCGGCCGCACGTCAAGCTGCTGGACATCCCACGGCCAATCGGGGAACGCCGGCCGCCGCCGCCGCCGCGCCATCTCGGAGGGCGTGCACGCGGCCGGGGGGAAGTGCTCGCTTCACCTATCCTGTCTCTCCGGACAACGTCCACCCGGGCGGCCCAGCCCCGTGTGGGGCGCACCGCCTTTGCGAAGTGACAATTCGATTTTACTGTCAGAAGGGGCCACGGCCGCGGTAACCAGCACCAAAAAAAAAAATAAAAAAAAAAAAAAAGTGGCTAGAGAAATTTGGAGCCTACAGAAAAGACACGAGCGTTCTTCCTTTCCCGCAGCAGCGGTTCGCTCTAATGGTGAGAAAAGACAAAACACTCTACTTTCACTAGAGTAATGCTCGCACGGCACGCCTTTACGTAACAAGGCTGCTCTGTCTGTCTTTCGTCGGCCGCAAACCCCCGTCCGCCCGCGTGTGTGTGCGTATGTGTGAGAGAAGAAGTAAGTACACACGTGTGCTGCTCAAGGTGTGTTCGTGTGTGTGCGGTGATCTTTCACAGACAAAGGAACTGACAAACAAACGGTCTGGCAGGACGATGAGTAGACACACACACATACACACACATACACACACACATATACACACACACACAGTGCGGAAAAGGGTGGTGGCGCACCATCGTCGCGGACCTGCAGACACATCATCCCGACGTGAAAGTCGAGCTTGTTGACCGAATGTCATTGGTGAGGCTCGGCACGGCTAGGCCGCTACTCCCACTCTCGTCCTTCACCCCTACCCCCTCAGCCCCGTAGCCGAACCGATCCCTCAACCACGCCGCGCCGCCGCCCCACAGTGGGCCAGAAAACCGGCGCAGGAGGCCAATACTGTAGACGCGTTTAGAGCTCCAGAGTCGCTAAATGGGACTCGAACTGAAGGCGTGACCCATTGCTCTCCGAACACGTTCGGTTCGAGTCCCATTTGGCGACAGGAGCTCAAAATGCGTCTACAGTTCTGGCAGCCTGCGCCAGTCTCCTGGCCCACTGTGCGCCCCGGCCGCCGCCACGGCTGTCAGACGGTCTGCTAGGCTGATGTATAGGCCGATTGCTAATTAATTACAACATTTATTATTTACACCGGAACACACACTCCCACTTGGGCCGCCCCGCTGACAACGTGAGGGACGAGGGACAACGACGACGGCAAGCCGCAGCCACGGCCACTTGGACTAAATCTGAACGCAAAAAAAATGGCGCGCTGTATAGTGTTTGTGTTAGTGTTGGTGGACCCCGGTGTCGTGCACGGAGCACCAGGGTCCTTCGTGTCACGCCTTTGAGGACAGTCCTCTCTCTCTCTCTCTCTCTCTCTCTCTCTCTCTCTCTCTCTCTCTCTCTCTCCAAACATACGGTAGTGGTGCGGCAGACACCATGAGGGCCATCCCGCCACCAACAGCCGAATCTGTAGCGAGTGCTCCAACTTGAGGGACTTGGCGGCGTCCATCCTCCACGTCACGCGCACGCCGCGCGGCGCACAGTGGGTCAGAAGACCGTTGAGGCGGCCAAAATTCTAGACGCGTCTTGAGCTCCTGAGGATTGCTGGATCGCTCTCCGAACGAGGAATCCATTGGTGGGGTCACACCTCCGATTCGAGTCCCATTTTTAGCGACTCTGGAGCTCAAAACGCGTCCAGAATTTTGGCCGCCTCATCGGTCTTCTGGCGCTCGCCTTCCGCCACGGCGAGGAGCACCGTCCGCGGACCGGAAACAGGAAACAGCGTCGAGACCGCTCCGGCGAGCCGACGGCAGGTTATGCTCGGCGTGCATTTGCTATTGGCATTCGCGCAAATTGGCATCCAGTCTGTCCGTGTCAATGCGACCTTGTTTCCGGAATGGCCGTGCCAGCGGCGCCGCGCACCCAGCGACTCACCGACTCACAGCAGCGATGCGAGCGGGAGGGTGGTTGCGGGCAACGGGGTGGGGGATGATAATAAATTCCGCGTGTACAGTGTTCACACTTTCCCTGGGCCGACTTCCTGCTTCCTGCGACGGCGGAGCAGCGGGGCGGCAGGTGCGGCGCCGAGACGCTGGCAGCAGCGCCGCTCTGCCTCTCTCGCACCCCCGCGGTACGGCCCACTGTGTGCGACGGAGAGCGCCAGTCTGTTGTGCGCCGCTTCCCTCGCGAGGCGCGCCGAAGAGTTGACTCGCATTATGCAGCTCCACTCCACACTTCTCGGCGCGTGAGTTCCCTTCGGCCTTCGAGTCGACCGAACAAAAGAAAAACTCGGTGCGCGAAAAGTCGAGAGGGTGGCGCTGCCCCCACACTCGGAGGGTGAACGGCCGGAAAAAGGAAAAACACCGTCACCGCCCCCAACACTCACCCACGCACACACGCACACACAGCTTAAACTTAGCACACGATTTATTTTTATTTATTCCATCTGAAAGCATGCCTTTTCCGCCCCACGGTATTTTTTTTAGCAGATGATACATTTATGTACACAGCTAGTCGCAAATGCCTAAAAGTTATATTTTAATTGATTCTTTTTTTGTGAACTAGGTGATAAACAGCTATACATTAAAATAATTTTTGTGAATTAAGTGATACACAAACATAGATTGAAATAAACATTAGTATCATCTGCTTTCACGTTAGCGTTAACGTTTTTTTTGTTTTTTTTTTCTTTTTTGTCCGGGAATTGTTTTGCATTGACCGAGAAACCGCTACGCGTGAAACAGCACAATGTAACGCCGACGCCCTGGCCGCCGTGTACGCCACCATCACCCCGCCTGCTATTTATGGCATCTTGGCCTCTGACTCGGCTGGCAGCGCCCCGCCCCACCCCACCCCGCCCCGACGCAACCAAGAAGAAGGGGGGGGTCAAAATGTAGGTAAGAAACAGCTGGCCGCTCCCGATGCACCTGCCCCGCTGCCTCGCCTGTCCGTCCGTCCGTCGGGCTGTCTGTATGTCCGTCTGTCTGTCGACGCTACGCGAGGCGCTACGGGTACATGCGCCCCTAGCTGCCCCCACCTGTCACTGGGGCAGCCTAGGCAGCCTAGGCACGCGCAGGTGGCGCGCCCCCCACTAGAGTGGCACCTCTCCCGAGGAGCCGCTCAAAAAAAAAAAAAAGAAAGCTAGCCCCCGACCTCGGGGACTAGGTTTGTTTTTTTTTTACCAGAATTTACCAAGTCCCCGGTCTCGGGGATAAGGGCTGTTTAACCAGAATTTTTAACCAGAGATTTCCTGGCCCCCGACCTCGGGGACTTGGTCTTTTTTTACGAGAATTTTTTCCCACGTTGGGAACAGCGGCCGGGGCGGGCCGCGCCTGCAGCACTTCCACAACGCAATCACAAACGTGGGGTCCTTTGATAGAACCCGCGGCACTGTCTCGCCCGGCGCGACGCGGCCAGCCGTGTGCCAAGTGCACGAAGTGGACGCCGTGGCCCCGAGGCGGCAACACTGCGAGAGACACTATACGACAAGGAAAAAAAAACAAAGCATTTGCCGCGCTTTTCACTGAGAACGAAATCCATGACCGCAGTTAGACGGAGCCGGCTGGCTTTCTCACTCTATGTAACTCTCACAGTAACAGCGGTGGTGACGTTCAGGTAGGCGCCTTGCAGTGTATCGGTGCCTAACGAGGCGCCCGCCGCCACGTAGTCACGTGGTACGGGAAGCCTCAGAACATTGGCGAAGACGAAGCGCCCTCGGGCTCCGCGCTCGGGCCCGCACAGTGGGCCCTGTGCTTGAGAGTATTCGCTCTAGAGGCTGCTCTCAGGAGACGCGCGGGGCGAGGAGGCGCCTACAGTGTGGGAGACAGGCCCTCTACCAGTTTGGTCCATTACTTAATATATCTCGTTGGGATGATGAACGTTTGCCCCCGTGTCAACAGAAAGGGCGCTCCGAGTGGCAACTTTTGTAACTAGCTCCAGGCAGATAAAATACACTACGCGTATAGGGCCGTAGCGGCTTGCAGACAAATGTGGCGAGTCATTTTTATTGTCAGGCCTATTTTTATCAATCTACTATTTTACCAATTTGTAAAAGTGACATGATGTCTATCATGATGCTGTGCTCGAAATGTATGTGTGGGCGCACTGGGCTATCCCTGTGATGCTAGTTTGTTGCCTGGAGCTAGTTACAGAAGCTGCCAACCGGAGCGCTAGTTCCGCACGTTCCGGCTTTCAGTCGGAAACGAAACCAGTACCTATTCCAAATTCAGAGGGTAGCAATTCTCATGGAACAGCTATTCTTTCCGGCGTGGGTCTAGGTTATGCCGATAACCTTGCTCATGGCCCGCGGGGTACACTCATTACTAACACCGACGCGCCGCCCGCCACTGTCAAATGTTATCGTGCAATTTTACCCCGCCTGTGTTCTCTCTCCCGGTGTACTTATCTCCTTCATCCACGCCGTGTGTTCGCACAATCAGCCCCGAACATCCCCACACGACCATAAATCAGGTACGCACATTTTGGCACGGCGCCACCATTTCACGCCCTCCCCCCCACCCCCGCCACACACACACACACACACACACACGATACCGGTCCCTGCTTTAAAGACGGCCCCTTGACGGGTCAACACCCAGAAAACTGATGTTTTGACACTGGTTTGTTTCGTTGCAAAAACAAAAACAAAAATCGGGCTGAAAAAAACCGTGAGATTTTAGACGAGGTCGCTGGGGAAGGACCGAGTTAACCTTTGCGAGAGAAACATTTTCACTCGCACAGTGGGACGGTGCGACCCGCGCCATTATCGTTACCGCGACAGCCAACGCGCGGCGGAACAGACAAAGGGACACATTCATTATTGTGTACTAAGCAGGGCTAAAGGCAGCCCATGAAAAAGACGTACGTGCGCCGCCGCATGGAGGCACTTCCAACCCGCCCACATCTCTCTCTCTCTCTCTCTCTCTCTCTCTCTCTCTCTCTCTCTCTCTCTCTCACACACAACGCACGGTCACACTATCGACATGGGAGGAAATAGAATTGGCCTCAGCCGTGTGACACGGCATGACGGCGCCCTCAGAATGCCAATCGGCGCGATATATTGGACCCAAAAAATATTGTACAGGCCGATGAAAATGAGAGTCAGAGGAATGACAGACTATGAAAACAGAATGTACTCATAGAAAAAAAAAACAAAGACACACCTTCATGGAAAGCGCACAATACAACAGTAAATAATAATTAACGGCGATATAAAATATGCACCAAAAATAAAAGCCCGTTTGCGAATTCCTTACAACGTGGAATCCTCGGAGCACATTATAGTGTTCCATTTGAAGCGGTGCCAACTGGGTGGCACGGAGGGGGGGTCGCGGGAAGGGCGCAGGAGAGGGGGAAAAAGGGGGGGGGGGCAGGAACATCTGAACGCGGTGGCGAGTCAACTGAAACCGAAGAATACACTGCAAGGAAGCGGCGGTGTTTCGAAACGCTCCATCACGAAAGGGACAACACCTCATCCCGGACTGACAGAAATATCCAGATGGACAGGCAGACAAGGCCTGCGCGGTGTGGAATTTTCCGTCCTCGGCGCCTCAAACGACAAGCAGGGTCGCCTCCTTTCGGTACACCCCTCCCCCTCCTCCACCCCACAGGGGGCAAGGTCTTACGTCACTTTTTACGATTTCTTGCGCGAGGAACAAAAAAAACGTGCAGACAGGTTAGTGAGGCGACTTTACCACCTCGTCAGCAAGCTGACAACAGTATGTGCGTGAGGGGGTGTCAGTGCGTGTGTGTGAGGGTTAATAATCATAAAACCATGTGACACGAGTGTAACTCTTAGCTTAATGCGTGTTCGGCCCATACCATTTGGCAGCTATTAGCGATGCGAAGTGGTGCACGGGGCTGAGATGCGGCCCATAGCAGTGCCAGTCAATGGGCTATGAAATTTTGCAAAGATAAAAAAAATGAAAAAATTATTTTATGGTGGAAAACTAGATGGTCACCAATCGAGAGCATAACGTAATATGCCGCGTGGGTAGCGAGCTTGTAGTTCCTCACCGAAGTCGACGAAAATAGTTAGCAGGCGGCGACTTTCACATTAAAAACGTCTCCAAAAATTGGCATCGTCCGACGACACTGTCCCATTAGTCGGGCGGCGAGGCGCCCCGTAATCACGCTCGATGCGATGCCGGGTTGAAAAGACCTCTCCAAAGGAGTGTATCTTGCAGGGCGTGCCCGGGCGTGGCTCTGTGCCCAGTGATATGACTCACAGCGAACAGCTGCAGGAGGGGTCGGCGGCCAAGCAGACATAGCAGCCCCACCCCTTACTTTCTGCAACCAAAGAACTCTGCGGTTTTCTCGCCCTACCCTAACAGATACATTCCGTGCGGTACGCAGTCAGTGGATGAACTCATAGTTCATTTTCATCTGTCTCTGAGCCCGGAGTACTGCCGTGCATTTTCAATCCGACAAGCCCCTCCCGGTTCATTGGGATTTCATTGGTCTGTGCGCGTTGTTTCGCCGACGGTGGTGCAGCAGTGTTGCGAAAGCGCGGAAAACACATGCAGGAATTCTCGAGCAGGAATAAACTCTTAGTCGTTTCAGAAATAATGATAAGAAAGATTGCTTCGAAAACAAAAGGGGCACAACAATGGACGACACGGGCAATTAAACTTGGCACTAGGCGAAAACCAGGGTGGGGGGGACCATCCCCAAGTGCGGGGCGGGGGTTCCGGGCGGCCCGAGGCTCCGAGAGGCTCGAGGTGTGAAGGATAGCGCCATCCGACTCCAAACAGTCGCATCGTCTCACAGTGGGCCAGATGACCGTTGAAGCGGCCAAAATTCTAGACGCGTTTTGAGCCCCAGAGTCGCTAAGCGAACCAACGTTACTTTCTAAACGGGATCAAGGAGAGGGTCGACTCTTCCCGCCGCCCCCTCGCGTGGAGAGCGCGCGAAAACCAAACATTTGCTGCAACGCAACTTTGCCTGTTCAGAGCACGGGGCGAACTTTCCGTTCTTGTGAGTGACTCGGGGCCTAATTGGCGTAATGAAATCCCCGGTGCGCGGGTCGCAGGTAACGCACGGCAGCGAGGCAAGGCGGGGCGGTGCGTGGCGGGGCGGGGCGTGGCGGGGCGGGGCGGGGCAGCTGCTCCCGAGGTGTTTCCCCGCAGTACACAATATGCAACGCCCCACACCCCTTCCCCCATCCCCGTGCGCCATGCTCCTTCGGGTCAAATTTTCATTTCAAGTGTTGTAAACACAGCGCTGTCCCGCTGCGGGGCTTGTTATACAGACCCTCCGCCTCTCTCTCTCTCTCTCTCTCTCTCTCTCTCTCTCTCTCTCTCTCTCTCTCTCTCTCTCTCTCTCTCTCCACCTTCCCCCGTCCCGGCACAGCAGCGCAGCCCCACCGCCTAATGTGTTCACAGCACCGAATAGGGCGCACCCCATCATCGGGCCACCGGTTTGTTTGCCCTCTGACTCAATTTTTTCGCCCTATTTCGCTTCGACGCCGCGCCAGCTGAAATCGCGCCCGCTTATTCCTCCATCCCCTGGTTTTAATGTCATTTTTTAATCATGTTTTCGACCGAACGTTCCGTGCTGCTGCGAAGTGGCGAGAAAGCGGGTCGTCTGTGTCTCTACTAGGAATCCACCTCCCGCATCCATTTCATGATTTCTTTCCAGATTTTCTTCCCCACCTTTTCTTTTTTTTCGTTTTTTTTTGTTTTTTTTTTTTTTTTGTCCTGTGTGCACGTGCCTACGAGCAGTGAGCTGTCGAGAAGAGCTTGCCATTAGCTGTTCCTTTGAACGCGTTTATTAACTCGAAATGTCACCATCAAAGTGGGGCTTTAATCAACGGCACCGTCTCCGAAGGCTCTTGAAATGAAAGAGCGAAAAATGACGTGAGGGATCCGGAAAGTACTGCTGGTGAAGATCTTTAAAAGTCATTCGCCGCTGAAATGCTGACGGTGTGACGGCGGGGGTTGCCTTTTCACCGTCGCTCTGCCTCTGAGAGGACACGGCGAATACTTTCCCGGCAAGGGGACCGACCGCTCTCCCCTCCGGTGAGGAAGGGGCCCGTGCCTCGTAGGTAAAAGCTTGGGCATTTCGAGAAGGTAGGGCTAGCTCACAGGGTGCATCTGTTTCCCCTCCGCTTAGGATGCACTCCGAGGGTCGCTTTCTCTTTGACAATCACTCACGGCGGCACCCATCTGACAAATTTGAGGCCTCGCGCCGAACTTTCCGTTTCCCCTTCTGGAGCCGCGCGCCCGGAAACTTTGACACAAACTTGCCCGCAACGCGCGGCACCGCAACGTAACGGGCTGAGCCTCATTCCGGGGAAAATCAGATTATCAGAGTCCGTTCCGTTGCCCCAGTTCCCTCGGCAGGCAGGCGGGCGGGCGGGGGGGCGGGGGGGTCGGACGGGTCGGACGGCGAGGTGGAGGACGGTCTGGATGTTGAGCACGGCACTGTTATTCAACGAATGTGACGTCATATTCGTTCGGATGTGAATTTTGTCACGTTCGTTTAAATATGACGTCACATTCGTTTGAACAACGCGTGACCCCACCAATCAATTGCTCTCCGAAACAGGAACCCATTGATGCGGTCGCAACATTCGAGTTCGAGTCCTGTTCGACGACTCAAGAGCTCAAAACCCGTCTAGAGTTTTAGCCGCCCGGCCCACTGTGGGGCAGCGCCCGGCTACACACTGTCGCATTCCATTGTGGCTGCCAATTAAAACGGTTTTGAAAAAGACGCTCGCGGCTCGCCACGGCCCGGCTGCACGCGCGGGGGTGGGGGGTGCACCAAGGGCGGCGCCGCACTCGCCATTTTAAAATAGTCCGACAACACGCCGCGCCGCCGCCCTCCCCCGTGATCATCAACCGCGCGGAAAAGTCGCCTCATAAAAAGCAAGCAAAGCGAAGCGAAGCGCCTCTGTATTCGCTCCTAAATAAAACGGGCGCCGCGCGCATAAAACACGTATCGGCCGGGACGCAGCCAAAGGGTGGAAATTTAATGCGTGGAAGGTTTTTTTTTTATTTTCTTTTTTTTTTTTTTTGGTTTTACGGAATGCCCTTATTTTTCTCCGATAGCAGCAAAGGCAGAGTAGGAAGGCAACAAAGTTTTGCAGCACACTCGTGTTTTTTGTGTGTGTTTTTTTTAGGATGGCAAAAATTATCGGCTTCCTGCCGGTCAGACTCCGCGACTCTGGAACTAAAACCGCGTCTAGAGTTTTGGCCGCCCTTTTCCACTGCTCTTCCATTCCTCATGTGGCGAACACGGGGGTTGCGGATTCACACGGCACCATGTGCGCCGTCCTCCTGTTTGACTTGCAGATTGACTTTTTGCCCCCTTTTTCACATGCGCCTCTCCCTCCGACTCCATGCGAGCGCGCCTCTCCCTCCCTCCGACTCACCAAAACAAATAAAATGGCCATGGCCGTGCCCAGCCTACACCCACAATCTCCGATAAATTACAATCTCCGAGCGGAAAAGAACCAAGGGTTGTTGACATTTTTTCCGGTCAAGGACAACGGTGCGTTGCCGCTGCTAGCCAGAGTGAACACAGGGATTGCCGGTCTGCGAGGTCACACCTCCAGACCGCAAGAAGCCCGCACCGCACCGAGGAGGCTGAAAATTTTTATCCCGGACGACAAAATCCACGGCGGCGCCTGCCGCTACTCCCTCCGACTTTTACTACGTTACCCCCCACACCCTTTGCCTCGACGCTAAAACAGCGTCGTAGTATCATCATACCTTATTTATGAAGCCGGCGGGGCTCTGCATCGCAACGCGCGGTGGGCCAGAGACAGCCCTGGAAGGCAGTGCCATCAGGGCGGTGCCGTCCAGGGCCGGAACCAGGACCGAGAGGGGAAATTATTTCGGCTTGCCGTGGCCGTTTTCACGCACGCGCTCTGGCGGCGGACTTCAAAGGCCGGCCGGAGCGGCAGCGGCACGCACACACGCACACACGCACGCACACACGCACGCCAGGGAATCGACAGTCTGTCTGAACCCGGCCCGCCGTGCAAGCCCGTCACTCCGATTCGCGGTAAACATGCCGCACCATGCGGGGCTGCCTGCTCTCCTGCCTCTGGCGTCAGCGGAAAGATAAAGTAAATAATAGAGCCAGCCGCGCAGGGATGACGGGGGATCGCAACGCGGAAACGAGCGAGCAGGACAGCTTTTGACAAACCAAACTGTCTGCTGCTGTGTTTCCTAGCCTCACCTTCGACACGGCTGCTCATCCCCTCATCCTTCTCCACGGTGCCACAATAAATAGCGCATCTCGGCAAAGGGCAGGAGCGGCAACATTCTTCAACAGCATCAGCCAAGGTCTAGGAAGTGATTAATGTTGCGTGAGAAGTTGCGAGGATTAAGTGCGTCGCGGACGGACAAGGCAGCCAACTTGGCAGCGGAAGGGCGCGTCAAAGTCAGAGGCATTCACACGAAACTAAGTGCAGCCAGTTCGACTGCAGCCGGGCTAACTCGACTGTAACACGGGGACGGGGAGGGGAGTGTCCAACTTCTACTCCACTTCCGGCGCCACCCACTTTTCCGTGCTGGGACGCGGAAAAATAACGGTAACTTTTGCCCAACCGTTCCTCTACTTTTTTTTTTTTTTTCGTAGTGAAACACCATCACCAGAGAGAGAGAGAGAGAGAGAGAGAGAGAGAGAGAGAGAGAGAGAGAGAGAGAGAGAGAGAGAGATTCAAACCGAAGCGCGCATGGGTAGTACCGGTCGCGCTGGCCGCCCTGCAGCCTCGGCCCATGCGCCGCGCTCTGCCTCTCCAGCTCATTTATGTTGTCACAGCCGGAAATGAGGTTTTTGTTTCGCAGCACAGAAAGCGCCGACAGAAACGGGGAAGAAAGGGCCGAGTCGCTGGAAGCAGCGGGGGGAGTCGAGCCGGAGGCCCCGCAGCGCTCCGGAACAGCAGACATTACTGGCAGATACAAGGTGCCGCCCGAGGGCTGCAGGCTACAGCCCGTCGCGCCACGTTTATGTTGGTTGACCCCCCCGTCTCGGATCCTAATCCTAACAGCACACAGTGGGTCTGAAGACCGTTGAGGCGGTCAAAATCCCGGCCTCGTTTTGAGCTCCAGATGCGAAGCGCAAGACCAAAACTGGAGAAAGTGATTAGAAGCTAATGGAAGAAAGCGCTTCCCGCTGATAAAGCCTCCATTTATATTCAGGTCACATGACACCGTGTCGTATCGTGGCGCACGAGGTAAAGATACCGCGGCCGCCACGCGGGGGGTGGCGGGCCGCGGCGGGAGTGGGGACACGGCACAGAAAAGGGTCGAAAGAGAGGCGGAAAACAGGTAAAAGGGCCAGAGAGAGAGAGAGAGAGAGAGAGAGAGAGAGAAATGCAAGAGAGACGAAAGAAAAAGGACAAACGAAAGTGAATCCCAGAGTCGAAAGAGAGCCTTAAACAATGCGGGCGTTCGTTTCAAAAACTCTGCACGAATGAGGAAATTTGGAGTGTGATGAATCCAGCGGGGGTCGGTGCGCTGCGCAGACCACGCGACTGGCGTGGAACGGCGCGCGGTTGAGGAGGAAAGTAAAATTCATCTCCTGCCAAGGCGGCGTCGCGAGCGGGCCGGATCCCCGCCGCGGCTCAAGCGGTGTTTTCATGATTACAATAACGCCCCCGTGCCGCCCCGCTCCCCCTCCCAGCCAACCCCGGGCCCGACACGCATTACTCCAACCACCTGCTGTCAGCTCCAATGAGGCGGCCTGGCAGGGCTGGCAGCCATGGCGGCGCCGCGGCACCAGAGGCCAGATGATCTGCCTTTCCCGTCGTCCTTCACAAAGCCCTGGAATACGCCATCAAATTATCTAATCCACCGAAACCGGCCTCAGCGCCCAAAAGCCACGGCCGCCCTCAACGCGCGGACCTCGCGTTAATGTTCGACCCCGGCCGGCGGGCTGAAGAGTCTAAATGGAATCTAACGCGGCGGAGTAACCCCCCCCCCTCCCTTACACCCTCCCCCAGCCGAAAAAGGACGCCCGCATGCAACAAGCGTAACTTGATCTCCTCCGCCCATTAAGAGGCCACCAATACACCAGCACGTGGGGTCGCGATGTGATCGGCCCACCAGGTGGGCCCCACCCCGCCGCCCCTCGCAAAGCGACACGGCGTTTCGATACTCTCGATAGCCGCTGCCTCCGGCCCCTCCTGCCTCCGCGGCCCTCCGACAGCTTTACAATATGCACACCTGCTGCTCTCGCTATCGGCCACATCTCCTTTTTTTTTTTCTTCTCCATCCTTGTTGGTGTTCTAGTATTTTGTTGTTGTTTTTTCTCCTTTGTTCGGTTCGTCGTTGTTTTTCGAGGAAGCGCGAGGAAAGGGGCCCATCGGGGGGAGAACGGAGAGGCGCCGCCGCGGAGACACCCTTTGTTGCCGACACTAGTTGCCCCATTGCCTGAGGGAAAAAAAATCTTGCTTCGGATTTAGAGGGGGGAATTGGACCCTTGGAGGAAGGAGGTGTTAGAGATGCTGGGTCGCGTGTTGGATGCAGCAGGGGCATGCGGGGCGGGGGGGGAGGGGGTGCTATTGGATCAAACCGATTGCAGCCATTGGCTTAGCTGCCACGCTGCGCTCTGATTGGTCCGCCGTCTGCTCCCCTCCGCCGCAGCGCAGCGGGGCCCTTTGAACCACTTCAGCGTCGACGCGGGCCCCAAAGTAATGATTAGAATTGGGCCGAACGAGGCGGGGCACGGTGGGCCAGACGACCGGCGCCGGCGACCGAAACTCTAGACGCGGATTCACACAAGCATAGAGCCAATCCTCCTCCACCTCCCTACTGCTTGATTCGGTACAGTGGCTTCGCCCGCTATTCACTCGCTCTCATTTATGGGGCGTCGCGTGGAGGGGGTGGGAGAAAGACAAGGGCACTGCTCAACCCACACAGCCAAGCCCGCTCCGACACCGGTGGCACAGACCAGTCCAGCGCGCTCATTCCGAACAGTCGTTTCGGCGCTCTGTCTCTGTCTTCCGTCGGCGTGCGAGAGGGACGACGACACTCGGCAGGGCAGCGAGCCAGGGCTGTCCCTTTCCACTGCTAACTGTCCGACCCGACGGTAAACACCAGCGAACGCGCGCTGGACGAAACTCCGGAACGAGACGGAGACCGCGTCAACAACAACACCAACAACAACAACGACGACGGCAACAACATCAACATCAACAACAACAACAACAACAACAACAACAAACACACGGTCACACCGACTCAAACAAAACAACAACATGACGTCGCGAACAATGTCAGCCGGTCGTGGTGTCGCGCCGGGCTCGGCTGGGATAGCTGTTATTCTGCGGGGTTGTCGGGGGGCGTACCTGCTTCACGGTCCTGGCGCTCCGCTCGCTCGGCGCGTTGCGCGGCTCAGACGGTTGACGGCCTCAGGCGCCGCGGCCCCTGTGCACATGGCACTGACAACCAGGGCACCCTGCGACTCTCCGACAGCGCGCCGCCAACACCCGGAAGACCCTGGGCCGCCTCGGCGCCGCGCAGCAGCCTGGCCGGCCCTCTGTCACTGGCACTCTCGCCCTGCTCGCTCGCCTCACGCAGCTGTGGACCGAGGCGGCTGGCTGCGGGACTGGGCTGGCGGAGGTTCGGGCGTCGACTGTAGCCTGGCGACGGGCGGCGCTGCTGGGCACGGCGTGGCAGGCACGACGCGGCAGGCACTCCTGGCGCCCCCACGCAGCGCCACGCCACGGCGGGGAGGGTCCACCGCGCCCCCCAGCATCCTCCCCCCGCGGCCTGGCTCCTCCACCGGCCCGCCCCCACCCCCGCGTTATCGACCGGCTGGCATCGTGCGGCGTCCCGCTCGCTCCCGAGCCGCCGGTCGCTCGGCCGCTCTCGCTCGCGGCGCCCGGCCTGGCGTAGCCTGGCGTAGCCTGGCGTCCCACTCGCACGGCAGCGGCAGCGCGCCCTCGGCCGCCGTCTCGCCCCCACGCCTCTGCCCCGCCTCCCCGCCTGCCCCGCCGCCTCATCCCATTCGACGCTCCCTGTCTCTGGCGCACTCGCTGGCCGTGCCGCGGCGGTGCGAGAGAGGCAGAGCGGCGAAACCACTCTTCGGAATCGCTCGGCTGCGCACGCCCGCGCTGTCGCGGTCTTCGACGTCTGTCTCGTTTTCGCCCTCGTCCTCGCTGTCTGTCTCACGCCCTCTGTGCGCCAGTGAGTGTATGTGTGTGTGTGTCTGTGTGCGTGCCCCTGGCACACATCCACGGTACGTGTTCACGTGGGAAGGGCGGAAGAGAGAAGGCTTCTTGATGGAGTGACGAAGCAGGGAGGGAGGACTGCGCCGGGCCGCTGCAGCCGCTGCAGCGTGAACCCTTTGTGCTGCTGGACAGCGGATTGCGGCGGTCTGCCTGGCAGGTATGCGAAATGGTCATAACAGGCCACTCTGTTTGTGTAGGAGGCAGCTCTCTGTCTCTGTCTGTCTCCTCCTCCCTCACCCCCTCCCTGCTCTTTTCGCAAGATGTCGACGGCACAGCTACTTTTTGGCGGATGATACATTTATTATTTTTGTGCTGGTGTACGTACACGTCAACTGTGACACTCGGTGACGTGACACTGGTTCGATCCCAGCTGGCGCGGTCATATTCACTCGTCTGTCGCAGCAGCCTTTTCCTCATTACTAAGGTCATGGCCATGCGGAGGAGGTCGTCAGTCCTTTGGCGTAGTCCTCACGATTAGATGCGAAAGCCACCGTGCGATATAAGAGTTGCCGATTTATTGCGGGCGAAGAAGTAATACGAAGTATCCGAAAAGCTGTAGTGGTCGCGATGTTTACGATAGCGGCGCCTTTTTCTCCCTTCGCCGCGGCAAGCAGTGCCTCGGTGTCAAAGAGCGAAAGCGTTATCTTCATTCGCGGCTCCTTTCAGCCGGAAGCAGGGCCACCCCGAAACCCCGGCCAGCCAGCCCCCACCCCTTCGCTCCCGGTGGTTTGTGAGTATTGCCTCTCGTTCCCCTGAAATGCGTCAAAAGGCCCTCCCACCCTCCGGTCCTCTCGGCTGCTGCGCCTCGAGGACGCTTTAGTGTAATGAGATTGACAAGGAGGGCACGAGCCCGGCGAGATTCATCGTGTTGTGGCAAAGCAGGAAACGGGCGGGACAGGGCGACCCGGGCATACTACTATAGAAAATGAGGCACGCAGTGCGGCAGGGAGGCTTCCCTGTCGCATTGACTGCACAAGCCGAGTACCCTGCAACTCAGTCAATTGTGAAAAAATGTGCTAAGTAAATTATGATATGTTCTGTCATAGTAAGCTTTGTATGCTCAAAGCACCTCCTCCTTCTCTTTGTCACGCCCACAATAATATAGTTCGTAAAGTTTTGAGAGTACAATTTTTTCTCCACAAACCTTTATAGAAGTCCTAAAGGATGACTCTCTTTGACAACAATGTCATCAACAAGTATGGTAACATTCTTGTCAGTAAAATAAGCCAAGAAATTGTCTTAAGTGACAAACAAAATTTTCATAGTGGGAGAAGTAGCGGTTGCTCCGTGTAGTGTAGTGGGTACTCCGTGTGCGTGGAGCCCCGTCCAGAGACCTCGTCTCCCGATTACGCAATACGAGGATGGAGTTGAAAGGGATGGAGTCTAGTCTGCGGGCCCAGGTCCCCGGGACTGGCCTAGAACTAAGATGAATGGTCCACCGCGAAGACGCGAAAAGTTCCTCTCTCCTCAGCCTTGCCTCCTCTCCGCGGTTCAGGACCCGAGGCGCCGGCGTCCCGCCGGGGAATCAGTCATCCATTAGAAGATAAATGTGCCACCCTGTATGGATGCGCACCGGCCGCACCGTTTTTGGCTACTTTCTCATCCCGACGAGGTGGACAGATCACTTGACGTATTGGAAGAAGGAGATGAAGAAGAAGAAGAAGAAGAAGAAGAAGAAGAAGAAGAAGAAGAAGAAGAAGAAGAAGAAGTCCCGGTTGGTAGGCGCAGTGAGACCTGGCTTCCCTGTCCAGCCTTTTGAAAACTAGTCTGCGGGAAAATGCGGCGACCCCGGCGGCTGCCAGCCAGCCAGCCACGGGCAGCGCCACTCGCCTCGTCGTATTTGTCCGAAGAAGGGCCAAAAACCCTCTCCCCCCCCCCGCTCCGGTGCAGCAGCGGTAAAGGGCGCGGTGATCTGGCCCTCTAGGCCCAGGAAGGACCCTCGCCGGCCGCACAATAGCGCGGGGAAGTACCATTAAGATGGCACGGTGGCGCCACGACCGCGGTCGCCTCCCGAACCTTGCATTGCCACATCAAGGCAGCGGCCACTCTACCAACAATGTTTTCAATTGTTTTTTTTTGTTTTGGGAGTCTTTTTGGAAATAACTCGACGCTTGTTATCGTTTGCCTTTATTTTCACATCGAGCCCTCCTGAGAAAACCATCCCAACTCGCCGGGGCGCTGGGAAACCATCAAGTGAAGATGGTCTCCCGAGCGAGTTAGGATGATGATTCGGGAGTGGCAGCGGACTGCTGAGGGTGGTGTCCCGTCTAGCCCCTGAAGCAGTCGATGGCGTTCTTGGCTTCACTCATGGTGCCCAGGCCCGCGCAGACCATGAAGGGACCGGGGCCGGCGAGGGCGGTAGGTGCGCAACCTGCGGCTTTGCCCAACAAGTGTTGGGGGACGCCCTTGCCCATCAGGCACCTGCCCTTGTCGCTCGCCACGTGGCCCACCCTCCTGAGGGCGGCCTTGATGTTGAACCTCGGAGCCGGCCCTGGAGCTGCCTGGCTCATCTGTCACAAGGGCATCTCGCTATCGAAAAGGTCTACGAAGAATCTATTTCGTAACTACGAAGAAAATGAAGGCATTGCTGAATTGATTAGCATTATGAAGAAATGCTTCGTATTGCGAAGGATTTTGCTTCATAATACGAAGCAATTCTTCGTTAAGAACGAAAAACTGATTTTCGATACCTTTTCGAGTTTCGCTAACGTTCAAGAGCGCACAAGAAAACGTTCAGCCAGATGACAATTGTGTCCCAGCTAGCAGCTAAGGGAGCAAGGGTGGCAACGACCCATCGAACTGACCTGAGCCAGAGCTACAACGGCG
Source organism: Stenchaetothrips biformis (assembly GCA_030522485.1). Lineage (NCBI taxonomy): Eukaryota > Metazoa > Arthropoda > Insecta > Thysanoptera > Thripidae > Stenchaetothrips > Stenchaetothrips biformis. The sequence goes on along the minus strand of CM060093.1, from coordinate 4,657,454 downwards.
ATGGCAACGAAAAGCAGAGTGGTCTTCATGGTGCCGGGCTTTGGTGTGGCGGAGTCAAGGGAGCAGACTGCGACTTTGCAGTGCCGAAAATTGCCTTATAAAGGACTTTGAGACACGACGTGGCCACGAATTGTCGTGAGGCATCAATAAAAACCAAAATACTTATGCTGACGGAATAAAGTCGATCACGGCGCTGTTATACGTCGGTCGGCAATCCTGCATGCACACACTTTTTCTTCTTTCTTTTTTTCAAAAACGTTCCTTTACCTCTCTCCGAGCAAGCCCAGATTATTCACAAATGCACGATGCGTAGGTGACGTCACATACAGTGTTGTGCGAGTGCACACTTGGCGTTTTCTTTGTAAGCTCACGTATGCTCAAAATACTTAATTTTAACGCTAATTTTGTTTGGAAGGACTAAAATAGTTTGTAAAGGTATTGAGCTGGTGCAGTCGAGCGTGACTCCATCGCCGATAAAAATCCGACGGGCCATGAATATGGAACGTCTGATGACGCAAAAGCGATACGTCGAAAGTACTGTCCATCGTTGTTACTCGGCGCTCGTGTGGCGACACTGCTATCAACTCGCCTCGTGCGCGGGGTGTTGGCAGGCAGTAACTCTCTCACCGACAGCATGCGGGAACGTTGGGGCGCCCCTTGTCTGATGTGGCGCCCTCGGCCGGGCGCGCGGGGAGGCAGGGAGTCCCTCGAGCGCGGGGTCTCGCCGGAAGTGCATCCCGGGGCCTGGAGGCGACCCACCTGCGCTTCTCTCTAATTAAAAGAGACGTGATTGTGTCTGTCCCGTCTTTGCTCGTGCCGTGTAGGTTTAGCCTTTATCTTGGTTTGTGTACATGTGGTAGGCATGACGTACGGGTGGAAAATAATAGGAAAATGTCGGTTTACTTGGGTGGTCTATTTCATTCACAAAGGTAACAATCTCCTGGTTTCCTGTTACTTAATCTTAACATGGCTTTAGAAATGTAAAATAAAAGTCTGTGGCGATTTTAACTGGAAAGTGAAATGTAACGCTTTGGGCTAGCAGTCAACAAAATAAGACATCGAAATGGAAATTTCCGCATTACGGAAAGTTGCATTTCAGCTTTAATGTTATGATACTACTACTAATACGAAACAACATATATTTCTGTAAGTCACGAAAATACAGCGAAGACATGTTTCGCCAAGAAAAAGCTCGCTCGGACTGCCTTTACCTACAGAACTGCTCTCACTAGCACACGTTCATTTACGTGCCACACTACTTTGGCTACCCCCCTCTTTGAGGACGTGGCCCCCACTCCGACTGACGTTCGTCCTTCCAAACCTAACCACTAACACGAAATGATCTTTGACAGCGGCGACAGGAGTGACATGTTGAGGACCGTCGCAATGTGTTGTGCGTTGGCGACGAAATGTCGCGTCTTGTTCTCGTTCTGCAAAAGGCAAGGAGATCAGAGGCATGCTCTAAGGCACTAGGCAGCGCCGCACACTGGTACAAAATTATAGTTCCACTTTAGGCACTCCTAGCTCGTTATTTTATAGAACTCCACAGGAAATCGTTCTGATAGAGAAGGCTCTGCGGGTGTTTCCTCTACTCACCAGTATCGTGCTCTTCACTTGCTCTTCTTCGTGCCGCCGCATGAGGTGCAGGGTGCCGGCAAACTGGTTTGCCTGGGATCCGACGGCCTTGGCAAGGTCGCCGCCGACCTCCATCAGGGCCAGGTGCACGACCTCCTCCCAGTTCGGCCGCCCCGCTTTCCGCTCCACCAAGGAGGCGGCGCTCAGCAGCATCTCGGCGCTCTCGGCGTCGCCGCACAGCGCCCAGGGCCCGCGCGGCTGCAGCAGCAGGATCTCCTGCGGCACCGCGCGTCCGGTCACCGTTCCGGCACCAACAAGGTGGCCGTCGCACAGTGGGCCAGGAGACCGGTGGAGGCGGTCGAAATCCCGGACAGGTTTTGAGCTCCAGAGTCGCTACACAGGACTCGAACCGCACGTTTATCGACTCTGGAGCTCAAAACGCGTCTCGTGTTTCGGCCGCCTGCGCCGGCCTTGTGGCCCACTGTGCGCCGGTCGACGGAAGTTACCTGCGCGAGCAGCTCCGCGGTGAGGTCCCCGGGGTGGCCGACGACGAGGGGAGACAGCAGGCGGGCGGCCGTGTCGGCGAGCAGGCTGGGCGTGAGGCCCGGCCCGGTCACGGCGAACAAGGGCAGCGGCTCGAGGCGGTCATGGCGGCAGCGCAGTCGCGGGGCCAGGGTCGCCACCTCCACCATGCAGCGGCCCTGCGCCGCCCCGCTCGCGCGCGGCTTCTCCACCGCGTCGTCCTCGCGAAGAGCGCGGTACTCAGGGGCACCCAGCGCCACTCGGCAGTCTGCGAGGAAGATCACGGGTTCAAATCCGGAGACGTTACATTTTTTTTAAAACCAAGGCTCTTAAAAGTTGACTTACCAGTGCCCTGCCGGTAGGCGACGACGGCGGTGGGCAGTTCGTTGACGGTCAGCAGGCCGGGCAGGAGGTGGGCGACCTGGCGGGCGTGGCCGACCAGCGCGCACGCGGGAAGCCCCATGAGCCGCCACTGCTCCACGGTCTCGGTGGCCAGCGCTAGGTTGGCCGTCAGCACCAGCAGACGCACTCCCCGCATCGCGCCGTTCACCGACGGCAACGTGGCGCTGAGCAGCCCCGGCAGCGACCGGTCCGCGGCGTCCTGGAACACAGCGGGGCCGTGAGCAAGCCGCCTGGAGAGCGCCTGGAGAGACCGGGGTAGGCAACACGCAGTGATCCCGCGCCAACTATTGCCCAGCTACAAGGCGCTCGGCCGGCGGAACACTGTGGGCCGCAGTCGGCCAAAATTCGGAACGCGTTTTGAGCTCCAGAGTCGCTACATGTGGCTCAAACCGAAAGTGTGACCCCACCAATGGATTGCTCTCCGAACGGGGAATGTATTGGTGGGGTCACACGTTCGGTTCGAGTCCTCGGAAGAGTCCCGCGGAAGAGTCCTCACCTCCAGGTTGATGACGATGGCCTTGAGGCCCTCGGCCTTGGAGGCGAGGCTGAGGAACTGCTTGGCGTCGGCGTGCGCCTTGGGCAGCGGCACGAAGGTGGTCTGGCGCAGGGCGGGGACGAACCTGGCCCTGGCCGCCGCGGCCGAGGCGGTGGCGGCGTCCTTGTGGGCCGCGAGCACCACGCTGGAGCCCTTGGCGGAGGCGGCGCGCGCCAGGGTGACGAGGGAGTCCACGCGGCCGCCCAGGATGGCGAAGGCTGCGACCTGGGGGGACACACGTCGCGGGGCGCTGACGGAGCTTGCAGCAGTGCCGTCGTACACGCGGACCAGCTGCTTGGTGGCGGCGGGCAGGGGGCTGAGGCAAGGGTTGACGTCAGATGCACAGTGGGCCAGAAGATCGGGGAAGGCGGTCAGAATTCCGGACGCGTTTGAGTTCCAGAGTCGTTAAATGGGACTCTAATCGAACGTGTGACCCCACCAATAGATTGCTCTCCGAACGAGGAATCCAATTGTTGGGGTCACACACGTTCCATCCGAGTCACATTTAGCGACTCTGGGGCTCAAAACGCATCCGGCATTTTGACCGCCTTCACTGGTCTTCTGGCCCACGGTGAGATGGTTGAGTGTAAAGCAGGCCTTCTGCGCCTCCCAGGCGCTCTCACCATTTGACGTCCTCGGCGCTGTCCGCCACGCGCGCCCGCAGCGGCTTCACCGCCCCCGACGTGATGCCCTCCAGCAGCGCGGCGCGCACCGCCCGCTTGTCCCGCGGCGTCATCCTCAGCAAGCCATCGGGGCTCACCGCGTACAGGGACACCGAGTTAAGGAACATGTGCATGCCTGGCAACACGAGGAGCGGTCAGACCAAGTGGACATGGACAAAGCAAGCAGTGCGGCGCATAGACAGGCGGCCTCAATTCTTGACGCGTTTTGAGCTCTTGAGTCGCTAAATGGGACTCGAACCGTACGTGTGACCTCACCAATGGATTGCTCTCCCAACAAGGAATCCATTAGTGGGGTGTCACGTTCAGTTCGAGGGTCACTTAGCGACTCTGGAGCCCCAAACGCGTCTAGAGTTTTTGCCACTTGCGCCAGTCTTCTGACGCACTCTGGGGTGAGCTCACCTATGTGGTGTGTGAGGGCGTCCTTGGTGGAGGTGGTGACGATCCTGGTGTTACAGGACGCGAAGGTGCAGATAGACTTGAGGATGTGGTCGCAATACGGCACCAGCGCCACGTTGAGCCCCTTGCGGCCCGTCCCCTTGATCATGTAGTACTTGAAGGCGTTGGTGTCGTGACGCAGCACGCGCTGGGCGGGCACCTGCGGGTTCAGGGTGAGCACCTCCCTGCGCTGCGCCTCGCTGCCCGCCGTGGTGAAGACGGTGCAGCCGGCGGCCGCGGCCAGCCGGATGCAGGCCTGCGCCACGGGGGACGCGCCGCCCACCACGAGCACGTTCTCGCCGGCGCGCGCCTGGGCCAGCACCTTCAGCATGTGGTACGCCTGGCGGCAGCAGAAAGGGACCGAGTTAATAATTAGAAGGGCGGCCCGTGGAGAAGGCGTTTCGCATAGACGTCCGCGGCTCACCATGGCGTAGGCCAGCGGCACGGTGGCGGCCTCCTGGTCGCTCCACTCGGCGGGGACCGGCCACTGCAGGATGTCGTCCGCCGCGGCGGAGACCCCCTTGGCCCACTGGGCCAGGCCCATGACGCGCGCGCCGCCGCGCAGCCCGCTGTAGTCGAACGGGCCGAGGATGGTCTGAACAGAACGACGAAACCACGTGACGACATGCGCGGAACAACTTATAACAGAAGGCACCGCGCGCGTGTCACGTACCGCCGAACCTTCACCACCGTCGAGTCCAAGGTAGTGCACCTGGGTTCCCTCAATCCTTTGGAAGATCACAAAATATATCAGAACAAAACACGCAACTCGTCGGGAGTCGAGAGAAGGCAGGTGAAAAGACAGCTCTACCTTGCGGGGATCGACCGGACTTCGCAGAATTTCGTGATGTGGCACTCGCTCCAGCGGCCATCCTGGAGAACGTTGACCATCAGGCCTAGGTCAAGGCGCTCCTTGAAGATGCCTCTGGTCAAGGAGAATTCAGGAGCATCGTTGTCCAGGATGACGACGAGTCTGAAACGAAGCCAAGGTTTACGGTGTGTCTTTCAGGCAGCGTAATGGCCTAGCAGCTCTTTACTCTCACCGTGCTCTGGCGCCGTAGGGCTTGCTGCGCACGCTGGCTGTGGCGCCGAGGACGCCCTCCTTGGGAAGGCCCTTCCACACCAGGACCACCTTGCCGTTGACGGCCACCTCCAGGTCCGCGGGCACAGGCTCGTCTGTCTTCACGTGCACCACGCGAGTGACCTCCTCCGACATATCGCGGGACTGCCAGGCAAAAAAAAAGGAACGTTACTGAAAGTAGGTGAAAATCGAAGACCACCGCCGCCGGGATTCGAACCACCGCATATGCTCACCTCAATAAGCAGTGACAGGGAGCCGTCCGACGAGGTGTTGGTGGCGAGCTGCACGAAGCCGTCGAGGCCGGTGCGCACGCCACAGCGCAGCGCCATGGGCCTGCTGACGGAGGCCGTTCTCCCGAGGTGCGCCATCACCCTGGCCGTCTGCTTGGAGCGGAAGTCCGTGACCAGGATGACGGCGCCGGCCACCTCCTTGGGGATGGGCGCGCCGGGCTGCAGCAGCACCTTGCGGACCTGCGTGCTGGTTCCCACCACCTCGCGGATGGCCTGCTGCAGGACGGCAGCCACGGCGTCCCTCTCTTCCTCCAGCACCAGCACGCTGAAGTCCTCGGCCGTGTCGCTGTTCTGCACGCGCAGCATGGCCACCGCCGCCAGGAACTCGGCCGTGTCCTGCGGGAGGGCCGCCGTCAGCATGAAATCCTACTCGATAAGCATCAAAGCCGGTGTTGTTTTGGCGCACTCACGTGATGCGATGTCTGGAGGGGGCGCACTGCCACGTCCAGCAGGGCCGTGCCGGTGCTGGCCTTGGCCTCGGCGCGGCGGTAGCCCGCGATGTTGACGCCCGGCCCGACGAGCAGCCCCGTGTCCAAGTCGTGGCGAACGGGCAGTGCTGGAGGCGGACAAGCTCCTCGTCAGGGAAAAGAACTCTCTCCGCTCCGTGGCGCCCTCCCCGAACCCCGACCCGACCTACCATTGCTCACCGCCCGCATGCCTTGCGGCGCGATGGTCAGCTTGCGGATCTTGCCGCAGAACACGTCGCCCTGCTTGTCCGCGATGACCGCCAGCTGGAACAGGCTGTCGATGAGGCGGTGCCAGCTGCCTCCCCAGCGAGACACGCCCGTGGTCGCTGCAACAAAGGTTTTCGGTTTTGTTCTGCCTGTTGTTTTTTGTGCCATTTCCCGACCGACTTAAGAAGCAAAAAGTTACCATTTTCCTTGAAGGAGACCCGTTGCAGCACTTTCAGTTCGTCGTCGTATTTGATGTCGTAGTCCTGGAGCTCGTCGTAAATGTCGTCTCCCTCCAGGGTGAGGGTGCCTTTGGCCGCGTCCAGGTCGGCGGCGTGCACCGAGGCCATGCCCAGCAGGTCCTCGGGCTTCGCCTCCTGCACCACGCCCTTCACGATGCAGGGCATCGCGTTCTCGTCCTCGGCCGTCAGCGCCATCTCGAACCAGCCGGTCTCCCGCTGCAGCTGCAGCTCCACCACCATGTTCTCTGCGGACAGGACGAAGGGGACGGACCGCTCAGACCCCTGCACACCGCCTGGCAGAGCCGGACACTCGGGGAACTTACCTTTAGCGGTTGACTCGACCACGTTGAGGAACTCCAAGTCGGAGAAGATGACTGGGCAGGACAAGAGGGGCTTGTTGTCGGCCAACTCCTTCCAGACGACCTCCAGGAAGGCGGACGGCGCGGCGCAGCGCCTGCCCGCCTGTGTGATGCACGCCGTCGTCTCGGGGTACAGCGGCACGGACCGCGGCCGAGTGGTTTGGCTCTGCGTTAAGAACCAAGGTTAACGGCAAGTGACGACGAGTTAGTGCAGCCCCTCCACTGGTCCCCGGGCAGCGACTGCTCACCCTGGTGTTGATGACGAGAGGCCACTGCTCGCGGTGGTCCCACGAGGCGAGGATGCCCAGACTGGCCGTGCCTCGCGACACGGGCAGGGACACCTCCGGCGCCAGCACCCATGGCTTCACGGGCACACACTCCATGAACAATCTAAAAAATACATATTATTAAATTTTTCGAAGATTTTTTTTTTTTTTTTCAGAGCATCGTGTAAGAAGTGATACGACTTACTTGCCCACGTTCTCCAGCAGGAACCTGAGTCCGTCGCGGTGGCCCCTCTTGGTGAGCGCGATGGTGACGGCGCCCTCGGGCAGCCCCCTGCGGATGAGGGGCTGCATGAGGCCGTGCGGGGCCAGCTCCACGACCACGGCCCCAGCCGGCACGCTGCGCATGGCCTCCTCGAAGCGCACGGGGCTCAGCAGGTTGTTGGTGAAGTACTCGACGCCCGCGTACTGCAGGGAAGGTTTGCCCTCGTCGCCGGGGTTGATGGAGGACGACACCCAGCGCGCAGACCGCCTCTTCGGGCTGCTCATGACCTGCAAACGGAGAAAAAAAAGTTAATTCATTCCTGTCGTTTTTTTAACACACTGTGCTTGTAGTACTTTTGGAAAAGTAGCAATTTCTCATTGTGTCACGTTTATTATACTGAATGTGTGGATGTGTGCAAATGTACCTATAAATGTGCTGTGTCTTTTCCGTTCCTATTCTGGCCGGTCATTCTGTCGCTATATCTGAATCAGTAAAACATGTGTCGTCTCTGCCGTATCCAAGTCAATCTCCAAATCCCTAGTTCAAGAACCCACACCATAACCACTCGTTCCCACAAGCAGTCTCACTTTGCGGAGGTAGCTCTCGAGGACCTGCCCTACGGGCTGGACGTAGCGGCTGTGAAACGCGATGTTGGACACGTTGACCGTGCGCGCGAACACGTTCTTCTCCTTGAGCTCCTCGACGAACAGGTCGACGTCGGCCGTGGGTCCGGAGATGGTGCAGTTGTCGGCCGAGTTGTGGCAGGCCACGTCGATGGTGGGGGGCAGCGCGGCCTTGGCCTCGGCGCAGCCCATGCCTGGAACATGGAAGTTTAAGCTTCCTGCTGCCGAACTAGAAGCCCCCTCCCTGTGCGACTCACCGATGGAGGCCATCATGCCCCTGATGAGTGGCTTCTCCAGCGAGGCTTTGCCGCGCGCGTACGCTGCCCTCAGGGTCTCCTCCTCGGAGAGGCAGCCGTCGCCGTAGGCGCAGCCCAACTCCCCCGTCGAGTGGCCGATGATGCCGTCAGGCTCCACCCCCAGCTCGCGCATCACGTTGGTCAGCCCTATCTGCGCACAACGCCAGCCCCGTCAGTATGTTTCTCTCGCACCCATGGGGCGCCCAATGGGGAAGGGAGACAGGACCACGACACGAAGGCCTCACCTGTATGGCGGCGATGGCTATGAAGGCGTGGATGATGTTGTCAAAGTGGCTGCTGTCCTCGGTGATGAGGGTCTTGGTGAGGTTGATGCCCTCTGGCTCCAGGACTGGCTGCAGCCGCGCGATGGTCTCCGCGAAGATGGGCAGCTGGAGCAAGCCCTTGCCCATACCCGCCCACTGACTGCCCATGCCGGAGTACACGAACCACACCGGTCTGGGCTTGGCGTCAGCCTCCTAAAGACGTTCAAAGGGCGGTTATATTTTAGGCCGTCTCGGAGTTGACTGAGTTCTTTTCTCGCGGGCAATACCTTGCTGGCGATGATCGGCCGCATGCCCGGCTCGGCCGAGGGGAGGATGGTCATGGCGCGCGCGACGTAGCCGGTGATGGGCTTGGAGAAGGCCTGCTGGGTCAGGCGGATGAACTCGGGGTCGAACGGCGTGTCGATCACCTGTTGGAATCGTTCTCATTAATCGTTCTCTGCTTTTTTTTTAATTTTTCCAGTGGCGTCCGCCCTCACTTGCCTTATCGACCACGCGCACGGCGTCGTCCTCGGTCCGGCCGGACACCACCACCAGCCTGGGGTACTGCTTGCTCTCCTCGCTGACCGGCACCTTCACCTTGGTGTTGGGCCTGAGGATGGAGTGCGCGATGCAGCCCGAGTAGCCCAGGGCGTTGACGGCCATGACGGCGTCCTCGTCCAGCGCCACGGGCTGCACCTCCGTCACCACCCGCAGCCTGCCGTCCAGGAGGGCTGTCGCGTCGGGGTGCGGCGCCGTGAAGTCCTTGAGCGGCGGGATGACGCCGCGCTCCATGGCGCCGATGGCGTGGATGATGCTGATGAGCGCGCCCACTGCGTCGCCGTGCCCCGCCACCGCCTTGGCCGCAGACACGGGCAGACCCGAGCGCGCGCGGCACAGCACCGCGGCCGAGGCCTGCATCTCGTCGCGCTCGATCTCCTGCAAAGGCGGATGTGTCAACACCGCCATGTCGAGAGACGAAGAGCGGGATCCAAACTCCAAAGTTACCGGAATGGAAATGCCGTCGGAGGTGAGCAGGGCGACGTTGTTGACGTCGACCTGCTTCTCGCGGTACAGGTCCTCCATGAGCGGCGACAGCGCCAGCGTGTCCACGCCGAGGAACCTGGAGCGAGCGCCGCGGCACACCTCGCCGACGCCGGTCACCGTGGCGTACACCCTGTTGGCCATGTCAGCGCGCTGCAGCAGGAACACCACGGCGCCCTCCGACCGGAAGCAGCCCGTTGCTGTGGGACAAGCACAGCCTCGTCAATTAGTTAGGGTACTTCGGAGAGGAGCTGGGACGGAAGTTGAGAAGAAATAAAGAACAACAAAAGCCGGACTTGTGTGAGAATATAGCTCTGCGGAAGCAGCAGAACGGCGACGCAGACGCTCATTCCCATGAATTTCGCATCTGTTCTTGATTTCTTCTTAACTTCCGGTCCAGCTCCTCTCCGAAGTGCCCTATTCTGTGGCAGGTCTGCTGAGCCACTCACCGCTCTCGTCCAGGACACGGCACAGGCCGTCCGTGGACACGACGCCGAGGTTCTCGTAGATCTTGTTCAGCTCCGGGAACAGGCAGGTGTTGGCGGCGCCGACCAGGGCGAAGTCACTCTCACCGGTCTCTATCGAGTGGGCCGCCCTCCGCAGCGCCACCATCGCCACCGTCCAGTCGCCGTCCAGGGTGACGCTGGGTCCTGCGGCAATGCCATTCAATTTATTTCCGCTTCCGTTGTGTCCTGTCGTGAGCTGAGCTGTGGCGAATCAAGTTGCTTACCGTTTAGGTTGAGGCAGTATGAGATTCTGTTTGACATCATCGTCTTGCTCCCGGCCATGATGGCGTATCCGGAGTCCCTTTTCGAGTGCAGCAGTGAGGTGGTCCTGGACTCGGATTCCGACACGGTCGTCGACATAAAGACACTTGTGTACGTGTTTTCTATATCTTTGGGCGCTAAGCCTGGGAAACCGGAAAAAAATCTTTGAGCAACTTCATTCTTTTTTTTCTTTCGAACGGTAGGAAATATCGAGAGTGACCTGCGTCCAGAACAGCCTCCATGGACCTCTCCATCATGAGGCGGGCCATGGGGTCCATAAGGCGTGCGAGTGGTCTGTGCACTTTGAACAGGTTGTTGTCGAAGCGGTGCGTCTTGGCGATCTTGCCGACGTGAGGCGACGTTCCCAGCAGACCTGGACCAAAAGAGGAGGCGTGAGTCCGCGCAGAACTACTCTCCGGTCCCTCGAACAAGACCCGCGTTGCACCCACCCGGTTTCCAGCGAAGGTCATCGACTGATGAAAGATTCTTTCCGTCGAGCAGGTTGTCGATGAAGTTCTGCAGGCCTTCACTCTGTGGGAACGCTCCCCCTATCCCCGAAATCACGGCCTCGACGTGAGCCATGATAATGTGTAGACCTGCAATTCATAGAAGTAATTAAATTAAAATATTTATTGATTTATTAAAAAAAATAGGTTTCATTTTTATTATGACCGAAAGCCTACCAGATGAGGGCCGGGAATACAGTCAGGCGCAGTCTAAGAGAATTAAATCGAGTTGACTAAAATTTATTTGAGTTCCTTATTAATGCTACGCATAACCTACGCGTAACCTTTCTTACCCGTGCAAAATGTGTCACCTAATTCTGATCTCCCCCCCGAACCACGAGGGCCCCAAGTTGGGCTGGCCTCACAGAGCAATGCTTCGGCCGTCACTGACCATCCTTCAGAACAGGCGTGCCACTGCCCCAACGGCGAGGAGGGTCGAGGATGGGAAGGGTAATGAAATCAGGCGAATCAGGGTCCGCGGCAGGCAGCCCATTCAGATTGGAATGCAGTACACTCACGGTGCACCGCGCTGTCGCCAGTCGGGGAACTTCCTTTCGTAAGTTTCGTCCAAAGTCCAAAGTGAAATAATTTTGCTCTCGACACCTCAAAATAGGACCCGTAGACACAAACAAGTACTGTCCCCCCTTTTTTTCCCCTGCCCCCGCGGACTGGCCGCCGGACCGCATATGTAAGTGTTGGAGTCGTTGACAAGGAGGTCGGGTGGTTGGGGACGATGTCACCGCGCGAACCAAGCAGTTAAAGCGACTTGACCCCTGAACCCCGCGCGCCATGCGCCTTGACATTGCTCCCAGTGCATTGGACTTCCGTCTAGCTGACGCGGATACGTGGGAGGGGTAAAGCCGCCCCCCTCCCCCACCCCACACCTAGATAGCCGCCTGAAAGGTGTCCAAAAAGTCCCGCTGTGTCCCCCCCCCTACCCCCCAGTGGGCCGCCTCTGGGTCTGTCACAGCGATCTAGTCACTTCTTCCCCGCCCCGTAGAGTCTCTGACGGGTTCGAGACGGCTGGCGGGATTTCGGCGGTGGATTTGCATAACTAATGGCTCACGTCCTGTCGGCCTAGGCCTGCCCGGCGGCGCTCGGCCAACCTGCAGGCTGGTGCAGCATTGTTTTCGTGCCTCCGTCTCTCTCGCACTCGTGGGGCGTCGGGGCAGAGCGGCCGCATGACTGTTCCAAATCACTCGGCTGACCCTCACCTTGCGTTCGGCCAACCAGATGGCTCGTCATCCTCCTCACGAATCATCACCCGGTCGCTCTTAAGAGATTGAAAACGCTCTGAGAGGACGGCCGCCCTTGCGTTCCTAAGCGCTGAGCTTATCATGGGGTGTCGGTAGTTATGGATAATGCATTATGCAGTCCAGGAAAAAGAAAACTACTAACGGGCCTTACCTATATCCCTCAGCATCATAATTGCTGAACCTTCACGCCTTGAATCCATACCATGCCCTATATAGCTCAGCCTTGTGCATTCATGCAAGAGTATATAGGAATAATAATAATAAGATACCTCTATCCTGAACCGGAAGTTTGGGGGGAGGGAGGGAAGGAAGACATTTTGAACGTACTAAATCCCCAACGGGGAACTTCGCTGCGCTCAGCAACAAAACGAGCCAAGGCATGGCGTGGAGCAAGCCATGGATCTGGATTTGCAGCATATGGATTTGCTTGTGTAGCTTTCCCATAAATGAGCCTATTTTAGTCAAGTCAAGTGCGCCCCAGTTGGGCCGGCCGGGCGTGGGATGCGAGAATGTCACTCTACTTTACCTTGAGCGGTGCCAGTCGACGCGGTGCACCTCGTGCTGCTGTTCTATCCCGGGCGGTATATCCAGGTCTCTCTGCTCGTCTTGCAGGTAGTGTGCTGCGCGTAGTGTGCTTGCTTGTGTGGGACTGCGACTGGCCCGGACATTCCCCCAAAAGCGGCAACGATTGGCCGATGGCGCCGATGGCCGGCCCGGTTGGGGTGGGGGCAGGCGATGGGGCAGCTTGGACAGGAATTAGCTTCCCACCCATTTACATTATCGGGCCTCGGCCTGGGCCCTGCCGGCCTGGTGTCCAGGAAGGCAGGTGTCTCGCCGGACAGAAGAAAAAAAAAACTCCGCTCCAAATCACTCCAAAGTCTCGAGATTATTATTTGCGCTGACGGCAACCGATCATCCTTCTTGCACTATAAGACAGGAAATCACGAACTACTTCCAAACCTTCGAAGTGTGTCAGAATTTTTGTTTGGTCGCCGTTATGACAGGAACGGGATGAAGCTTATGGGGTAAAATAAAGTTGCGGCAATAGTCTGATGAAGCGGAATCAAAATTCCCTTTGACATCTCCACCAGTCGGTAGTTGAACCCGGGAAAGTAGCGGCTCGTGGCGGCGCGGCGACCGGCCCGTGTTTTCGCGAGGTCAACGCCCCGAGGCGATTGAGGCAAAAGCGACAAATGCGGCACATGCAAACTAGATGCCAAAGTCTCAGTCTCGGGCCGCAGCGGTAGCGCTGCCTAACCTAACCTTCAAAGCGACCAGAACTGTGACTTGGCTTCGGCAGCTGGCGGGTTGTTCCGCTGTTCCCGTGGCCTGGTGGCCCGGTGGCCCACCAGCGACGCCTCGCCGTGGCGGTGCAACAGACTGCTGCATTATTCCCAGTGCTAGCAGCGCAGCGCCAACGAGGCCCACCTTGCCGTAGGTCACCAAACTTCCCTCCGTTCAACAGGCAGGAAGCAGGCAGCCGTCAAGGAGCTGTCTTTGTCGAATGTCAAGGTTAGGCGGAGGGTTGCTTACTAGGCCGGTCTGTGTACGATTGGAAGGCATATGTCGTTGTTCGGCGGCCTCCACCCTCGTTTGGCTCTGAGGATGCAGCTGCAGGTCCGCGGCCAGCCGCCGCCGCGGCGCGCCAACCCCGCCACCACGGAGTTTAAATGTCAACTCCGTGCCGCCACACTGCACGCCGTGCAGGCAGCCTTGGGGTGGGGAGGGACGGCCGCGAGCCTCGCTGCAAGCCTGAGGTCAGAGTGTTCGCCGGCCCGCCCACTCAGCGTTCCTCTCAATGATGTAAATGATGTAAACTTTCATGCGTTTGAGTCTCGATGTTTCACTCGGCGCGCAAACGAGGGTGATTTGAGCGATGTTTGACCGACAAACCTGGAACGCTCTCTTCAGTTTTTTTTTTAGGGGTTCCGACAGGAGCCCCTATTGCATTTGACCGAGGCCACCCCCTATCGCCATCTGCTCGCCCGGGAGGGGAAGTGTATTTCAAATGCCAATTTTATTTCTTCTCCGTTTTCCATTATTGTACAAAAAATTAAAATTTTTCAAAGTTGGCAATTGTTTCCTATCTACTGGTAAAAATTTATTTTCCTATGTTGGCAACAGGCATGGGCACGGTACTCCACAATCGGTACCGCAGTACTTACCGGTACTACCGAAAAATATGGTACCGCGGTACTTTACCGGTACTATCGAAAACTATGGTACCGCGGTACTTTACCGGTACTACCGAAAACTATGGTACCGCGGTACTTTACCGGTACTATCGAAATTTTCGGTGCCGCGGTACTTTACAGGTACCTTCGAAAGTACCGACGGTACTTGACGTACCCACGGGTACCACGGACTCCATGCGCTGCAAACCACTGTACAGCGGCGCATCCAACAAAAGAACTTGGAGGGAAAAAAAGAAGAAAAAATGGGGGCCCTTCTCCCACCTCCCCACACAGTAGGGAGGACCGCCTGCAACTTCGGTGGATCGGGGGAACCGGTGCATTCCAGGCGGCGACCCCAGGGGTTCTCATCTGATGTGGGCCGGGTGAAGGGCGGGGGTTGAGAGCCTTTGGTTTTCGCGGGGTGGTCAGTGGTACCCACAGTGGTACCCCCGCTGTCCGGCGCTCTCTACCGAACATGCAGTGTGAAGGGCCAGCTTCAAAGGACTTATCAACTCCAAACCGACGAATCAGAATGGACCCACTCGCGACCAATTGCGAGTGGCTGGAACGACCGGGGATCGAACCAGTGCCGAGGCCAATCCGCCGAAGCGGACTGCTTTTTAGACACCCAAGCATAGTGGACGACAAATGATCTAGACCACTACGCTAACACGACTGCACGTCTGCCGAGTGTCGGACGACGGGTTTGAGTCGTATTGGGATGAGGGAGGCAGTCGTAAAATGTATTGATATGTTGGGATTCGATCCCCGGACCTTGCTGTTCAAGTCCGACGCCTTAGCGATCTCAGCCACCACGGCTCATGGTGGATGCGGCGTCAGCCGGGCTCTAGACGCGGCAGGGATGGAGCCGCAGTGAGCGGGTCATTCGAAAAATGTTGAGAAAAAGTGGGACTCGATCCGTCGACCCCGGTACCGGGAACCGACGCCTATACCACCTGTACCACCTGGTACCGCGGTACTTTACTTTACTTTCCTACCAATGCCTGGTTGGCAATAAAAAACTACTTTCGCAACTATTTTTTAAATTAGCGGAACACCACGCAATGCATGAGCATTGGAATTTTTTTTTTGTTGTTTTTTTTTTGTTTTTTGACCAGTACTCGCCGGTCATGTACGTCGCGCAGCTGTTTGTTGAGTCCAATTTAGTATGCGAGGGCCGGAGTTACTTGGCGGACCTACAAAAGGCCGCGGCGGCCGCATCGTGGCGTTGCCGAGGCCCGCTAAGGCCCCTGATCTACCGGTAGGGCAGCGACCTTTCAAGAAGGAAGGGGGAAAACACAACACTGCTCTAGTCTAGACGGCTTGCCGTTTCTAGTCGTTTTCTTGTTTATCTCGGTCTAGCAGTTTCAGCTGAACCCGAGATGTTGACACGCTAATGGCGGTATATCCGACTTCCTTCATGCAATTCGTTGATTCAGTGATTGAGACAGGCAGTTATACAAAGTGTATATTGGGAGTCACTAAAATATAAGGTACAAAAATTCTCCTTTGAATAGCATTGGTAATATCACGAAGAATACTCGTATTGGTGTCAGTGCGCCCCTGCGTCACACCTTCTTCTCCTTGTGGCCGCTGATGAAGCCGCACATGATGCCCTCCAGGACGAAACAGGACCCGCGCAGCCTGCCAACAGCGCGTTTGCAGAGGTGTTAAAAGCCATCTTCGAAACGCCGTGCAGTGGGTCAGAAGACCGTCGAGGCGGCCAGAAAAGTCAGACGCGTTTTGAGCTCCTGAGTCGCTAAACAGGACTCGAATCGAACGTGTGACCCTACCAATGGATTCCTCGTTCGGAGCGAAACCCTTTGATAAGGTCACACGTTCGATCCGAGTCCTATTTAGCGACTGTGGAGCTCAAAACGTGTCCGCGATTTTGGCCGCCTCAATGGTCTTCGGACCCACTGTGCGCCCCATTCATTCCCTCACTCCACACGTACTTGGCAACCATCTCGTCGCCGTTCATGCCGTAAATCTTGGAGGAGCGGGCGAGGTAGGGCGAGTTGTGCTCGGGCCGCACGAGGCGGCGCACGGCGTGAACCAGGACGCAGTTGGGCGCGAGGCGCAGCGCCTGGATGGAGCAGCGGTCCGCGATGGCGAGCTGCTGCTGCTGCTGAGGCTCCGGCAGCCAGGTGTACAAGTACGCCACGTTGAGCTGCACGAACGCGTTGCCGGGCCACAGGTCCAGCGCCCTCCTGTCAAATGTCAAAACGAACGACCAGTGTCATACCAATGGACACACAGTCTTTCCAGCCAGAGAGAGAGAGAGAGAGAGAGAGAGAGAGAGAGAGAGAGAGAGAGAGAGAGAGAGAGAGAGAGAGAGAGAGAGAGAGAGAGAGAGAGAGAGAGAGAGAGAGAGAGAGAGAGAGAGAGAGAGAGAAGGGGGGCAGGACACACCTGAGCAGCACGCGGGCGGCAAGCACCTCCCCGCAGTAGACGTGGCGCGTGGCGGTGTAGATGGCGGAGTGCGGCGTCATGGCGTCGCCCTCCAGGGAGGCGGCGGCGTCGGGTCGCTTGCCCATCAACAGCAGCCACTCCGCCTCGCCGGGCTGCAGCGAGGACGCCTTGCGCGCCGCGGACACCATCTTCTTGCCCATCTTCTCGCCCTGGACTGGAGAACAGAGACCATCTCACAGTAGGCCAGTGGACCGTAGAGGCGGCCAAAATCGCGCGCACGTTTTGAGCTCCAGAGTCCCATTTAGCGACTCTAGAGCTGAAAACGCGTCCGCGATTTTGACCGCCTCGACGGTCTTCTGGTCAACAAAATCAGGAAGCGGACTAGCGGTGTGGCGGACGTGAGGCTCACTGCACAGGAAGTAGAGGCACGACGCCTGCAGGCCGTACAGGGCGGCGCGCTGCTCGGGGGGCAGCTTGCGCACGGGGGCGATGTCCTGCAGCTCGGGCTGCATGGCGGCCAGCGGGGTGCTGACGTGCGCCAGGTGGGCCCAGGCCGCGCCCAGCGCGTGCCTGGCCGCCTCCTCGCCGCGGCGCAGCAGGCCGGCCTCCCGGTCGTGCCACGGCAGCGTGCCCAGGACCACGTCCACGTCCACCAGGTGCGCGCGCGACGTCCGCGAGTCACCGCGCTGCGGGGAAACCAAATACAAATTAAAAGTTCAACGGGAAATGCGAACGCCAAGGTGAGGTTGACAATGGCAGTGTGCCGACCTTGAAGAAGAGCCAGCTGAGGTTGAGGTGCAGCACGACCTTGGTCCAGGGGCTGTCCGCCACGTTGAGGACGTCCAGGAGGCGCCGGATGTGGCTGTCCCAGCGGCTCGAGTCGGCGCGCTGGCCCGGCAGCAGCCCCCACACGAAGGGCGACTCCAGCTCGCGGTACAGCTGCTCCAGGAAGGCCTTGTCACCGGCCGCCCTGGCCCTGGCCGCGGTGGCTTCCTCCATGGCGTCGGACGCGGCCATGGTGCGAGGACGCCGGAGCGCTGCTGCGGGGAGTAGCGACAGGCATAAGGATCCTCGCTGCGCGGGGTAGCTCCAGCGTTCGGGCGAGACCGCGTGTCGGCAGAGACCCGCCGCCGCTGGGCGCTACGCGGCGCTACGCCAACCGTCAGCTGTTCGTCCAGAGGCGCGGTGGTGGCCTATTTCTAACCTCGACCTTCGCTTCGCTGCGCTGGACTCCAGGGACTCCAGGACGCAACACAGTCCCGCGATGCAACGCATCCGGGCGAAACGAACCCCGGGTGTTCCCGAGGGTGTGCGTGTTCCCGCGCGCGGCCCTTCGCGTTGCCCACAGTCAGCTGCACCAGCACAAAGGTACCAACAGGACCGCCGCCGACCTCCACGGACGGAGTGCGCTAGTCGGCTGCTGTGCGTCAACAACGGCGCCTCTGGGATGCTGCGCGAGTTCCACGAATCCCCCGCGGTGACTCGGCCCACGTTGCAGTCCTCGACGGCCTCGGCCGATCCTCGGGTTGGCAAGGAGGCGCGCTGGCGAGGCCACGCGAGTACGCGAGGAGTGCGAAGGTGCACTTAGTTCCTCGCTCTCGTTCAGCAGCGACAAAAAACTCACCTTGGTGAGACGAGGACTCTTCTGGCGCCTGCGCTCATGATCGGCCGTGCGTCCATGGCACGGGGCTGGCCGAGGCGTACTGCGGCGTGCAGCACCGCGCTCGCGCGACGCCCCGCCCCGCCCCGCCCCGCCGTCCACCTCGGCCGCGGCGCCGCGGCGCTCCAGCCGGCGTCGGTTCGCCCCCACTCCGCGCTGGCCGCCGCCCGGCGTACGTGAATGAAGTCACCTCGACCGGTTGGAACGAACGGCAGGCAGATTCGGAACTGTGTGCTTTCGTCGCTCTGTCTCTCTCGCACCTGTCCGGAATGCGCCCTGGGTGCGAGAGAGACAGAGCGACGACTGATCGGTATCAGCCCGCTGCTGGAGGTTTGCCCCACGCGTGTTTAGTACCTCATTGGCCCTAGCGACACGGCACACGTAGGGGCCCTCGGCACGCATCGGCAATCGTCAACTCATTGCTCATAAAATTTCGTGGCTCTTTCCCAGTGGTAAACCACCACACAGTAGCTGCAGTGCCCCGACGCCAACACGCAGTAGGCAAGCGGCCCGCCTCGCCGGAGCGCCTGTGAAGTGCCGGCTAGGCCAGCCCGTGGCCAGCCCGTCGAACGCGGGGCTGCTCGGGGTTGCCCAGCCGCAGGCGCTCTCGCGTCTAGCACGTGATGGACGGCCCACCGGTCAAGGAACCCATCGGCACAGCCACGTGTTCGATTTGCCGCAGCCATGCCGGCCCACTGAGCAACGTGTTGTTTGAGATGGGGCGCATCTGCTCGACATGACCCCCCGCCATCTCTCTCTCTCTCTCTCTCTCTCTCTCTCTCTCTCTCTCTCTCTCTCTCTCTCTCTCTCTCTCTCTCTCTCTCTCTCTCTCTCTCTCTCTCTCTCTCTCTCTCTCTCTCTCTCTCTCTCTCTCTCTCTCTCTCTCTCTCTCTCTCTCTCTCTCTCTCTCGCTCTGCCCTGCCCGACCGCCGAGGCGCAGCGGATGCTCCTCCCTCCGGAAGCGGCTCGACAGGAAACGGCTCGAATGGGTTGCCTATCTTCCGGCGCACTCGCTCAGAACAAGGCGACGACGTGCCTCTACGTATAAATTTCCACTTCGCACCAGTGTCGAAAGCGCTATTGCCAACCACAGTATTAAACATGTTCCGCCGATATAATTATTTTTTTAAAAAAAATATTTTTATGTGTCATCCGTGGTGATTCTGCACGGTTTGCGATTCGACCTACAAACAGTGTAGGGGCCGTAGAAGCCTGTTTCTAACGAGAGTCAATGGATGGGCCGGGCCTCGGGCCGGGCGTTGGCCGGCCGCGCTTTCCGACTTCTCGTCACCGAGCGCAGGTTGCAATAGGAGTACCGCACATTCCGAAGAGTGCTGTATCTCCTCTGTGGCACGCCCCATGAGTGCGAGCGTGTGACCCCACCAATGGATTCCTTGTTAGTACAGCAATCCGTTGGTGGGGTCACACGTTCGCTTCGAGTCCCATTTAGCGACTCTGGAGCTCAAAAACGCGCCTAGAGTCTTGGCCGCCTCAACGGTCTTGTGACCCACTCACTGAGCAGGGCGACGACAGCTCTGTTCGGAAACAGCCTGCAGCCTCCTCCGAGGAGGGCCGTGAACGTCCGATGCAACGAGCAAACGCCTCGTTTACCGTGCTCTGGACGTGCGGGGGGCTTTGACCCGCTCTGGACAGTCTTTCGCGTGGGGTCAACGAGCGAAGGACGCCCCGATTCCATCTAAGGCAAAAAATTTGATCTCGACATGGGATCGTCAGCCATTCTGGTGTAACGAGCACGCTGCCGTGGATGTGACGACCTCTCTGCAACAAGAGCACACGAAGGCATCGCGACAGAACAATACGGTCACTGGTGTCAATGGGATCAGGATTTTCTGATCACTTAGCACTGATCACTTACTGGGTCAGAAAATAGAAGATCAGAAAACAGGGTAACTAAAATTTAAAATTGAATTTTGAATTAAAGTTATCCTATACATAACTTTTTTATCTCTAGCCGTTTGCGAGATAAAATGTCAAAAATCGCAACCAAAAAAAAAAACCGTTATGTTATCGCGCTTTGATGATCAGAAAATCCTCATACCATTTACACCAGTGGTGACGTCAGTCACTTAGGGCATATCGTGCGCGTGTCGGTCACTCTGCCTGCAGGCTCAACAGCGCTTTCGTCTTTTTGTCCCTTCCGCACACGTGGGGCGTCCTGCATGGGTGCGAGGAGGACAGGAGCACCGTCCGGCATCAGCCCGCTGGATGCTGCGTATAACAACAGCGCGTGTCCCTGGCGTTATTGCTGTCCGTGTTGTGCTGGCCGCCGTCCACTGCTGTACATGGGGTCTCCGTGGCTGTGGCTGGGGCCCTTGGTCGCCGTGGTGGTCGTCCATTGCCAGCAGTTCGGGACAACCTACGTAAGTTGGAAGCCACTCGCCCGGGTGGCCTCAAGTTCGGCACGACAAATGCTCTTCAGAAAATGAGTAACAATCGGCGGCCACCCCTCACAGGGTCCCTTCCGTGTGGTACCCGGGCACTTGGAGGAGTGCCCGCCGGAGATGCGACCCGCCCGGAGGCTGTTCTCGGCAAACGTGTCCGCCGTGAGGGACCGCTCCAAGGCCGACGTCTGGCTGTACTCCGCCAACGGCACGATGTTCGTCCGCGGCGACGACAACTACACCGTACGCATACTCCAACACCCATCGATCCACAGGGCGAAGAGTTTCAGATACAACTTGTTTCTCGCTCCAGTTCTCGGGCAACGTGGCTTCGTGGAGCTCGATGGGTGGCTGGAAGGACAACGCCTACATCATTTCCCTCCCAAAGATGTGCACGGCAATGACGACAATGTTCCCTCACCTGTGGCGAAACGCGGTGGCGGCAAGCGCAGAGCCGGAGAAGATGGTCTGCCCCCTCATGCCGGCAAGTACCAGGTGGCCAAAATTCTAGACGCGTTTTGAGCTCCAGTGTCGCTAAATGGGACTCAAATCAAACGTGTGACATCACCAATGGATTCCTCGTTTGGAGAGCAATCCATTGGTGGGGTCACACGCTCGATTGGCGTCCCATTTAGCGACTCTGGAGCTAGCTCAAAACGCGTCCGGAATTTCGGCCGCCTCAACGGTCTTCTGACCCACTGTAGGCGATATCCCGGCCCTAGACCATGGCTCACTCCGGGACTCATGTTCGAACAGGGCTACTACTCCATCTCCAACCTGTCGACGGACTTCCACATCGACTTCCCACCCACCTTCTTCTACGGCAAGTGGCGCGGCACGTTGACCGTGGCCAACTCGGTCTCCAAGGAGAGGACTGCCTGCATCCGCGTCTTCTTCGACACGGTCCCCAAGACGGGCAAGAGCAAGGGCCGGCCCGGCAACAACCCCGCGGACTTCAGCAAGCTCGTCCTCGCCAAGCTCAACATGAGCAAGTTCAACCCGCAGGGTCGAATGCAATAAGCAGCGGTTCTGAATAACGGTTTCTTAGATGCCGAAATTATTTCTCCTTACTCTTTACATGCTTTCGACGGTAAAGTGGGGTCGCGACCCCAAGGTTGGGAACCGCTGGTCTAATATCAATGCCCGCCGATGTTGCATCAATGCTCAAATTTGCGTTGTTTTGATTAAAATTCGCGTGATTTGAGTAAATTTGTCACTCAGATCTACGCCTAGAGTGTTCTTGATTTTCCGTGTACTTGTTTTCGCGAAAAGAAAGTCCAAGAAGGTGCTTTCTTAATTTGAGAAAATGTTCTTGCTGGAGCGTAGACCACAAATGCGCTTGCTTTGAGTATCAAGTTGAATCAACTCGTGGCAGATGGACTTGAAAAGAGGTGACGCATGTGCCGCCGGTCTTGCTCGCACACCAGGCAAGCCTTTCGAAAAGTGAGACCTGGAACTCGAACGCTGGCTCGTCCGGTCGGCAGGTCGGAATCGCCACTTCCCCTTCGGGCCGCCTCTGCGCAGATTCGTAATCTTTGAGTCCCATGCGACGAGAAAGGATTCGGGCGGAGTCACTAACCCGGCTCGGCGACGTATCGCCCCACGCACTCTCGACGAGAGCAAGAGCGCGGTGGTGCGCTGCTTGCGCTGTTTGGGGGATACAGCCGGCAGTGCGTGGCCACCGCTCCGACGCGTCGCCCTCCTCGCAGCCATCAGCATGTGGGTCTCGGCGTTGGCGGCCCTGCTGCCCCTCGTTGCCGTGGCCGCGCGCTCCGTTCACCCACACCGCAGGGCCTACGAGGACGATGGCTACCCCTACCAGCCCGTCGTGCCCTACTACGAGGCCCCGGTGCAGGAGTGCCCCCAGATGGCGCCCACCGAGGTGGACCTGGACGAGGTACAAATGCATGCGCTGTACTCCCCTAGGAGTAAGGTGTGGAGGTTGTTTGGACGGCCACGGCCAGCAACCCGAGGTCCTTGATGCTGCAGCTGCTGGGGAGCTGGCACCTGTCGCTGCTGCTGCTCGCCGACCGGGTGACGACGGCCGACGGCCTCCTGGACGAGTCCATGTGCGCCGTGGTGGACCTCGTGCGCACCAACGGCTCGATGCTGCGACTGGACTGGCAGCTGCACCAGCTGAACCTGCCGGCCGGACTGGCGGACCTGCGCCTGCAGGTGGCCGCGACCATCCTGGGGCAGCCCGGCCTCTGGGCGCTCGCCACGCCACTGGGAGGTCGGTGGCCACTTCTCGTCGCCTCAGTTCCAATATCCAGCGTTCAGGAACGCCTCCCACCCTGCAGTCCCTTACGTGACTTGTTGTTGCTGCAGGCGAGATGCTGGGCACAGTGAGCCACGCCGTGCCCAACTCCCACATGGTGCTGACGGTGTGCGGGGAGGGCGCGGCGCGGGGCGGGGCAGCGCGGGGCGGGGCAGCGCGGGGCGGGGCAGCGCGGGGCGGGGCAGCGCGGGGCGGGGCGGTGCACGCCCTCACAGCGCTGCTCACGCGTCGACTACCCTCCGCCGTGGGCCCGCTGGAGCTGCTGCGACTGTCCGCCCACATGGTGCCCTCCAACGGGTCGGACGGCTTCCGCCACGCTGACGAGCGACTGCTCAGCTGGGGCCAGTGCTGACTGCCGCCTCGCCAATCGCTCCAAATAAATGCCCAAATAAACATCCCTCTTGTTTTGCCACTGAAACATATGACATACATTTTTCTCCCACTGTTCCGAAGCCGCGAACGACATGTCTCTACTCAGTCAATGAATTTGAAAAAGGCGGCCGCTGGTATATCCAATTAAGAACGGCGGAGTCGTCCGCCGACTTTCCGCCGACTTTCGGCTGACTTTCCGCCGACTTTCCGCTGTCTTCTGGCCGACGCTGTCGAGGCGAGAGCACCGCAACGCCATCTAGTGGCTCCCAACTCAACCGCGTGCGCGTATCTTTGTTTAGTTTTGCTTACACTCAGAGGAGCCACTTGTTGGAGCGTTAAGTGAAGAATGTGATGAAATGGAGCCTGACTTAAATATTATCAACGCCGTGCCAGCTCTTGCTGCAGGAAGACGCGCGAAAACGCATAGACGACATTCAATTGTTTCTGTGCCACGCGGTTGAGTTGGGAGCCACTAGATGGCGTTGCGGTGCTCTCGCCTCGACAGCGTCGGCCAGAAGACAGCGGAAAGTCGGCGGAAAGTCAGCCGAAAGTCGGCGGAAAGTCGGCGGACGACTCCGCCGTTCTTAATTGGATATACCACGCGATCCACGAGCGCAGTAGCAGGTGCGCCGGCCTCAACATCACAACCAATTTCGCAATGTCGTCCCATATCGTCCAAGCCAGACGCATCTAAAAATATGCTTATTTTCAAGTGCGATGATGCTTTACGCTTACTGAAGACACTTGAGCGGTCAGCTTTCTCAAAATACGAGGGAAAATATAATTTATTTGCCGCCTCTGCCGACCTGTGCATAGACTTAAGATGGCGCAACCAATGAGATCGCCCGGCTGGTCGCGTTGTTTTTGTTTTTTCTATAGGAGGTATAAAATAACCTATACCAAACCGGTGCGTAGTCGCAGATGTATGCACATCACTTTCAATATTAAATCGTGTTCCCGTACGCCTACGTATTTTCGTTCAGCTGCAATGAGTACCTCTGACCAACGCTCTCCTCCCACATTTTGTGAAGTTTGCAAAGTAGATGTGCTCCCGGAAAACTATGTTGCTCATGTTAATGGGAAGAAGCATAAATTTGAGGAGGAAAGAATGGTTACAAAGAAAAATATCGAGGAGACAGGATTGTTTGTTAGAGGTAATAAAATAACCTGTGGGACCATTGTTCGATTGATCACAGACATTTACACTTTAGTTTACTGAGTATTGCTGAGTATTTACTTCTTTGATAGGCGTACCACCGAATGTGGATGCAGCAGAAATGTCAAATGCTTTCGGAAAGTATGGAAATATTGCCAAAATTGAAATTTATGGAAAAACTGCCTACGTCAACTATGTCGATAAGTATGAGGAGCATAAAAACCACATGCCTTTGTTTTCGCATCGTAGTTTGTGCCATTCATTCAGTCATTCTATTTGTTCTTTGATCAAAGGAGCTCTTGTGAAGAAGCTTTAAAGCATCAACATGTTGTTTGCAATACAACTTTACATGTAGATAGACGGAAACTATTTGATCGAAGTGATTGTAAGTATTTTCATTGAAAGTGTTGAATTGTTTTAAACAGATATCGATTTGCTTAAACACTTCTTATAGAATTTATTGCTATTTATCTTTGATCAAGTAGCAGTCCGTGTTCAGAATAAACGAAGTTTCGATAACACTTTTAAGACTTCAAAGTCACCAAATAAAGATCAGCGCAAAGGGCAGAAGAAACCAACAATTATAATAAAAGAGATATTGGACGCCTTAGCTCGGCCAGCACCAATATCAGACCAAATGACAACACTTAAAAAGTTAATTCTGGCAGGACCTGAATTATGCAATGGCATATGCAACAAAATATGTTCAGATATGATGCATGCAATGAAGACAGCCACTTTTAGTATTTGTGAGCTATTTGCATTTGGATCCATGACAACAGGGTTGGCATTCAAAGATAGTGATCTAGATGTGTATGCTCATCTTGGTAAGTTTCCTGAGGGTATATTCCTCTTCATAGAATCCTCACATATTTTTCTTTGCTACAAATATCCAACTTGACATATTAAGAAATACCATTAAAATTTCTTACAGAGTTAAATCCTCAAACCCATCTTCTGAAAGGGGCAGGTGTTCAAGACCAAAAGAAAATTTTCAACATTGCCAAAAGTCATTTTTACAGAAGACCTAATTTATTCAAAGACATAGTTCCTATTCAAGGTGCAAAGATACCGTTAATAAAATTTGTGCATGTGAATACAAATGTTGCATGTGATGTTAATTTCCGAGATGCAATTGGATATTACAATAGCAATCTTTTACGTCATTATCTTGACATGAACGAGAGGTGAGTTACATGAAACACATCTAAGGTACATCCTGTGGTAGGTATTGTGCTTGTCCCATTTTCATAAACTAATTAAATGTCTCAATTTTACCCAGGTTTTTTAACTTCATGGTGTTCATAAAATTTTGGGCTCGAGTGCACGACTTCATTTCCTCATCCAAGTTGTCAAGCTTTGCTTTATGCATGCTAGGTTTGAATTTCTTACTTTCAATAAAGAATGAAGTCGGGGACAGAATAATTCCCACCGTTGATGACCTTTTGAATCAATGCTCTGATGGCGATGTTTATATCAATGATTGGAAATGTAGTTTTGATAGTACTCCCATCAAAGTTACTCTTCCAAACTCACCTAACTATTCCCTAGTGGGATTACTAAAGGGATTCTTTGAGTACATAGCTACACTGCCTTTCCAAACAGATGTAGTAAGTGTGTCAACAGGAGGATTAATTCCTAGGGAATCATTTTATAGCCCAGATGAACTCCCTAATGCATACATATGCTATAAAAACTTTATTTTGAAGCATCCTGGAGAATTTCTTGTAAAGGTACAGATCAATGAAGTTTTTTTTTTTTTGTTTGTTTATTTCCTTACTCTCTTTGCTCTAAGGAAATTTGAAATGTGTGCTTTTTTTTTTGTTTCCAGCCTGAACACTATGCTGTGATTCATGACCCATTCAGACTAAATCACAACTTATTAGGCAGAGTTCATTTGCTGACGATGCAAAGTTTTGTAAACGCATGTAAAAAAGCCGCAGAAGACTGTGCTGTCTCTATGAACAACAAGGACATGGAGTACACACTCTTGCATCATCTGCTAGATGCTCGCAAAATGCCGTCTCAAGTAGATGCTCAAGGCACCTCACAAATCAAGGATCATGATATTGGTCCTACATCACTGATTCTTTATAATCCCTTCCATGGCAATGAAAATCCACTTGCAGATTTGACTGACTTCATTTGCATGATTTTTGAAAAGATCCTTCTTCTTAATGTGACTAAATTAGAAGAAGACATAAAGCCCGAAGCTAGTTGTAAAGTCAGTAGAACAGATGGTATGAAAGATGTACACGAGGACAGTCATCAACATATTCTGATCACTTGTGAAGGGAAAATAGATGTTTGGAATGGAAGGAGGAAGGCAAAACAAGAGCTTCAACTCAACAATCCATTGACTTTTGAAGATGAAGTAAAGGTTTCTGAAAAACTGAAGCAAAAAGCCGGGAAAGGTGTCAATGTACCTGTTTTGTTTCAATGTAAACTTATATGTAAGGGTAAACAATATAGTTTACTCTTTGATAATTTTCCATCAAAAAGAAACTTTAAAATCTTTTGGATGATAATTCAACAACAGCTGCCTAAATGGGTGACTGGTTTAAGTGATGCTCTTAAGAAATCTCCAGAAATACTAGATACATAGCAGCAGCATGTTAAGTCACTAAAGGGAAGTTGACTTCAGACATCTGCCATGGTCCTGCATTTGTCTCTTTCACACCCCTCCCCATGACTTAAAGAGAAGATAGCCTGATGTGCTCTGCTTCTCCTGCGCCCAATGAATAATTGACCTTACGATTTTGTATTGTATGCACATACTGATGTACATAAATTTTTTCTGTTAGTCTTTAATTAATTAAACTTGAAGTGAGTATATCATTCGTCTGTCTTCATTTCAAGAAAAAGTATGTCCTCTCTCCCATACTTAGCAATTTATTCTTTATTGAGGGTGATTGTCCTCATTTTGTGAAGGGTCCATGTTGCAAGAATCTAGACAAGTTCACTCAAGTTATTTATTTAATACAAAGCACACTATTTGAATTTTAAAATTCATAAAAAACAATACACGCTGTAGTTCAAACTAAACCTCATGGAGAAAAAAAGGCCCTACAGTGCTAGATATTGAATGATTTCTATTTACATGCCTTAAATAGTTATAATTCCAGACTCACGAAAATATAAATGAAAGTGTCTTGACACTCACTCAAATCTGGTCAATAAGGGGGAAAAAAAAATTGAAACATGACACATGGTTTAAATTACATTTGCAAGAAAAATCAATGAACGTATAATCATGAAGTGGAGACATGCCCCAAGTAAATCCAAGAAACTACAACCCCCTTCCTCGCATACATTTATATTAAGAAATTCTAGGAATGTAATAGTGTCTACTATACCCCAGTGCTCTTACAATATTCATCTCACTAATCAGCTATCTCTTGCTTAATAATTCTAATAACTGACTTCTTCCGTTTACTATCTCTATCCATCGGTACATCACACTCTATACTTCTTTTATTAGACTCTATTTGTTTGTTCTGTTCATTACAAGAGACCTCCATGACATCAGCCACTTCAGGGGTTAATCCTTCATTTAGCTCAGAATCAATAATAACAACAACTGTAGAGCTGTCCTCAGTTACCATGGCACCTTCATCAAGACGAACAAATTCACCATTCTCATTCATGTAGCCTTGAATTGTTTGAATTTCTTCACCAGCCATAGTCTCAGTTTCATCATCACCTTCCTTCGGTTGAAGAATTGAAAGTTCTCTGAAGAGATAAAATAAACAACAACAATAATATTACTAAGTTTTATCTATAAGTCAAAACACCGAAAGTCACAAAGGGTAAAACCAGTTATCTTACCTAGTTGCATCTCCTGTGTACACCTGTACTTCATCAGTTTCCAAACAAAGTTGAATGTTACCAGCCTGGGATACCAGTTGGTAAAAGGGAAATTCTGTCCTTGTTCCCTCTCCATCGGCATCAATGTCCGAAATCAAAATAGTTGCAGGGTCATCTGCATCTTCCTGTGTTCCATCTTGACTGCCATGTTTACCCTAGGGTAGAGGGGTTAAAAAAAGAAGTATAAAAGTCAAGTTGAACAGAACTAAAACAAGTCAGAGCATAAACAATTCATTACCCTTCGACTAGATTCCGCCCTCCTCTTTTTAGATTTGGACAGGAAGGCAGCTCCAGCTGCTTCCGATTTAGCTGCTCTTTGTTCCTTCAAAGCTAATCGTGCTTTCTGCAAGCAAACAGGGAATTATAACGATACAAAACAGAAGATGGATCATGTGTTGAATAAGAATGTGATAATAACCTCTTGATCCTCCTTTTTCTTCTGAAGTTCCTTTTCTTTATCCCATAACTCATCCAAAGTGATAGGACGGCCCATTTTTTCTGAAAGGTTGTTGAGGTATTCTTTGGTAACTTCTTCTCCCTTCCTCACCCATTCTGGGTCTACCTGAGATGGCTGGCCTCCATTTTCTTGCATTAATTTATACCTGAAATTTATGCACACACATGATGTCTCATTTGAGATACACAATAAAATATGAACTTTGCATCTGAAAAAATTTGCTTACTTGCGGTATGAGAAGTCAGGACAGTTGTGGATCGATCGTACGTGTTTCGCGATATTGCCTTGAGTGTTGCATGCATAAGAACAAAATGGGCAAGCATAAGGGCGCTCTTTTGTGTGGATTGCATGATGACGCAAAAGGTGATGCTTAGTTTGAAAACTTTTGTCACAGTCACCACACTTAAAAAGACGTTCACCATGGACTGCATTTCGATGGACGTTCAACCGAGCCAGGCAAGCAAATGATGCTGAGCATTCTTCACATCTGTATGAGATAAAGCACACAAGTTATACACATAAAAGAAGAACAGAAATTACTTTGTGACAAGATGAAATATTCTGGATCAGTATACTGACTTGTAAGGTCTTTCCCCAGTGTGGGATCGCATATGCTCTAAAAATGCGTTTTTCTGTTTAACACTTGCTCCACAGACAGGGCACACATGGTTATTGTATTCACCATGATGGCGCATTCGAATATGAACTCGTAGATTGTTTGCACGGTGAGTGACAAAGCCACACTGAAATATGAAAAGCAAAACATTTACTGTACTGCTAAATTCACCACAGCCATTCTCTCTTTAATCAATTCAAAAATTGAAGCACAAGAGTACAACTGAAATCCTATTCGTTGCTTTTAGAAATAACTTACCACTTCACACTCATGTTTAGTTTTCCTCTCATGAATGGCCTTAACATGGTCTCTTAAGGTTGAGTCCTTGGCAAAGGCCTTACCACAAAATTCACAAATTTTATTTCTTTCTCCTGTGTGAATAGTTTGATGTCGAGAGAGGTCAACTTTTGTGTATGCTTTATATTCACAGTGGGGGCAAGCAAAATCTCTTTCATTTCGATGCCTCTTCATATGGAGCTCTGGAGGAGAAATGTTATTTTAAAAACAGGATTGCAAGAAAATTGGAGATTTGCACATGACAATGGAAATTTTTATCTTACGTAATCCACAAGATTGACTAAATGTCTTGTTGCACTCTGAGCATGCATACACAGTTTTAGAAGAAGTTTTGGGAATATTTTCTTTGTGCTTCTTTACATGGACAGACAATGCATACTTGGTTCTACTCTTAAAATCGCAGAAATGACAACTGTATTCTGAAAACAAGGAAAATCACCTATAGTAAGGAAGTGAACTTAATGTGCAAAGAAAATGAGCTTCTTCTTTCAAGTTAATTTACCATTTTCCTCCTCAGCAGGATCATCTTCGTCTTCTTCATTTCCATCGTCATCATCCTCTGCAGCAGTATATGGGTGACCAACAATAATAGTACCCTCTTCATCATCACATTCTGCACTTTGATCCTCCACAATGGTTTCTGATTCAATTTTAACAGTTATCATAGGAGTTTCATCTTCAGGTACAGCTATCTCAGTACCTTCATTTTCTTGATTGTTTGTTTTATCTTTGAGGCAATCTGACTGATCTAGATTCAATGTAATTCCTTGGTTCAATTCTTTTTGCGAAACTTTTGACAAACTAGCAAGAATTTCTGCAGATTCCACATCAGCTATGTCAGAGGACACAGCAGCACTTTGTCTTAAAACCCGAGGAGTAACCCTTTCAATAACAATTTCCTTAGCCTTGGTACTTGGCTTTGTGGGAGAAGCCGGCTGAGCTCTTGGCTTCCTAACTCCCCTGATCAGATTTGCCACATTAATGCGCTTAGTTTTACGACCATGCAACGTTCTTATATCCTCCATCAGGACAACTGAAAATTAGAATTGGTCACAAATTATTAAATGGAGTCGGATAAAAATAAAAATACAGCAGAACACGCATCATAAGAGAAGAACCATACCAGGAGTTCCTTCATCGATGGCAGGCACCTTCATATCATCATGGGATGAACTATGCATATCTTTTTCTTTTTTAACCCGCAGTCTGAATGGTAATTTTCCTTTAGTACCACTTTGTCCCGAAGTAATTTCAATTTGTTCTTCACCTTTAAATGGACTTTCAATCGTTGATTCGTGTTCTGGAGGCGTGGCTTCAGCTTCATCTGTATCATTATTCTGATCATCGGCCTCAGGCTGATTAGTAAGAGGCTCATCTTTGCTTGCATTGATCTTTCGGGGTGATCCCTTGGCTAAACCAACAGATTCTTGAGACACTGATGTTTTACGAGGACTTCCTGCTTTCCTTAATCCAGGCCGCTTTTGACTTAACCCAGCTAAGATTAGGGAATATGCATAGGAAAGAAAAGATTAATAGTGAACACATAAAATACCTTGAATCAATAATAATAAATAAAAAGAAGACAAACCTGGTTCTTCATTTGTTGCCGCAGTATCTGGCAGCTTTTGTTGAATGCAACTTAAAGCTTTCTTACGGATACTTTCAGGCAAATGCTGCAGCTTCTTGAATAGGGCTTCCACCTATTGCAAAAAAAATTGAGTTAATGAGGTTGAACTTGTGTCAAACAGAGGTGGTTGGAGATTGTGGAGCAGGATACACAAACAAAATACAGTGGCAAACTTGTTAATTTTTAAACCTGACTGGCAAATTAGTCAAGGTTAGAGGGCAGACAATATTAATTGTAGATGATTCGAAACCCTTCAAGGTACAAACGTCACATGCAAGAGGTTCCAACAAGTAATGTCAACACACCACAGAAGTTTTTAAAGTGATCAAGCGAGGGAAAATTTGGTGCAAGTATGTCGCTGATGCAAGATAGAAAACGAGTGAACGCACGCCATCATAGCGCACCCAGGAAAGGTCCGAAATGCTGCCACAACCATATCCTATCGTTTCTTTACCTCTTCCAACACATCAGGACTATCGGCGGCTTCCATTTCTCACACGAAAGAAATAATAAACAATACTAAATGAATTCATGCACTACAAATTCGCCATACTCCGCTAGTAACCTTGCCACAAGTTTTTCCTCAACGGACTCTAGACGGAAATGGCGGCAAGGCGAACGCGTTACATCCCCCCTCTCCCCCTTCCCCTCCTCTCTCCCCGCTCCGTTCCCGGTTCCGCTTCGCGTTCTGCCAATACACCTCGAGCGGGTGGACGGCTGCGTCTGCGTAGTTGCATGTAGTCTGCTAGGCGTCACATAAACATTGTTATCAGACTAGGAATTGCATATTTGCTAAGTATTATGAAGACAAATGACCCCAAGTTGCACATTTAGGTTTGTGTTCTCATGCCTCGCGGTCAATGTAGCCGCCGTTCCACTGAGCAGCTGGAAAGGCGCTTCGAGGTGGGCAAGGCGGGGTGCAGACGACTTTCCGGGTACCGGTTCATGCGAGGCTCGTGGCTCACCGAGTCTTTCACTCTCCAACAATGACTGTGACTGGTACAGTGGTGTTGGCTGAGTAATGCAGCCGGCGTGGCATTAATTAAGGGTGTTTGTTGGTGACGGGTATGTGGGTTTGAGTTCAATAAAGCTAGACTGTCCATAAACCCCTCTATTTTTATCAGCTACAAGTTAGTGTTCTGCTCCTACCCTTCTCACTACCTTGACTTCATTGAACTAAAGTTGAGCACTCTTCGTGCGTCATTGATTTTTTCAATGGGGATCAGAAATGATTCTAGTTTTATGGAAGATGCCTTTCACTGTGGATAAGGGCGATTTGATTTCATTATGATTATGATCATATTCTCCTGGCAGTGCCTTCTTGCATCCCTAATCCTTAACTTAGCCACATTTATTCTCAAGACTATTTGATTCAATATGTTTTGAATTAATCTGGTTCTATTTTCAGGCAATGATTGTTCCAAACATCTCACCGTAGTATGTGATTCTTCAATACCATGTCCTCAACTATCATGGAAGACACCTTATACCTCCTAAATTCAATTCTGTTAGGAGAAGATCCGGTGAGCAAAATGAATTTCTGAAAGATATGATTTTCAAGTGTTTCGTAAAGTACTTTTACGCAACCCTTCCTTTTATCACAGACGGTGGAAGACTTCATACTTCTTGTGGGGACATGTGTGGCATTTGTCGCATTTGTCTTGTGGTGCTGTTTTCCTGTTGCACCAAAGGACCCTCCTCCAGGTTATAGAAGACCTGAACCAGCCTATTTTTAAGGGGATCCCCCTAACCTCGGTTGTGGAAAATGTGTTTTTCTTTGTGCATCACCTTCGTAAAAGCAGCTATCTTTCTGGTATTGTCCAGGTGTTTTAAATCTTAGAAAAATACTTTTGTTGTACAGTCTAATTTTCTATACAATCAACTCTGTTTTGATTACACTCTGACATATTTCCTGTACGCTTAATTTGACTTTAATATCTTTCATATCATACAAGCTACGTGGATGTTCAATGAAATTACTTCTCATGCCTTTTTTGTCCTCTTTTTAATTTCAATTGCTGTAACTGATTTGACTTTGGAGGTTGTGAAATACTTGCATAATTAGTAATAATTTCAATATTTTTTGTCCTTAAAAGTTGCACTAGCAAGCGGTAGTTTTTGGTGTGCCAAGATAACAATTGTATTGTCACAGAAATGTGAAACCTTGATGGAAAGGCTGCACCAAGCCTTATGACAAGGCAAGAGAAGCCATTAGGTCTAGATTGTCTTGCTGAAGGAGAGAATAATTTCTGTATTATAAAAGAATGATTGTCTTGTCTTCATTGTCAGCTGTGATTTTACCATAAAATTTTATCAACTAATGAAAGGTTTGCCTAACCATGTTTCTAGTCAAATTGACTGAATATTTTCTATTTAGTTACAAGTTCTTTATGTTATCTTATTTTGTTCATAAGAAGAGAATTAGCATTTATTTGTTAATGATTGATTTGGTTTTAGTTATCATATTTCTGTTATGATGTTGCATGTTACACTTACCTATAAGAATTTTTTAAATGATGATCATGATTTAACTGTATTTATTTAAGTGACCAAAAAAAAAACAAAAAAAAAACAAAAACACTGCTTTCTCAACAAGCAATGCAAATTGTTGATTTGGAGGAGAAAATGCAGCACACCCAAGTCCACTGTGGCCATTACTCATGTACTACAAAGACTGGACTTAAGTTGTACAGGGCTAATGAAGGGGTCGACATCTTATCACATAATTTAATTATAACTTACAAAATGAAAAAAAAAATCATATTCTATACATATTTTTCAAAACATAAAAACCTATGGTACAAAATAACTATTACAAGATCATATCCAATGATGATGCAAAAGAAACATTGACATGACAGAGCCTTCCTAGCATGTGCAAACAAGTATACAAAATTTAAGGAAAAATACAACAAACAAATGGTTGAAGTAGAGAAGCAACAGCCATCAAAAAGGAGTAGAGAGTTAAGCTAGGAAACGAAATCTGTCAATTTAGATAGCCCTCATAGCCAAAACCCAAAACTTGAAAATGTAGAAGAAGAAGGGGTTAATAAGTTGGGGAGGGGGGGGACCTAAGCACTTCCTGCAAAATCATTCCCAAATCAAGGCCGCCTGCAAACATTCATTCGGGATTAAAATAATTGACAACTAATACAAAAATGACTAGACTCCTTGTAATAACTGCAATTAAAAATAAAACTTATCTTGCAGAGTTTCTCATGTTACAATGTTAGCACAGTGCAATACATTTTAATGCTACATCCAACTAGTATTGTGCTCCGTTCGTACTTAGATCAACTAGTGGAACATTACGCCTCTCCTTCCTAGCCCAAACTAAATATCCATCAACAACCAATCCAAAAGCACAGCCAATAGCCCTTCACTTCCTCAATCTGCCTGCCTTGAAACAGTCCAAAATTAGTCTTAAAACATTACATGTGACTTCTGCAAACATAAAAAAAAGAGGGGAAGAGAGAGCAGAATTGTTCAAAATCACTACAGAGATTTAAATATTGTCTAACTTACAATAAAAACAACTATGGGCAAATTGATTTTAGATGTTAAAGAAATGGTTTTCTGATCTTAGATTGAGCAAGCAGTGGGAAGTCAATTATTTAAAGATGTGCCAAGAATGTTCACATGAAGACACAGAAGTTTAATCGATCTCAACCACACTATCATTCACTCATTGCACTTCTAATGCTTAACAATTTCTCGCAAGTTTTCCCAAAAAAAAAAAAAAAAAAAAAAAGAAGAAGCCACAGCTGCTGATAGAGGTTTAGGCAGAAAGGGAAACCACAAAAATGCACTCTGAGTGTAATTGTCTCCATTCTCACAGGGCAAACACCATTTGACTTTTACTGTATTGTCTTAGTATATGAGCAAAATGCCCCATAACGTTCAAGAGGGTGGTTACCCTCAAACTACATTATTGCCCTAATTCAGTTGAATGTCTACCTCTAAGGCTTTCTTTTCTTATCAATAATGCCAAAAAATTATAGCAAACTTACACTCTATAACCAAATAACAATGTTCAGTGAGTTTCCATGTAACCGTGCACCAGCTACTTTTTCATATTCAATGTGGAGTCTTAATAGAACCCTGCTGAGAAGACACTAACAGCCTATAAAATACTCCTCTAACTACAAAAATCAAGGCACAAATGCCACTCATGAAATCAGATAAACAGGATGGTCAGTCCGTAAGATTTAAATTCACTCAGAAACCCACAACAATGCGATGCATTCCTTAATGAAATAATGGATTTTTGTTTGAATTTTCGAAGAAGAAGCCAAAGGAACAAGAGCTGATTACTTTTATTTAAGAAACAAAATAAGACCAAGAAATAATTTTTGGAGACAAGATGTGCATGCATACTGTTTCACTTATTTTCCAATCCATGACGTAGTAAACAGTAGACAGTCTGAATATCCCTTGCCTATGGTTTTTAGAATGAGTAATCAAACCACACATAAATTGAAGTGCCTCATCAGATAACAAATTGTCCAGAAACAAGATTTGACTATACAAGAAGCTCTCACGTGCAGGGGCGCTCATTTACCAAAATAGTTATACAAAGCTCTGAAAATAGGATATAATTCAACCTTCTAAAGGGATTTTATAAATTATTTCTTTGCTGAGGCCACTTATCGATGTAAGAATGAATGGCTCTTCAAATACTGGTTTCAGAACATACTGGCTGAGTATTCCTGTCGTACATGTAGTAGTAGCTACACCATTTTTGTTACACTAACGATAAAATAACAAACTTCAAGTCAATTTTGTAGTAGTGTCCACAAATCCAAATTGATGGAAGATACTATTTTTAAAAACACAATTTACATGAAAATATAACACCCATCACCTACATTTCTAAATTCTTAGTCAGCTTATTTTTGGAGTGATTCATTTAAATAATCACAGGTTGTTAGGAAGTGTTCTCTTCTCAATTTCGCCCATCATACCCACTCAAACCTCTCCTTCGAAACCAACCTACAATCTCATAAGAGACATGAAGAGGCCCTGCTGCCACATTTGGCAATAAGGAGTACATATAATGAAACTTAACACTTCTAGGTCTTAGTAAATGTCTTTTATGTACAACAAAAATACATAACAGGATATCGAAAGTAGATTCTACTATTTGAGTTCTACAAACCTATTGAAAAATTTAAAAAACATAAAAAAATTATAAAAACCCATCACAATCACATAAAAAGAGCAAGACATAAACAGCAATGTTTCGAAAACATGAGCACATTACTAGCCATGTGCGTGGTGTTTAATACAAAATGGTCATGTGTGAATCACAAATGCCCAGAATACACTCCTTGCAAAATGTATGGATTATCAATAATTGCAGGAACCAGTGAAACAGTTACATATGTCTCAAGGTATGAGCTGAGAGTAACACTACCATTTACTTGTAGAAAACTAACATTATTTGGTGCTGTTGCTGATTACTCTACTCTAGTCATTGTTCAGCAGTATAAGTCATGCAGTCCTTCAAATCATTTGTTCATATTAGGCTTAGAATAGTAATAACATTTTTTACATTTAATAGTTAAAATAATATTTAAGGTATATCATAACACTATAATTAATAACGTAAAACAAAGAAACAAGAAT
This sequence comes from Stenchaetothrips biformis, assembly GCA_030522485.1. Classification (NCBI taxonomy): domain Eukaryota; kingdom Metazoa; phylum Arthropoda; class Insecta; order Thysanoptera; family Thripidae; genus Stenchaetothrips; species Stenchaetothrips biformis. The sequence goes on along the minus strand of CM060093.1, from coordinate 4,620,472 downwards.
AACTAAGCTGCCAATAAATATTTGGATGCCACTGATCTTTGGACTTAAATGGAACTCCTTAGGTCACATTTGTTCAGTAAGCGTCAACTGTTGCGAGAGAGTAATAGTGCAAGAGCAACAACTTGGTTAAATTTCTAACTACAACATTAATAGACAGTGTCATACTTGAGTTCCTAAATACTTGCCTCTGAAACTAAAAGAGAGCATTGCAATCTGTTGTACAATTGTACTAAACAACAAAATGGAATTAAAAAAAAAAAAAGTAGGGCCCAAGAAATTTCTACAAAGAACAGTAAAGGTAGGCAACAAATACTAATATTACACTATACATTACAAAAGTCAATACTTCTTAATTGGTGAATATCCACATAAAATGGAACTGGTATCAGCAAAAAAGTCTTACAATAGTTTTACCCTTTTCAGCACATTATGATGCTTAGAGAAAGAAGATCAAAAAGTCACATAAATTGTTACAAGAATCCACTTAAAGTCCAATTTTCGCAAGATCTGCACTTGAGCGGTGAACGCGCATGTGATTGACCAAATTGTTTTTATGAGCAAAGCTCCTTTCACAGTGGGGGCACTTTAGGGGTTTGTTGACAGCATGGGTTCGTTCATGCTGTATCAACTGCAGTTGTCGCTCAAACCTCTCCCCACAGTGGCGACAACTGAATGGTTTTTCTCCAGGAGTATGGGTGAACATATGGTTTTCCAAGCTGACCCTTTCACTGAAAGTCGCATCACAATGAGTGCATGCAAACGGGTGGTCTACTTCATGCGTGCGCATGTGCGCTTGTAAGTGATTTTTTTGAGTGAACTTTTGATTACAAACTTTGCAAAGGTAATGTTTGTTACCTGAATGAGTTTTGCGATGATACCATAAGCCAGCTCGTGAAGAATATGTATTTGAGCATAACTCACATTTATAACATTTGTCAAGTTTAGGGCTTTTAGCCAGAAGAGCTTGGATTTGAGCTGACTGAAGGGTGCGCGGTTCAGGAGGTGGTATTGATGGTGGGATGGCTGATATTATCAGGTCATTGAAACGGGCTGAACCATGGCGGATAGCTTGTTGCGCAGCTCCGCCAGCAACATCGTCAGCTTTGCTGAACATAGATTCGACAAACATTTGGGCAAAATTTGGTTCAGACGATTGATTTGACCTGCCACTTGGACTATTTCTAGGACTGTCTCTGCGCCCATTATCGGACGCAGATCGTTTCATAGGGCTTTGGGAACGGCGAGTAACCTCCATTTCAACCTCTGCACCAACTGCTGCAGAGTCACCGACTTCTTCTTCATCTGACTGACGGACTGAGTTTAGTACGTCATTGTCTGGATCCCAAGGGGGAGCCTGGCCCCTACTGCGATGGTACTTAATGTGAACTTCAAGGTGACTTTTTTGAGAAAACCGTTTAAAACAGACATAACAAGAATATTGTTTGTCACCAGAATGTGCCTTCTTGTGATACCACAGTCCAGCACGAGATGAATAAGATCGTGGACACAAATCACAACGATAGCATTTATCAAGGCGCGGTGAAGATCCAATAACTACACGGGGAGTGATACTCAGCTCAGAGTCAGGCTGAGAGCTCTGTGCATCGGACTGGCCCACAATCACTTCACAAAACATTGGAGCAAAGTCCATATCTGGATCAGGGTCTGGTTCAGCATCTTCATATTCTGGAGGAGTAGTTGCGGGAGCTGGGCCAGCACTAGTGGCAGCAAGTGGGGGGGAGCCCTCACGACTTGCTGGGGAAGGATTCATAACAGGAACCACACTGATGTTTCTTGCAGCTAAAATGTCCATGGCTCCTTGAATCTGGCTTCTCTCTTCTCTGCTAGGACTGAAACATAAACAGTCATGGTTACAATGAGAAAGATAATTTTTAGGAGGTAACAAAATTGTGCCAAAAATATTACCTCCAAGAATCATACAATTCTTCAGCTGGTCTTGGTCGAATAGCTCGAGGTTTCAGACCATTACTTTCCTGTTGATAAGAACTTTTGGGTGGTCGCCCTCTTGGTCTTTTCATGGCTGCCAAAGCAGACTCCAAGTCCATGTTTAATGTCTGCAACACACAAAATCAAGATCTTAATGGTGGATACTTTAATGCACAGAGACATAAACAGCCATACCCATTTCTGAATTTATTAAAAAGTAATGCACATGCAAAATAAGATTCACTCACACACAACAAAATTCAATCATCTCATGAACAGCATAAAACATCTACTGTAAGCTTAAGATGAACAATTCACTTAAGGTTTGAGTTTAACATTCCCACTGGTATCTGTACATACTATCAGAATTTAACTCTTCCAAAATAGGAAATCCAGAAAAAGCTGTCTTGATACTACATCAATGAGGACGACTTAATGTGATTGCTTAGTCCAAAAAGTAAATTAACAAGTCACTAAAAGGGAAGCAAACAATGGAAAGTTCTAAGGGGATGAAGGCCATCCAAAACAGTATTTCAGCTTTCATCAGAACAAACCATGTTGAAGCTATATTTATGATCATGGGCAACTACCCTTGCAGATCCACGGTTCCAAACTTAATTGAATTTTAAATCAAAAATAAAAACAAGTAATGATAGTGAACCTATATTATATTTACCTGAGTAAAAATAGTAGGGTGGTACATAATGGCACCTATCTCAGAAATCCAAAAGGGAAGGCAGATTCATTCACACATGTGTCTGTCTAGTGGTTTCACTGAAGATTGCACCATACCTAGAAGTGAATCATCAACACACAGCTTCAAAAACATGTCATGCTTTTCTGGACAGCAATAAACAACACAAACCAAAGTGGGCAAGACACACACAAGCAGAAAAACCAATTTGAAGTACAAACAGCACACATAGTGGAGAAGGTAGCAAAGTCGTGCTAAACTTTTGGACTACTAGGGCACCATAACCTCTGATACGTGACCATGCAAGTAGGTCCTAGATAAAGATTATACATTCGACACAACGGCAAAAACACTCAGCAAGTTTTCAAACTTTTTGCGGCCCGCAGATTAATTTGACATCTCTTACTCGTTAGTCCGTCAAGGTCAACACCTATTCTATCGAGGCCAAAGACGCGGTCTCCTGTCCCTGCTGTCACACGCTACCTGCTACACACTTGTTTACGTTCCACCCACACAACAACAAACGCCACCGGCCGTTCCACACGACAAACTTAAGATAATACTCCCCCCCAATCCCTCTTTAAAATTCGAGGGAAAGGTAGTGTTCCTCAAAGACCCCAGCGCGTGGTGTGTCCAAATATCGCGACCAGCATTCCACTATTTTCGTCATACGTTGTCGATCAATTTTGAACCCAGGTAATATTTTCCAGCACTACTGACCGTTTCAGGCAAGGTTATGACAAATACAGAGTTGTTCCTGAGGTTTTCGACACCCACAGTTTAAGACCGACGATTGCCAGAATTTTGGCGACGGATCATTCTCCACAACGTGATTTATGAGGGACTATGTCATTAATACATACCCGTGGGCTAGGCCTGTGCCACAATTTTCTCAAGTGTCCTCGTCACAACACTTGACCAGTTCGCTCACTTTCACACAATGTCAGAATTTCACCAAACATCTACTGCGAGAAAGACTGTTGTGAATGCGGGGAAAAATACTTACGTAAATCAAAATCCAGGATTTAGAAAGTTCGAAGCCGATACTAAATTTTCACAGATCGCATCACTTTACAGGCGCCATTATCATTTTGATTTCCACCGCCTTCTAATAACCAAACACACAATGACATTTTTGCAGGCCGCTTTTGCCACCACCGCCACTACTGCAGCATCCGCCGGAGCGCTACTTTCAAAATGTGCGTGCCTTTTGAGCCATTTGAAGCCCCGCTCCTAGAGTGGTTGGGATGGCGTCCTAAAAAGCTTCGATGTTTCGTAGGGAAAATGAAAAAACTACTGCTGCCTTGATCGCAATTCTTGTTTTATTTTACTTTATTTAAATTTTTTACAATATATGCAAGGGTGGTTCTGTCATATGTAGACTGAAACAAATGGTGCGAACTTTTTGCATTGTGCTTGAATCTAACCTGTAGTAAAATTCATCATCTACACGACATAAATGTCGTAGGTGAAAGATTATTCTAAGAAGCGGTACAGTGAAAGCATGGAAAAGGACTAGTGCATGGTGAAAGTGTGAGTGCACGTTTGTATTTGGCGGGGCTGCAGGTGTCGGATGGGTTAGTTAGTGTGAGGGAGGTATTATGGAGGTATAGGAGCGAAATATTAGAAAATTTATCTTTTTTCAACTATTACCGATTCTTAATCAGATAGTGAGCCCGCCGAAACCTCGGACAGTAACGATTAGGAGTCGGAAATTCCATACCAGTTGGTCACCTTGAATCCGAGAGGAATGTGTAGCTTGGGAGACGAAACTCGTCAGACGCTTGACGACTAAGACGCCGACATTGCAGAAAACTCGCGGCATCCCTCAAAAGAAAGGAATAAATCGAGGTGCTAGAAGAAAAGGAGTGCAATCAAGTGCGCACTCAAACCAGGAGGGTCTGTCATAGAAAAGCAGAGATAACCCGTTTCAGCCGACAACTCCCTAGAGCCCTATATACTTCCCAACCCTTCGCACTACTTTATTCTATGCGAACGAATTAGTGTTTTTAAAAAGCACCGTTTGACTTAGCACGTATACTGTTTCCGTGGTTTTTCTTTTTGGGCTCATTTTGTCATTTTTCTAGCGAGTGTTTTATCTCTGGTGCTCACAATCAGAGATAGTCTTGCCTTGCTTTACTCTCCTGTAACCCTGCAGCCAGAACGCACCTCGAACCTCGAAACCGAACCTCGAACGACGTCTTTTGGTCTTTGCCAATGACGTCATTTTGCTACGGGGCTTGCAGGGTCTAGTTGAAGGAAGCCGCACCCTACTTGATCTGTGTCTAGTAAACATTTAAGTTTTTGTGTATCCCCTCAAGAACTATTTGTATTTCCAGAGCGATGAAATGATCGTTTGACTAATGCTGGAAGCTTTAGAACGCCGGTGATAGAGTTGGGCGCGGTCCTGGCCTCCGTCTGGGTGTGGAGTGGGACATCTTTGCTTGGTGCGGCAGGAAGCCAGGGCCTTGGAATTCCAAAAAAAAAGAGGTGAGCAACTATTAAATATTTTTTAAAAGTTTCTGGGACACACCTTGCCTTTTCGTTTTGCCCTTTAATTTGGCAAAGCTTTTTATACTGCCGTTTTTTTTTGGATGAAACTCGTTAAGCCTTCCATGGCGCCTACAGGGTAGGCAGCCATTGGCCCGCTATACCCGTTTATTACTGCCTAATGTCTGAAAAGGAAGGGTTTTCTCATTTAGTGTGTGCACTCCCTGTGCCAATAAATTTGACTACGCTTCGTCTCATTTTGGGTTGGTCTCTACAATGTTCTTTACGCGTTGTGGGTTTGGTTAGGCCCGAGTAAGATCGTCGTTTAATGTTTATTTACTGTTTATGTCCATGTTTTGTGCATATCAACAGTATTGAGTTTTTGCTGTGACTCTTAATACTCAATCAAAATCGTCCATATAGTTAGTCTCTCTGTTTCGACAGGTATTTTGTGCTCTTGTCTTTTTGGTTAGGTTATGTTAGGGCCTTGTCAAAAATGCAAGGCCAGTAATTGTTCTTTCTGTCTGCTTGCCAGAATGATTGCAATGTAGCTTTACTAACTTCTTTGTTTTATTAGATACATGCTGTTAATTTCCTGGTAAAGAGCTTTTGGCATTTCTTACAACTTACCGTTTTTGTATCCCTGTACTGCACGGTGTTCATTTCATCCGTTGAAATGATAATTTACTGTACTTGTCAGTAACATTATGATATCAAAATGAATTTACAAAGGTCACAAAAGCCCATTTTCTTGTGAACCTGACAATAATATTTAAAGTGGGTAATGTTTTTCTCATGCCTATTGAACTTGTCTGTCTACCTGTTATGGTAATCTGAGGAGACGTGCTCAGGTCTGGAAATCTCATTATTTGGACAGAGACTGAGCTGTGCTTCCTGTATAATTTTAGTTTTGTTAAATTGACTATAATTTAATGTCTAACATTACCCACATTATCAATTTTAGTGTCTCATTCATTTGATGGTCACAGGCATGGGTTTACTTTGTGTGGTTTTGAATTTTTTACTGTCTGATACCATTTGTTCTGGTACAAGGGTTGTTTAAGGCTGTGTTAGTTGCTTCTATGTACCAATGCTCATAAGACCCATATTTAATTAAAGATCTTGGTTCTGATGAACAAATACAAATCCGCCGCTCTTTCGTAATACGGGACTTTTCTGAATTTAATTTTTTAAGTAATTTGTGAACGCACCAAAGTAGGGGCCGGCTTGTGAGCTTCTGCTGTGCAGGGGACCCAAAGGTTCTTGGTTAGGGAAAGATTATTAGAGGTCCCAACTGTATAGAGTCATCATGACAGATATTTGTTCGCGGACAATTTTCCCCTTACCCTATTCACCTCGAGACCCGTAGAGAGCCGCCTTAACTGCAAGTTGCCCAAATATGTTACTCAGCCCCCCCCCCCCCTATTTTTCGGTCTGGCTCTGGATCCGCCGCTGGCGTTGCAGGGCAGCCGGCACGCGGCCTCACTGTGGTACTATCACTAATTAAAAAGTACAGTGCGGACGGGGCGGGCGGGGCGCTGACTCGCGGTCTGCCGAGCGCATTGCCAACGTTCTGTCGCGAAATAATCGTGGATTGGGCTGTAAAACGGTGTCAACGGAGAGATAATTGGAGGTGTTCGGTCTTAGTGGCTGACGATGCTCAGCTCATCCGCACCTACACCGGAGATAAAAGTCGGAGACGCTTTGGCAAATTGGCCGTCTGTGTGGCAATGCGCGCTGATTTGCTTGTTGCGGCCCGTCGCGGCAGGACGACGGAGTGCAGCGCGGTGGAGGTGTGCGGACCGCAGCCGTGGGAACGTGGCCGGCCTGCTAGAAAGCGAGGCAGGCGGGCGGGCGAGGGCGGCACAGCAGCAGGTTGGCGACTAAATGCAGGTTTCCGGCCGCGGCCGCGTGGGGAGCCTGCGTGATGTGCTGCTCCAGGCTGCCGCAGGCCCAGCCGCCGCCCTGGGGGGCCCTGCGACCGCCATGCTGCCGCCGCACAGTGGAACAGCCAGAAGACCGTTGAGGCGGCCAAAATCCCGGACACGTTTTGAGCTCCAGCGTCGCTAAATGGGACTCGAATCGAACGTGTGACCCCACCAATGGATTGCTCGTTCCGAGAGCAATCCATTAGGAAAGAGGGGGGGGGGAGATTTAGATAGTCGGGAGTGCAACGGAAAACTACGCTTGAAAGTAGGCGTTAGAGTGTACACGCTTTAGTTCTGCCAGTGAATTGATGCGAGTTGACGTGCCGCGGCTTGCCGGCTCGGAACCTCGACCGCCCGAGCGCGGTGTACTGCATCTGTTGCAGGCGAGGATTTGCCTCACTGTGGTTGATTTGTACCTCGCCTTGCTGTGGCGATGGTTGGCACCAAATGAAGCATTCACTCGACGTCGATGTACGCTGCATAGGCGATGAACGAAATGGTAATGTATACGGGAGTGAGAGTGAGCGCTGGCCGCGTCGATGGTGACTTGTTTCCGCGGCGCTACTGGGCTTGCCTATCCTCACGGCGCCTGCCCAGTGGAGAGTAGGCAAGCCCGCCCAGCGTGGCGCCGCTGGGGTTGCCTATCCTCACGGCGCCTGCCCAGTGGAGAGTAGGCAAGCCCGCCCAGCGTGGCGCCGCTGGGGTTGCCTATCCTCACGGGCGCTCATTTTCAGTCACGACTCTGGACACGTTTCCAACTCCGCAGTTGTCCTCCAATAGGACTCGAACGAAACGCATGGCGGCAAGAATGGATTGCGTCTACTTCGGCGGTCTTGTGGCCCACAGTGCACCCCTTTGGAGGTGTCATGGTGCACTCTGTCTCCAGCAGCGCCGGCCGTGTCACCCTAACCTCCTCCTTGCGTCGTGCCGCGGTATTGGATGCCAGCCGTGCCCCTGCTTCCTGGGCTGCCGGCACTGGGCGCCGTGGATGTGGACGTACCCATCCGGGCAGCCTCCGCGGCAGGGCCCTCGCCTGTTGGGCGACGCCGTTTAGCGACGGGCCCCCTCCAGCCGCCCTGCGCTGCAGCCTGTCGCACAGGGGCCTTCCCGCAGGGGCGCGAGAGAAGCAAGCGACAAGATGACCGGGCCGTGGGAGGGACTGGGCCCTCGCCTGTTGGGCGACGTGATTTAGAGACGGCCCCCTTTCAGCCACCCCTCTCATCCCGATGGGGCCGGGGCGCGGGGGCGGGGGGGTGGTGCCGCTCGGGCAACGTTCGGCCGGTTCGGCCCCTGGCGGCTCGGCTCGCTCGGCGGCGCTCGCTCGTGTTCGTGTCGGTGGGGTGGAGCGCTTCGGCCGCTTCGGCTTCGGCAGCGCTTCGGCCTGGCGGCCCGCGGCCCGCGGCTCCAACAGTTGACGGCAGGGCGTGGCGAGGCGCACCGGACGGCGCGGACGGATCGCGGAGCTGCGGCGGACAGGCGCGCCGGGCGTGCGGGCGTGGATGCGGGTGTGTTGGTGCGCCAGTGCGTGCGCGCGCGTGTGTGTGAGAGCTGACGAGGACGGCGGGCCCCCAAGCATGCGTGCCGCAAGCTGTGCATGATAGGTGAGTAGGGCGTCCAAGGGTGGCTGAGGGCGGCGGAGAGTGGCGCTGGTCGGCCCGGGGGCGGACGCGGAGGTGGCCCCGCCGCACGGCCCGACGCACGCCCCGACGCACGCCCCGACGCACGGCCCGACGCACGGCCTGCACGACGCCAGGTCAGCGCGGACACCTGAACGACTCTATCCGTGCGCAGCCGCGCCACTTGTTCCCCCCGCGGAATTAGGGATGGGCCTTGGAGTGTCGCCCAGTCTCGGGTTGGCAATCGGAGGGAGCGCGGAAGCCACTTGAGCAGTTCGTCGCAAAATTCGGTCAAACACGACGACGGGAAAATGGGGAAACGGAGGCAGCGCCGCCGTCGTCCGCTCTCCGCTGCACCCCGTCGGCCGGCAGGGGGCGCCCCGGAACCGCTTCCTACGCCCTTAATGTCTTGGACTCTTAACTGTCTGCGGACCTCACCGAGGCGGCGTTGGAGGCCATTTTAAATGAGGCAAAACAATGCCTCATCTTCACTCTTGCACTGCGTCGTGATCGGACCATCTGACAAGTAACGCCTTTTCGGCCGCACGGCAGCCCCCTCTCCTCTCCTCTCCTGGAAAGAGGGGGGAGGGGGGGGGAGCAGCTCTGAGCTCGTGTACCTGCTGTTTCCCTCGTGCGTCAACGAGTGCGATCGCTCTCGTATTAAGGACAGGTTCAAACCAAAAGACTTAAATTTGCCTCATTTGGAGCCGTTTCCGCGTGCCATATCCCGGACCCTCGCGACGAATGGCTCGCACCGGCATCCCTGTCCCAAGTTTCGTTGTTCAGTGGACCTTTTCGGCTCTCGCGGAAACATGAAGAGACAAGCGATGGCGAATTGCAACGAAATTGCCCACCCTGCCGGACTTGCGTGGACCGTCGTGTGACGGCGTGACGTCAGGGCGCACATAGCAAGGCCACAGCAACTCGCTCAACTCCGCATCAATTGGCGAAATCAGCAATTTGGCGAGGATGTTGTCGGTGTTCGGCCAGCCGGCCAGTCCGCAGTGCGTCTGTGTGACCTCGCCGGTGCGGCAGCAGCGTAGCGCCACACACCCTTCTGTCTCTCTCGCACCCCTTCCGGGACGCCCCGAGAGAGAGACGAGTGCAATGATCGGAATGGGCCTGTAGCCACTGGCGTGGCGCCAAGAGGGCCGGCCGGGGGCCGCGTGGCCGCGGCTCCGCCACTGGCCGGCTGTGGCCAGTGTGCCCGTACGCGCTGGTGGCTGCGGCTCACGATGGACACGCCTCGCCTCGCCGCCCGGCATGGCGGCCCGGCATGCGGGCGTGCGGGGTGCAGTCATTCCACGTGGAGCACGTCAAGCCACTCGCGGTGAACCTCAGGGGGGCGTACCCGCGACTGATACCGTCCTCGTTGGTTTCGCTGTTTTGATCCAAAATGTTGAAACCAACTCTGAATGGGTAAAATTTGGACCGCATTTTGCCTTTTTTTTTGCGGTGGTGCACGGCGGAAGGGTCCGTCCTGCGATGACTTGACTTGGGACCGGGGATATTGGGGTGGCCTTTTTTGTGGCCGTGCCTGCTGCACATATTGAAGGGCGCCACAGATGGGTGTGCTTTAAGTGACGCGCCGTGCCGTGCGCTCAGAAACGTTGTTCTTTTTTTTTTCTTTTCTAATTTGGACGAAGATTTATACCGACCGCGTCGTCCCCCAGTCTGTCACGAAGTGTCCGGGTCTGGCCTGGTTGCCGATAGCCAAAGCGGCCCTGTAATTGATTACGCTCTAGACTGCGCGTTTTGACTGCCCGCATGCGTCGGGCCGTGGCTCCCCCTTCCCTGACCTCTCTGCACCGTTTGTTCCGCTCTTCCCGAGCGGCAAGGGATGCTGTTGCACGGGGGTGTGCCATGCATTGCTTGGCCGACGCGTCGCGTCACGCCTTAGTGTTGCCATTTTATAAGCGCCCGTCCAGCAGAAGACTTCTTGCAGCATGTAGACCGCGGTGCTCGACCGGGAGAAAAAGGGGGGGGGCGGGCGTCATTGACGTAGCGGCACCGCGTGTGCACCGTCTCCCCGAGACGCGGCAGTGCCGAGGCGGTGCCGACGGCTCAAAGTCGAACGAACGACCGACCGACCGACGGCGAGAAATGCCTGTGCGATTGTTTAATCGGGGGGCTGGCCTCCACCACCGGCCGGGCCGCCGCGGCCCGCCGGGTTCGGCCGCGGAGCGCGGACGGGTACCTAGTGGAGGCGCGCGCCGCGTCGGCTAAATATACCGGCCGGCCTGCGCGCGGCTGCACGCACGCCCAGGGCCTTCCGCGGGGCTGCTAGGCTGGAGAGGGGCACGGCGCCGATACACTCGTCGACGAGCTCGGCGAGTGACGAGGCGGCGCCCCGTCGCACAGTTGGCCAGAAGACCGGCGGAGGCCGCCAAATTATTTATTTTTTGACGTCCAGAGTCTCTAAGGGGACTCGAACCGCGCACTTGTGACCTCACCAATTGATTGCTCTCCGAACGAGGAATCCATCGGTGGGGTCACACGTTGAATTCTAGTTCTGTGAAGCGACTTTGGAGCCTAAAACGCGTCTAGAATTTTGGCCGCGTGGGCTGGTCTTCTGGCCCGTCGCGGGTCACAGTGTACCTGCGCCGAGTGCGTGGTCGTGGGCTGGGCAATATCGCCTGTCGCCGCGCACGAGTCGCCTCCAGTCAGTGAACCTAGCAGCGGCGCGGAGAGGACGGGGGGTCGTGAGTCGCGTATTCTGGGCCGAAGCGAGGCTGTCGCGCGGAACAGATGCACCTGTCAGATTAGACGCAAGGGTCCGCCCCGCCGCGCCCCGCCCAGTGATAAGGCATTGAGGGCTTGTCGTGCCTGGCCGTCCCTGGCCGTGCCGCGGGGCGCGTCGAGGCGCCGGAATATGGATGGAATACGAGCGCGGCCGAGTGCGCCGCACGGCGCCGCATGCACGCTCTGCAAGTCCAATGTCCCGGCCGGCCACGCCGCCAGTGGGCCGACGGGCGCGCCGCGCGGGCTGGAGTCAGTCAGGGGCGCGGGCGCGCGCTCTCGCACTTCCCTGTGGCGTCCCGCAAGGGAGCGAGACGGAAGGTGCCTTCGGACAGGCGTGCATCCAGACTTGTGTCCTCAAATGAAGCGCGCCCGCCCGCGGTAGGCGCGGCTTGCAGGGCGGGCGGTGCAGGGTGCACGTTGCGTTAGGCTGGATGTGCGTGGGGCCGGGGGCGTGGCGGCGCGGGGCGGTCGGGCGGGGCGGGGCGTTATCGACCGCTGCCGCGCTCCTCTCGTCGTCTCACTCCCTCGCTCCTTCAGCCTCGTGCTGTCTTTGTTGTTTTCCTCCTTTTGGGGCTGTCGGCTGTGCTTTGCCAAATTGGGCTCTTCGGGGAATAATAATCGCGCTTGTTTGAATGAGGAGTGCGAGAGAGACAGCGGCACGGCGCGCTGTCCCGGGACGTCGCCGCACAGTGGGCCAGAAGTCCGTCGAGGCGGCCACAACCCTGGCCGCGTTTTGAGCTCCAGAGTCGCTAAATGGGACTCGAATGGAACGTGTGACCTCACCAATGGATTGCTGTCCAAACGAGGGATCTATTGGTCGGGTCACACGTTCGATTCGAGTCCTATTTAGCGACTCTGTGTCCGGGATCTCAGTCGCCTCAACGGTCTTCTGACTCACTGTGCGCCGCCATGATCTGTGTGCGACTCGTTCTAAATGGTGCCTTTCTTTTGTTGCAGCTCCTGCCGGTCCACGAGTGAGAAGCAATTATGAATGAGTTGGAAAGCCTGAGGCAGGAAGCAGAAACGTTAAAAAATGCCATCAGAGTAAGTATGTTTTGTTAAACTAAGGCGGGGCGGGGGCAATGGTTGGCGTTGTCTGTCGCGATGGGACGGCTGGACCTCTTGGCCGGGGCACAATGGCGCTGCTGCCGTGCGCCAGAGTGTTGGCGGAGAGGCTCGCGTCGCCGGGGATGCCGGAGAGGAGTCCGGTGGACGTGCACGGCTGGGGAAACGGAGCGGGGACTCTCGATTAGGCAGACGCCTGCTACACTGCGGACAGCGTTGATGATGATAATAATTTTTATTCGTTTTACGAGGGCATTACTTTCTATCTTGAGACTTGGGCGTCGACCTGCATTTGAACTGCGTCTCACTGGGTCCGCGACGCACAGTGGGCGGATGATAGGCGAGCGGTTTCGTCGCCGGGTCGCCCCATGAGTGCGAGAGAGACAGATCAACGGCCTGCACCGCGTGCCGCTGCTGTGGGCTTCCTTACCGCCCCCTCCTCCCTCCATTCCTCCCCGCCCCTTTTGACAGGCACGGCCGCTGTCGTGCGTCAGACACTGCAGGTGCTTTACTTATGCAAGCCTTTGCTCCGGAGTCCTCTTTCTTCCCGCGACGGTCCCTTCCGTAACTGCACCCCCTCCCTCCCTCCCTCGTCACAAACCTCAGTCACGACGGACCCCATCGCCACTGATCGCCCCCCGTCACACAGTGCGTCACAGACATCCGCCGTCACAAGCCTCAGTCAGTCACTTCGTCGTCGCCGACCAACTTCGCCCCAATGGTTGATCCAGAGAGACGGGTTCAAAGCAAAAGTTGCCTACTTTGAGGGGCACTTCCTATTGCCTACCTCCGGCGCTTCCGTGCCCTGCGTGCTGCAGCACGTCCTGCTCGGCCTCGTGATGGTCGGGCCGTGCGGCGGTACCTGCCAGGTGCATGCCCTGTCGGGGCGGGGCGGGGCGGGCTGGGAGCGGGCAGGTGGGCTCGGGCGGCCCGCCTCGTTGGATGGCGAAGTGAACAGGTGCACGCGCGGCATCCTGGCGTGCCGTCGCGTGCTCCTTCACTCCAGTCCGTCCTCTTGGCTGGCAAGGGCCCTGCAGACTGATTCCAAGGGATCATGTCGTCGCTCTGTCTGTGTCGCACTCACGGGGCGTCCCGTCGGGGTGCGTGAGAGACGGAAAGGCCGCATTCGGGGGGGCGCTTCAATGCCAAATGCGGCCGCCCGGAAACGGGTATCGAGAAGGCCTCGTTCAGAGTTTCCCTTTGGCGATTCCCCACACTGTAGGAGGCGAAATTCGTAGCCTGAGGGCACAAAAATCATTTGAAAGGCCTTTTTTTTTTCCTCGAAGAAAATTTTCTTACTTTGCACGGACGTTTGCAATCAAACTGTTTAAAGGACTGAGAAGGCTTTAAATGGGCAATTTTATCGTGCCGTGGGCAAAATTGGAATGAGACAACACTGGCCTCATTCCCCGCCAGGCTCCCCAGCGTGCACTCTAGCGGGGCATTGCAGTGACCCGGCGGGAGGGGAGCATGCTGTTGCACGGGACATGTTGGAGGGGGTGGACTCGGTACTGATTCGGTATGAATGCCACGTTTGCGGGCCAGGGTGTGGTATTCGTGTGAAACTGGGGGAAGGGCGGCCACGGCACAGTGGGCCAGAAGACCGGTGGAGGCGGTCATAATATCGGGCGCGTTTTGACCTCCAGAGTCGCTAAATGGGACTCGAACCGAACGTGTGACCCCACCAATGGATTTCTTGTCCGGATAGCGATCCATTGGTGGGGGGTCACACGGTCGGTTCAAGTTCTGTTCACCGACTCTGGAGCTCAAAACGCGTCTTAAGAGGTTCAGCCGCCTGCGCCGTTCTGCTGGCCCACTGTGCGCGAAGCCGACGGGAATGGTGATGCCGGAAGGGTGCCTCCGCCGCGTCGTCGTGGTGCACCGCGACTAGCGGCTGGGTGACGCTGGCGCGCACCCTGGCTGCAGCTGTAGGCTCATTCCGAGAGACGTCTTCGTCGCTCTCTCTCGCTCTCTCTCTGTCTCTCTCTTTCTCTGTCTCTCTCTCTCTGTCTCTCTCTCTCTCTCTCTCTCTCTCTCTCTCTCTCTCTCTCTCTCTCTCTCTCTCTCTCATACTGGACGCCCCATGAGTGCGAGAGAGAGAGAGAGATGAGTCTGCAGGGGTGTGGCGATGCCAGGCGTTGGGGGCGATGCCAGCGATGCCAGCAGTGACGGCGTCTGGACGGGCCGACGCGAGAGTGAGAGTGAGCGCGAGGTGGAGGTTGGGTGGCGCTGCTGGCTGGGGTGGGGCGCGGCTAGCGCGGCGCGCAGCACGGCGCCGACCCTTCCCGTGGCAGGCCCGGTCTTCGGCGCGGGCGGCGCGGGCGGTGGCCGGGGGAGGAGGGGGGGGGATGCGTGGCTCGGAGAGGGTGGCGCCTGGGCCTGCCTGGCCGGCCTGGCGTTGGGCGTGTGTGCCGCGATCAATACAGCAGCAACGCCTGGCGTAGCCCCGGCCGCCCCGGCCTGGACGCCCCGGCCTGGCCGCCCCGGCGTAGCCTGGCGTAGCCTAGCGGGGCGAGCATTGATCCTCCCTCCCCGTCCCGGCCCTGCCTCCCCCTCCTTCTCCCCCTCTCGTCCCGCCTCCCCTTCCCCGCCAGCTACGCCAGCTCAGAGCGCCTCAGGCCCCAGTGCCCCCACAGAGCACATAATACCGCGGTGGCCCCGCCACGCCACGCCCCGCCGGCCGGTGTGCTGGCGCTCTTGGACGGGCCAAGCGCAAAGCGCTGAGGGAAGAGGGAAGACCGGGCCCAAAGCGTCGGACGGAATAGTCGGGGCGAGCGATAGCGGCTCGTCCAAAGCAAAGCACTGCCGGGTCCGCGGCACTACGAGTACTGCAAAGGAGCGCGGTCAGGATGGAGGGGGAGTATCTCGTCGAACCGTCGGGTAAAAGACCCCGCCTGGCGTTAGAAGGGCGTAGCGCTGGCCGCCCTGCCGCCCAGCTTGGGGCGTGGCGGGGCTCGGCCAGGCTCGGCGGGGAGGCGTAGCGTAGTGGGCCTAGGACTCTGCGGCCGTCCGCCGCGAGAGCGCGAGAGCCGCCGCGACAGGCAGCAGGGCGGTGGATGAGTGAGGCGGAGGGGGGGGGAGGGGGAGACTGGCGCTCCTCCGCCCCCCGCCGCGTCAGGCCCGTCACCCTCTCTCCAAGCCAGAGCGGTTCGCCACTGTTCGCGGGGCGATAATGTGGAAGTGCATGGGGCGGTGGAGGGGGCAATTTTAGGATTGGATGTACGCTGGGTACATACGCGGAAACGCAGCCACACCCACTGTTCCCACCCCCACCCCTCACTTTGAAAAATAGATGAATGAGTTTTGTCATTTCACTTCATTCAGTCTCCTTGAGAAATGTCTTGTTTGTTGAACTGGACGTAAAGTTTGTTGTTCATTTGTTTTAGGATGCAAGAAAGCAAGCATGCGACACAACACTGGTCCAGGCTACCAGTTCCATGGAGCCTATTGGACGAATACAAATGCGCACAAGGCGCACCCTTCGAGGCCACCTTGCAAAGATATACGCAATGCATTGGGGCTCGGACTCGAGGTAACATATCTGTTGATTTGTTTTGAATCTATGTTCATTTGCTGTCATTATTTGTGTTCACGCATACATTTTTTTTAATTTCAGGAACCTAGTTTCTGCTTCTCAAGATGGCAAACTTATAGTATGGGACAGTTACACCACGAACAAAGTGCATGCTATTCCCCTTCGTTCAAGTTGGGTTATGACATGCGCTTATGCACCATCTGGGTTCTTTGTTGCCTGTGGTGGTCTGGACAACATTTGCTCTATTTACAGGTGAGATTTATTCCTAACCTTGGGCAATTTCATTCGTGATTTTGTTCTGGTTTGTTTTTTAGATCATTACTTTTACTTTAAACCACCTACTTTCAATTTTGTGTTATTAGCCTGAAGACAAGAGAAGGAAATGTTCGAGTCAGCCGAGAACTGCCTGGGCATACGGGTTATTTGTCATGCTGTCGCTTCTTAGATGACAACCAAATTGTTACAAGTTCTGGTGATATGTCTTGGTACGTTAGTTTTGATTTTTTCTAAGAAATCATCATGCTGTCCCTCTATTCTTACTTAATCTGTATTCTTTGTTTGCAGTGCACTATGGGACATAGAAACAGGACAGCAGTATACTTCATTCATTGGCCACACAGGTGACGTTATGTCACTATCCCTCTCGCCTGATATGAGGACGTTCGTATCAGGGGCATGTGACGCTTCAGCTAAGGTAAGAGCTAACTTTCTGCTGAGTGCGGTTTGTCACATACTGCCATATGATTGTGCCATTCATTAACATGCACTGCTTGGGTTTCTAGCTGTGGGATATTCGAGAAGGCTCATGCAAACAGACCTTCCCTGGTCATGAATCTGATATCAATGCTGTTACGGTAAGGGACATTGCTTTACCTGATTCTGTGTAGCTTTTCAACGAATTTTATTACTAACTGAACGATTTCATTACAGTTCTTCCCGAATGGTTTTGCATTTGCCACGGGTTCAGATGATGCAACCTGCCGCCTGTTTGACATTCGCTCAGATCAGGAACTAGCCATGTATTCACATGACAACATTATTTGTGGTATCACATCAGTGGCTTTCTCGAAGTCTGGTCGGCTCCTATTGGCTGGCTATGACGACTTTAACTGTAATGTGTGGGACTCCATGAAGACAGAACGGGCAGGTAAGAGTTGTGCAATTAATGTCTCCTCTGTGTAGTTTTGTTTTTTTGTGAGTCGCAGTTGATTCTTAAAATAATTAAATACCGAAATTTCAGGAATCCTCGCGGGCCACGATAACCGAGTGAGCTGTCTGGGTGTGACAGAGGATGGCATGGCAGTTGCCACTGGTTCATGGGACAGCTTCCTGCGTATATGGAACTAGACTCAGTGCTGATAGTTGATTGGCTGCCAATTCATCTTCACCACAGTACAGTACAGGGGCACCACCAGCACAAGCCAAGGCACCGCCGAGGCACCGCAAAACTATGGCATCTATGAGCTGCACTGCCGCCAGAACCAAGCATCAGGCGACGTGTGCTACAGATGCCTTTGCTGCTGCATCAGTCTTTTTATTTGTGGATCGGTTTAGGGGTGGGGATAAAAATCTTCCCCTGGATTTTAGCTTTTAGTTTTTATTATTCAATGAGGAACAGACAATATTGTTTCTTTCAAATATTAACATGAGGTGTGTGTGTGTGTGTGCGCGCGCGTGTGTGTGGCAAGCAAAAGCGGCTCTTTGCTTCCCACTCAAGAAGAAATCACTGAAGAAAGTTAATATTGAGTTCTTTTTATATCTTCACTGGCACATTATGTCAAACTTTCAAATTCATGCCAAATATTTTGCTTCTCTTTAATTTTCAAAGTCAAGACTTCTATTCCGAAGTCCATTTTACATACAATTAGCACAATTCACATTTCATCTGTTTGTCAAGAAGCGAATGAACAGAATCCATATTTATGAGATGCATTTACTTGCAGTATTTTTAGTTTTAAATTTAAAGCATAGTTAAATC
The DNA here is from genome assembly GCA_030522485.1 of Stenchaetothrips biformis. Lineage (NCBI taxonomy): Eukaryota > Metazoa > Arthropoda > Insecta > Thysanoptera > Thripidae > Stenchaetothrips > Stenchaetothrips biformis. Next base: position 4,602,477 of record CM060093.1, on the reverse strand, counting down.
AATGATATGTAAGGACCAGTAATTGTTTTGTTGGACATGTTTATGAACTTTGTTAGAAAAGTGCCCTCAAGTAGTCTGCTTGCATGCTGGAAGGTGGTGATTTCGGTTGTCCCCACACCCTGGCCCACGGGCCTCTGCCAACTTAATCACTCAAATTGAGTGTTAATTACCTACTCAATTGCCAATTGTCACTGACGGCATTTCTATCGCCTCAATGAGAAACTAGCTGGTCCTCGGGTTGGTTCTGGCAACAGTACTTGGTCAGGACAAGCACTTGTTGTCTCAGCCGCGTCTCAGGCATTTTTGCCACTGTTTTCAAAGCTCAGTTTGTCAACTGAGTCAGGGGGGCTGGGACCACTACAAGCTGAGCAGGCTGAAATAGTGACCAACCCGAGCCTCTGGTTCCACTCTTTTAATCAAAAGTCAAAGGTGGATGTTGGAACAAATAGCACATGGATAAGTCAGTTTCGTAATTTTGTATTGGTTTGGAAGTCTGTGTTATCCTTTTCTTTCCTTGTAATATAGAACATAGAATCTTTCCACGTCATTGTTTTTCATCTCTGTACCACAAAGAACTTAAGTGTAATGCAAAAAAAAAAAAAAAATACTGCCAACATTAATTTTATGTGACTGTACCAAACATATAGACCTTACCCTTTTGCAAAAAAGTAAATATAATGTAATGGAAGTTTGTGGAAGTATGAGAGTGGTTCCATTTATTTTCATTTTATTTTTCAATTTTGAGACTTGTGTGAGCAACTTCCAAAGGGCTGTAAATACGCATTTAAAAGCTTTGTAGAAAAAAATAATACAAAATCTCTAGTGTTACGAGATGCAGTTCTGATAAATAGTCAGTTGCATTGAAAATTCGATAAATGGGATTTTGCAAGAGAAACTACAAACTCGTTAAATTGAATTTTGCAAATTATTTGAGAAATTGAATATTGCAACTTTTTAACTGCCAATGATTCTAAATCTTTCACTCTGGAGTTGTCATTACACTTTGATTTCAATTATCACTCTCCCTTAACTTGTACTTCTGTAGTGTCAACTGTGTTATTAAAATGAACTGTGAATCTTCAAATACCTTCAAAACTTCAAATACCACTTTCAAATACCTGTTTTATTCTTCCACTCTTCCCCACCCCGTTTTTATCACTTTTCTTATTTGATTTTGAATGTTTTGAATAGTTAAATCCTAAAGAGTTGATTTTTATTGTGAGCAGATATTTCCTGAAGAGCTGATTTTTATTGTATGTGAAATTATTATTCCTATGGAGCTGATTTTTATTGATAAAAACAATTATTCTTGTGGAGTTGAACTTAAAATTTGTGGCGCCCTGTTTCCTATGGAGCTGAGAGGTAGACCTTTCAACATGTACCATCCTGAACCTGCCCCCTGATGCACAGCAGGACACTGTCGTATGGTAAAGAATTTTGTACTTTATTTATGAAGTTGATGGCTGGTATGTAATTAAAAGCAGTTGGTGTAAATAATTCGAACGAATAGATGCCATGGAAAGTGTTCCTTTTGTTCCCGTTTTGTTTTCCTCTCACAAACGCATTTCATTATTTAGGTTTCCTCTGGAATGTGTTTTTGTGTGTTTGAATATTGTGAGTCATGTATGCGTGTGTGATAGTGTGATGTGTGAATGTGGTCTTCATGTGCAGAGTGTGCAGGCTATGTAATTTAATTTTGTGTGTAATTGCCTGTCTTGATGTCTCACAAGCCAAGAAGCTGATGTTGAGTAGCATCTCTGCTGCTCACTTTATAATTATCATTTTTCATTGTCAAAACCATTGTCTCCTCTTCAAAAGTTCACCAAATGAATTTTTGTTTTGTTTTTACCTTTGATATATATTTTTTGTTTCAATTATTCCATCCCTTTTTTTAGTTAAAAGAAAGGAGATCTGTAGAGGAGCATTCTGCACTGATTTTTGCTTTGGCCACTGCCTGTGGGTTGTGTTGGCGTGAGAAAGGTCAGTGTGGCACATAGCGCCTCAATGTTTGTACGTGTTTGCTAAGTGCTAATACAGCTCCACCAAGCTTCATTTTCTCTTGCTAAGTACAATTAATTGAATGAAGTACCTAAGGGCTGACCATCAATAAAATATCATTATATTCTAAATATATCCACAACAAGCGTGGTGCAACTTTTGCGAGAATCACTTTAAAATGTCATACAGAATGCGAATGCTATACCACAACTTCTTATTGACTGGCAGGCCGCGTGTTTGAGGGGATGGGTGTGGACTGTGTAGGTGATAGATCAAATGTGGCGGCACCTCGACCTGTCATGCCGCCACATATGGGCTCAGGGTCTTTCTCCTGCATTGGTTGTGTTCACCGCTTCTTCAATCATGCCTGCCTGCAGCGGACTCCCAGATTTCCGACAAAAGTCTTAGTTATATTATTCATAAATCTTTTCTTGCAACCCTGGGAGCCCTGCAGTCAGAAAGAACCAATTAATGTTTGTATGTATAAAGTGTGTATTCTGTCCTCTCAATATAATTTATTTTAAAAAATGGAATATTTCTACTGTTCTTATTAACATGGTACTGTACTGTATGATTTTGAACAAAACAACATGGTTAAGTACAGTCTAACTGTGTGTAGCTAGATAGTCCTTTCTATGAAATGATATGGAATGATTGTGAATACGAGCTGACATCATTTTTTTAAAGGAAAAAAACCCGTGTAAATGTAGTCAAAACGTGTGAAAATACCATGTTAAGGAAACTTTGCCCACAAAAAAAAAAAAAAAAAACCCTTGGTGTTTCCTTGAAGTGACATGAATTCTTTGGTAGAATGTAGCCATTATTGTATCTTTTGATCGGCAGAGGCACATCACTGTCCAGGAAAATAAGTTATTGACAAGGGTTGGAACAAAATGCACAATCTGCTATCCTGGCATATTGTCCTGTTCTGATTAGAAACAAATGGTCCTGAATTTGATAAGACTCATTTATTGATCCCTGCACAGTTTGTGCCCGATAAAAGTTTACAAAATTCTCTCCTGATCACTATTCCATAGATGTTTGAAGGAGACGTCCTTCTCTCCTAAAATGTCACATTTTCAGTTGTTTATTTGTGTAATGATAAGCATCAATCATGGGTGAGTTGAGTCAGAACTATCCATAACTACCTACCTAAAAATTACTAAAGTAGTGTTATTTTGTTCCTTTTTGTATCTATGAGAATGTAAAAAAAAAAATTAAAAAAAAAAAAACACCATCGCTGTTAGCTTATGAAAGTTGTGTTTTGTGGTCTGTCTTGTAAAGTAACATTAAAGTCTCATTTGTCCAAATAAAGCTATGTGTCTTTATTTATCACACTTCTTTTTACATATTAAAAAGGATGTAAATTGGTTGTTTAGCAAAAACTAAACAATGCTTCTCACACAATCATGCGCGGATCCAGGGGAGGGGCGACAGGCCTTTTGTCCCCCCACCCCATGGCACCTAAATAACCGCCTGAAAGGTAGGCAAAAAAAAAAACATACTTTGCCCCTGTAAATAGGCAAAAAGTGCTACTTTGCCCCCCCCCCCCATAGGTCACCTCTGGATCCGCCACTGCACACAATGTCAAATTCTGGATTGATTCTCATTGATGAGAAAATTCCAAATCATATCTCAGCCTGCGGCACACATGAAAGTTACATTTGGAAATCCATTACAATGGAATGTTGGTATGTCTTAACAAATAACGTGTCCTAATCAAGACTGACTATAATGTAATCACAAACACTGCAAAGTTTTAAATTATCCACTTCATCAACATAATGAAAAACAGTCTTTGTATGGTTCGGAACCATAGGAGTTTTGGACTCCATTGAGCTAAGTCGCTAGAGTGCACCTTCCTTCCTAAAACTACTTAACAGTTAATACTTAACATGAGGTCATCGCACTCCTCCTCCAGCAAGAAACGAAACCCGAATACACGATGACACATCCGCCATTGTCGACGAGGTGTCGTCCGTTTCTATCAAACGAGATAATACTGATGCAAAGGCACAACAAACTAGGACCAGCCTGGGCTCTGCCCTTCGGCCGGTCGGTAACGCACAACGTGCGGGGTCGCCCAACTGGCCAGCAGTGGGACCGCGTCTCTCTCCTCTCATCCTTGCCTCGGAAGGCGAGGCGGCCGCCCCGCTGCCCCGCCCTCCATCCACGTTGAGATCATCCACAGTGTCCTGCCAGAGCGGCAGCGCATCCCGAACAGCGCTCTTGTCGCTCTGTCTCTCTCGCACTCATGGGGCGTCCCGTTTGGGCGCGAGAGAGGAACGTCGTTCGGTCGGCTCCGGCTATCTCTGGCGGCCCAGGCTGATGGTGTACGCGTCCTGGCCGCGCGACGTCCCCGCCACGATGTCCAGGATGGAGTCGTCGTTGGGGTCCACGTCCACGGCCACCGCCTCCCCGCGGCTGTTCTTGCGCGCGGAGGCGGGCGGCAGGGTGGGCGGCAGGGCGGCCTCCTCGTCGACGACGCCCTGCTTGCCGTCCTTGGCCTTGTCCGACCCCTCGCCGCCGAAGGACATCTCGATCTCCCGCAGCGTCCGGCCGTTGGTCTCGGGCAGGAGGAACTTGCCGAACACGGCACCGCAGAGGGACAGCGCCGAGAACACCCAGAGAACGCCGTCCATGCCTGCAACCGGGAGAGGCTATCAGCACACTCGCCCGGCACGTAGGCAACTTATCCGACTTGCCACAGTGTGCCAGAGGGCTCGACATGAATGACGTTGCGAGCTTCTTACCGATGGCGTTGCGAAGGTCCGGGTACGTCTTGACGGAGGTGAAGATGAGCAAGTGCGCGAGCGAGGTGACGATGCCGCCCATGGCGCCGCGAGCGCGCAGTGGGAACAGCTCGCCGGTCATGATCCAGGGCAGCTGCAGGTAGCCCAGCATGGACACGCACACGTGCACCAGGAAGCACGCCAGCGGCACCCAGGGCAGCGGGCGCGACGAAGGCGGCAGCGAGGAGAACAGGTGCTCGTAGAAGCCGGCGAGCAGCATGGCCAGGAACATGCCCACGCCCGACATGCAGGCCAGCGTGGTGCGGTTCAGCTTCTGGATGGCCAGCGCGCCCAGCAAGCTCATCACGAGCCGCATGCACGCCACCCAGATGGAGGCCACGTACTCGTTCATCTCGGTGCCCACCTCCTGCAGGACGACAAGTTGTAGACATCCGGCTGCGCACAGTGGGCCGGAAGAAAGTTGGACGCGTTTTGAGAGTCGGTAAATAGGACTGTTTAGCGACTCTAAAGCTCAAAACGAGTCTAGAGTTTTGACCGGCCGGCCGGTCTTCTGGCCCACTGTGCTACGAAAGAGACAGACAATCAGAAGCGGCGAACACACGCACCTGGAACAACGAGACGGCGTAGTACAGCACCACGTAGATGCCGGAGCCTTCTTGGAAGAGGAAGAAGGCGAGCAGCAGTAGGAACGGCTTCCAGATGGCCGGCTGGACGAACGAGCAGCGCCCCACGCCGGCCTCGGCCTCCTGCAAGCCAAGACCGTCAGCCTGGAGGGTGGGCCGGCCGCCGTGCCGCCGTGCCACCGCGTCTCGCAGGACGCCCTACCCCGAGGTTCACAGGCGCTCCGTGGGTAGGCGACACCTACCTTGTTGGCCTGCGCCAGCGAGTCCATGATCTCGGCGAGCTCCTTGTCGGCGGCGGCGGGCGACCGCCGGAGCCAGACCAGGGCGGTGCGGGCCTCGGCGGTGCGGCCCCGGGCGGCCAGCCACGGCGGCGTCTCCGGCACTAGGCTCACGGCCACCAGGCTGAACAGCGCGAAGATGGTGCAGAGCGCAGCCACGATATTCCACTGCGCGAAGAAGCCCAGCGTGTACACGATGAGCACGCCCAGCGACACGAGCACCGGGCCGCACGCCGACAGCGGGCCGCGGTGCGACGCGGGGGCCACCTCGGCCACGTACAGGTAGCTGGCGGCCGCCATGCCTACGGCCAGTCCTGCCACACACACCAAGTTTGAAACTGCACGCAAATGAGCATAACTGCGCTGACCTCCAGTAGAGAGACTCACCCGAAATGAAGCGGCCCACGCACATGAGGGTGAAGTGCCTGGCCAGCGCGAGGCACACCCAGCCCACCACGTAGGGGATGGCCGTGAGCTGGATGGCGGAGCGGCGACCCAGCAGCTCTACCAGCAGCCCGGACAGCAGCGCCCCCAGCGGGTTGGAGATGACGCCCAGCGCCGCTGCAGACAGCCCACTCCATCAGCGCCTAGCTCTCTCGCACCCACGGCGCGCAATCAGTCGCAGCGCACCTACCTATCCAGGAGGCGTCCTGCTCCGAGATGACCAGCTTGGAGGCCTTGTCCTGCAGCTGGGGCAGCAGGATGGCGGAGTAGCCCTGGCACAGCCCCACCGAGATGGAGTTGGAGTGCGCTGCCATGGTGGCGAGCACCTGCAACCCAAAGCCGGGTCAGCCCGCTCCTCGTTCGGAGAGCAATCCATTGGTGGGGTCACTCGTTCGATTCGAGTCCCATTTAGCGACTCTGGAGCTCAAAATGCGTCTAGAATTTGGCCGCCTCAACGGTCTTCCGACCCACTGTGCACTGTTGCGCCGAGTGCGGCGCCGGCGCCGGTCGTTTCGACAGAGCAGGCCTGTGATTCGCACTGCTCACTCTAATCGCGTTGCCTCCTCGCAGCGCCAACTGGGTCAAAGACCGCACTATGCTAATTAACCGCGAGACTCCGCGCGTCAACCGTAGTCGAGACGTCGGCGTAGTTTCCTTGCCTTTTGACGGTTCTGTTTTTAGAACGCTTTCGCGGTTTGCCGAGTTTAGACAGCAAGTGGTGGCGAGGGGCGGCGATACGCCCAGTGGGACCGACCGGACCGACAGAAGCCAAGTCTGACGCGCGGGAAGCTCGGCCCGTAAGACCAGCGCTGCTCCTCGTCGCTCTGTCTCTCTCGGGCCCTACGGGACGTCCCGTGAGAGCGACAGAGCCGAAACCCCTGTTCGGAATCCGCCCGTAGGTCGAGCCCCCCTGCGGTGATTCACAGTCTCGTTCATCTCCACAATGCGTTGCCCAATCTCGTCGCCCGACCCTCGACCTCGTCCTCGTGGTCCTCGTCACCGAGACGCCTCCGCAGACCTTGGAGTGCCCTTAGCCCTCCAGGACTTCGGCCTCGGCAGGGCAGGGCCGGCAGGGCAGGGCCGGCAGGACCCGCCGGCTCCACGGAACCAATTTGTTGTGTCCATTCTCCATTTCGCCCTCGCCCACTTCCTCCAGGCTCGGTTCTTGGTTTATCCGGCCACCGCGTTATTGTCACAACAGTTGTGCTGTCCCGGCCCGTTAGCGACGTAGCACGCAGGCTGCCCACGCCCACTGTGCGGCTGGCCCAGCGTCACGAGACCGGCCCCGCGTCGCGGAGGCCCCGTCGCGGGACTTCGCTTGGGGCCCTTCGTCGCTCTGTCTCTCTCGCGCCCCTACGAAACGCCCAGTAAGTGCGAGAGAGACAGGGCGACGAAAAGCACTGTTCGGAATGGAGCTGTTGCTCATAACGCGGGCCACACGTCGCGCAGCGCTGGAGCAGGAAGTGAGGCTTACCCTCCACCACCGGACACTTCGCCCCGCCCCGCCCCGCCCCGCCCCGCCCCGCCCCGCCCCGCCCCGCCACAAGGCCGGCCGCGCGCCACCGATGAGGCGGCGAGTCCAGCCGCCCCCACGCGGAGGAGCCGGCACACCACTGGGTAAATTGATCTGTCTCCGGCCGCCACGCCCTACGACGCCGCGCCCCACCAAAATTATTTTGGGGTTGCGACTTGGTCCGTGGGGTCGTCTGGGGTCGCCAACTGCAACCACCTGAGTCTGGCCGCCAGTGTCGGACGTGTCGGAACCCGTGCGTGTCGAAATCAGCAAAAGATATGGCAGGATTCGAACTTCAGCTTTTAAATTCGTAATCGACGCACGGACGCTCTCGACCACAGTGGTCCACCGCTAGGTTGATGCAAGCCGGGGTCATTTGAAGACAGGCAACACTGCGGGCTTGGGCGTGGGCGGCGGGGGCCCGGCGGTAGGTGTCGGGTGTCGTCGTGTGTACTGGTGCCCTGCCCGGCGTACCCCGGCCAGCGGCGTTCCGTGTTGCAAATGACACGGCTCGGTCAGGACGCCTCCCGTCATCATCGGGGAGCTCTGCGCTGGCCGCTGCACAGCTTTATGGCGACTACTGTACCCGCGGGAGCCGCGCTAGTTCGGCCCAAAAACAGTGCAGATGTCACGCGGTTGCCGCAGCGCAGCAGCGCAGCCACGCAAGACGGACGAGGCAAGGGCGGCCGAGGTCAGGGCTTCGTTCGGCCGGCACAGTGGGCTGCCGCCCGGCCGGCAGGTGAACCGCGACCGGAGAGACTTTTATCGTTTCTCGCTGATATTTGTCGCTGACTGCTGACTTAACGGCCGTCCCGCAACTGCGGCCGCGCAGGCGGACTCCGAACACAGCTTCCTGTCTCTGAGGCCCTCTCGCTGGCATGGGGCGGTCCAGGGGTGCGAGAGAGACAGAGCGACGAGGCGCCGTTCCGGAATCACCCTCCCGCGCCGCCAACAAGACTGCCCTCATCACCCACTCGAGTGTGCCGGCGTGCTTCGACGGCGTGCTCGGCGCGGCCCTCGGCCTGCAGCCAATCACGGCGCCGCCTGCATGCAGCCCTTGATTATGCCCCGACACAGCCGCCTCACTCCGTCGCTCTGTCTCTCTCGCTCCCCCCCCCCCAGCCGCCCCATGGGAGCGACAGAGACGGAGCGACGACAGCGATGAGCGGTGCGGAATCAGTCGGCAGGGCGGCCAGCGCCGCCAGCGGCTAGCCTTATGCACCGGCAGGCTGTCCCCGCCCCGCCCCGCCCGGCCCGCCTGGAGATGGCCTCGAACTTGGCCGCGGTGCTCGGCGGCACGGCCAGGGCACGGCGCGCGAGTTGACCGCGAGTAGGTAACGCGCGGGCCCCGCCCTGCCCTGCCCCGCGTGCGGTGCCACAGGCTAGGCTGCCGCTGATCCAAGCAGCTGCACAGGCGTTGGCCGCGGCCGTGCCCGACCTGGCCGGACCATGGGACAGTGTCGGTCGATGCCTCGCACGCCGCAGCAACTCCCATACTGCATCTTTTTCATAAGTTCGCGACTTGTAAAAAAAAAAAAAAAAAAAAAAAATCCGGGCTGGATTTACTGTGATCTTTTCTTTCCTTCTTCCTTTATGCATGTAAATTTGGTGGTGCACTCTACCTGACATGTTCTCGGCCACCGCCCATTTAACCCAGTCAACGCGCGATGGGACGCTGTTTGGAATCGGTCCACCCAGGAACGCTGTTGCCGTCGTCATCCCACCTGTCCGCTCCACAGCCCAAAGGGGTACCCCTTTCGGACTGTACCGGTTATCGCAATTTGCCATTCTTTTGGTCACCCCGGCCCGGAATTAAATGAAGTAATGATTCAGCGCAAACGGCGCCACTCCGCCACAACGATGCCGCGCGTGTGTGTGTACAGTGTAGTAAGTACAGCGGACAGTCATCGGGTCCATCTGGAAGCACAATAGTCGGTCCGGACACTGAGATAGGGACGGCAAAAAGTCTTTTATTTCGGAATGCATGGGAATTTGAGCGATAGTTCTGTTCTAAACATCAAACATGCGGTCCAGCGTTGACGGAGACCCCCATTAGAGAAACCGTCTCGAACAACAGCCCTCTCCTCTGCTGTGTCTCCTGCCCCGTCGACGAGGCAACCCCTCCTGGCTCATTCTGCATCACCAGCGCGCGGACCACTCAGCCACTCAGCAAGAGCAACGCAGAGCCCAGTCCGACGAATGCCACTCGCCGTCTTTGTCTTGATAGTTCTCCATGCGTCATTCGCGCCATACCATTCAAATATTTGCAAAACTCCGGCCGAAAATGAAAACAAGTCTGCAGCGACGCGGTGGTGCTGCGTCACCCTCCCCTCGCCCCGCTAGCGGTCTGGCTGCGGCGCCGCCGGCACGCGCCGTGACACAACACAACCGCCGTGGGCGTCGCACTGCCCCCTCTCCCTGGCCGCCGCCGCCGCCGCCGCCGCGTCCCGCGCGAAAATCCAAGTGCAATAACGATTGCGGAGCGAATAATGAGTGCGGGGTTGAAGGTTCGTCCTCCAAGTAAAGCAAGCAGTAAGCGTCTCGAGAGGCAAGGGCCGTTTCCGCGATTCCGCGCGGCGGCGCGGTCGAGGTCTGCTTTGTCTGCTTCAACACACGGCGCGGCCTCTGGCGCCCTTCTGGCGGCCTTTCGCGCTGCATTGTTCACGTGGTATCGGCCCGTATCAGCGCCACAAGCCTCGTGGACCAGCCTGAAGTCCAGGCACCGTGTGCCAGCCTTCTGAGCCAACCAGCTCAAGGGCCAGCCTCGTGGACCCGCAGCCCGCGCGGTTCTGAGGTCGACGGTGCCCTGGGTCCCCGAGCAGCGGGACAAAAACAGTTCGACAGGGCGAACCGCTTGCATTAACCTCCGCGGTGGGCGTGGCAGGGGACGCGGGGCAGGGCGGGGCAGGGCGGGGCCCAGGTGCTGCCATGGTGGTCTTATCACGCAAGGCCGACCGACAGGCATCAATGACCCAGCGCTGCGTCTGATTCGTCGGCCGCCGGGGCGTGGCGGGGCGCGCGGCAAGGCGGGGTGGGGCGTGGCGGGGTGGGGAGGGGCGTGGTTCTCGCCGACACGCAGGACCGGGAACGTGAGGTGCACGTGCTGCGCCGACCACTCTCAATGCAACGGCAGCCCCGCCTCAACAGGCCCAGCCTGTAGGGGCTCTAGATGGCGCATCGCGCGCGGCGTAGGGGCGCGAGGCCTCAGCAGTCTGGCCGCACTTGGCCATGACCCTGGCAGCCACACCGCACCGCCCCCGAGACCCCCGTGGCGACGCACCGGCAGCACTGCCGCAGAGACGCACTGTTTCAGTCGTCACACTGTCACTTGAGGCGGCCAAATCGCTAGACGCGTTTTGAGCTCCAGAGTCGCTAAATGGGAATCGAATCGAAAGTGTGACCCCACCATAGGATTGCTCTCCAAACGAGGAGTCCATGGGTTGGGTCACACGTTCGATTCGAGTCGAGCTCAAAACGTGTCCAGGATTATGGCCGCCTCAACCGTCTTCTGGCCCACTGTGCCCCGCTGAGTGGCCCAGTCCCTCGACACATCCGGTCCGACCACAACACACTACTATTTTTGCACCCTCTGAACGCGGGCCAACTCTTTATTCGGATGCCCAAGGTGGTGGAAAGCAAAAGCCACAGGGAAGTGAACGGCACCCTAACAACCTGACGACTATGCCGGCAAAGTTTTTTGGCACAGTCAAATTTGGGTTGGAGGAATAATTAAAGGTCCTTTGCAAAGAAAACTGTATACTTGCGGGGCTTTACTTCCTTTTGTCGGTTTGGCTAATATGCGTGCTCAAAGTGAGCGCGCAGTTCGATACCTCCTGATTCCCTTCACCACGAGAGAAGGCCCTTCTCTCAGGCCTTCACACGCTTTGAGACCGAGGGTGTTCGGGGACTCCGGCGCGGGCCGCGCCTTGCAAGAAAATGTCCCGGGACTCGACATTTCGAAAGGCCCCAAAAGATCTGAACCGCCCCGGTGCACTAATAGGTGCACTGACTGCTGGTCGGCAGCACAGGCCGGCAACGCAACGAACGCACTACGAGGCCCAGAAAAAGTTACATAAACATAATGGTTGGGTTTTTAAGAGGTTCGACATATAAAAATCTTGCACCGGGATTTTAGTTGAGTTCATCGATTTAACTGCATATTGATTCAAAAGTTTTCGCATTTAAAATGAAAATAAAATTTCACTGTAATTGTTTTTTTAGTAGTCAAATTCCTATAGATTTATATGAAACAGTTCACATACACCTGTAAAGAAATATAACGACACAAAAAAAAAATTATTTTATTTTACGAAAAGGCATGCAAAACTTGCGCAGCACTTCCGAAGCGTATAGACTTACCGTCCGCCCCATGCCATACTGCCACACTTTGCAAAGTCGCTTCACCAGCATGACTCGGCGTGGAGGAAACACTCAGACGCTGGGCATGGTAATCCACTCCACTGGATCTCGTCCGGCGCGGATCTCGCTGGACTCCCGCGAGGAGCTGCGGCCAGAACGCACGCGACGACCGCGGCAGAGAGAGAGAGTGCGAGAGAGGGCGGCGGAGGGAGAGAGAGAAAGAGAGAGAGAGGACGCGCGCGTAACGTTACAGCACTCCCCCGCGGCTTCTTGAAAACAAACCGCGCGACGAGGCGGCCCCGCGTGTTATACCAGGCTAGCCGGCCGCGGCTGTGACTGTCGCGGCGCAGGGGAGGGGACGGCGCGCGCCTCTCCGTCTGCCCGCCTGACTGGCCGGCCGGCCGACCGTCTGCATGTCTCTGTCGGTCACACACTCATTCGGTCAGCGCTTTGTGGCCCGGTATCTGTTTCTTGTCGAATGGACACATCTCTCTGGAAGCATCTTCGCGTCTTCACCTGTGACATCGTTTCTCTGGCTCCTCTCGGGTTCCGATCACCCCTCTCTTACGTAACCACTGTTATGGCCCACGCGTCGTTCAATGTGCGGGGCAACTCGGTGACTCCCTACGCGTCTCGTGAGCGAGCCACCCGACTGAAGTCCCGGCCTCCCGCCAACAATGCCAGACGCATGGGGGAGGGAAGGGAGGGTGAATGTTGCCGAATCGTGCGTGTCCCAGCGCGTCTTGCCAGCCTGCCTGGCCGCCTCGCCTCGACTTGCGGCGCACTGCGGCGCTGCCCCCCCCCCTCCACTCGGCCGTTGCCACGCCAACAATGTGAGATGGGAGGCACGCGGCGTTGCCAAACCGTGCATGTTCCAGCTAGTCCCGAGGGTCGGGCACTCGGGTGAGGCTAGCGGCCGGGCCCAGTCAGTGGTCGGGCAGAGGCGCGAGGCGAGCGGAGCGGAATCGCACCCCCTCACAGATATTCTTCGGACTCACCACCGCAAGGCGCGCGTCGAAGCCAGAGAGTACTCTGCCCGCAACGTGCGAGACTCAACCCGCACTAGGTTGCGCACAAATTTGTTGCGCCCCAGTCCACGATCATCTGCACACCCGCGCACGAAATCGTGTATTTTCGCTGACAATTTTTTCCGTTATACGAAGTGCATATTGAATTTCGTGCTCGGGCGCGCATAAACACCAACTATGTAATTAGTGAGAAATCGTCTTGTCACGCCGTGTGGCGTCGCTATGACTCAGCGCGCTTTGACATGTGTCGCTGTCGCGGGTTCGAAATCCCCGCGCCGGCCGAGGTTATTCTGTTTGCGGACGAGGTGCGACGGTAGTCCCTCAGCGTGATGTGGCATTTGTTTACAGCTGTATCACAAAGCCGTTTGGCATCGGTTCAGGACAGACTTAGACCGCGCATACGCCCTGGCCCACTGTGTCCCGGCCCGCGCTGCGCCGTACCACTGGCCGACATGCAACGAGACAGTAACCACCGCTCTAGCTGACCTCTGCCGTTCGTCGGGCGGATTGCTATCGGCTCCGTGACCTGCCCCAAGCCCACCCCCACCCCCCAAAGCAGCCGGACCGCACTGCCGCAACAGCGCAGAACAGTGAAACACGTTCACGCGGAAGCGCATGATGGCTGCTTTCACCTCCCTTTCGTAGAAACATTCTCAAAAATCAAGGACGCGCCAAAAAAAAAAAAAAATCGTTTCTCGAACAAAAATAAATAAATAAATTACTCGCAACAAGTAAATGTACTGGAAACATTATTTCAGTCGCTCAGCTGTGGGCACGGGCAGAGGGTCGTCAGCGCGCCTGCAAACCACGCGGCGCGCACCGCACGTGTGTGCTGCTGTGGCCTACCCGTTGGGCGCGGCTAGAGACCCGCCGGGCACGCCGCCCGCCACCGCCCGTCACGCGCGCCAAAACACGCACCTCGCCCCGCCACGCGCCACGCCACGGCACGCGCCACGGCACGCGCCACGCCGTCCTTGCGTCCTTAACCCTGCAGGAACAGCGGTCTCGTCGCGCTGTCTCTGTCGCACTCATGCAGCGGCCCGCAGTGCGCGAGGGAGACAGCGAAACGTGTCCCTGACTGAGGGCCCCGACGAGGCGCCCCGAAGAGGGCCAAGGCAGACGGACTTTGCTTTGCTTCGGCGGTGCAAAGGCCCGCACAGTGGGTCAGAAGACCGTTGAGGCGGACAAAATTCTAGACGCGTTTTGAGCTCCAGAGTCGCTAAATGGGAGTCGAATCGAACATGTGACCCCACCAATAGATTCCTCGTTTGGAGAACAATGCCATTGGTGGGTTCACACGTTCGATTCGAGTCCCATTTTAGTGACTCTGGAGCTCAAAACGCATCCGGGACTGTGGCCGCCTCAACGGTCGCGTCCCTTACTCCTCCGAGGCGTTGCCCGGATGCCATCCGTCTTTGGTTTTCAGTGTCGGCGCTAATTTCGGTGCTGGCCGCCGCAGAGACTTAATCGCGCTTAATCAGCCGTGCGCTCTGCGGCTTTTCAGCGTCCCGTCTGTCTCGCTCCCGCGCGGGATCCGGACGTCTCGTGAGTGCGGGACAGGGAGGAATCATTAGTCTGCAGGTGTGCGATTCGCGGAACAGTGACCGCTCAGCGAGAGGCTGCGGCTAGAGCGGCGGCTGCGTGGGGGCGGCGACATGCCAGAAAGGACCAACAATTTTTTTAAAATTTTTTTTTATAAAAAAGAGGAAACAAACCGTCGAGTAGCCTCCGTTTCGTCGCTTTTCAGGGCTGATTTTGCATTCGCAGCCGTCGCTCAGACTCTCCCGACGGGACGAGTGAGGGAGAGACAGCACTGGGGTGGTTCCCATGCGTTCCGGGGGGCGGCGTGGAGGGAGAGGGAGAGAGGGGGCAAGCGCCGCCGCCGATAGCGGTGCGAGGGCCGGAGTGTACACAGTGGGAATGTTTGAAGCCGGACCGTTGAGGTGGCCAAAATTCAACACGCGTTTGGAGCTCCAAACTCGCTAAATGGGACTTGAACCGAACGTGTGACCCCACCAATGGATTGCTCTCCGAGCGAGAAATCCGTAGGTGGGGTCACACGTTCGATTCGAGTCCCATTTAGCGACTCTGGAGCTCAATACGCGTCCGGGATTTTGGCCGCCTCAACGGTCTTCTGACCCACTGTGTGTTGTCACCACGGCCCGCACGACGGCCTGTTGTTTGGTTTCGTAAGACGCGTTTACACCCCCGCATCCACTCTTCCACACCTGCAGCGCGCCCGGCCACTGCCACTCCGGCAATCCCCGAGTGATGCCCTCGGCACCATTACTCTCGAATGGTCTCGAGTGGTCCGGAGTGGTGCCGAATTGTCCCACCATGTCTTTCTGCGCGCGGACTCTAATGTCCTGGGAGGCGCGTCGGCATTGTAGCGAGCACGGCGGCACGCGCGCTGGAGCCAGTCGGCAGTACACTGTGAGTACACCGCACTGCGCCCAGAGTCGCTAAATGGGTCTCGAATCGAACATGTGACCCCACCAATGGGATTGCTCTCCAAACGAGGAATCCACTGTTGGGGTGTTCGATTCGAGTCCCATTTAGCGACTCGGGAGCTCTAAACGCGTCTAGAATTTTGGCCGCCTCAACGGTCTTCTGGCCCACTGTGCGGGGTCAGCCGTCGTCGAAACCGCGTCTGGCGTGTAGGAAAACCACCCGCGGACGCGTTAACGGTGTTCCAGTGCCGCTGAAAGCAAGGGCTTCTTCTCGTCGGCCGGCAGGCCCGGCCCCCTGTGTCGAACCGAGACGCCGTCAATTGGGACCAATTTGGTGGAAATTGGTATTGTCCCGCTGCGCGGCGGGCGTGGCGCGGGCAGTTTGCACCAACCTGTTATCCGGAGCCAGCGACCAGTGACTCGACCGGGGCACAGTCCGGGCCGGCGGGGCGGGGACCACCTGGCGGTGCCTCGCGGGGACACAAACAGCCTCCCATCTCGAAAGCACGGAGCATCCGGCTTACAGCGCTGCACTGCGCATTTCGGCCAAGTCACGACGCATCCACGCGCCACCGTGCTGCCGCGCGCCGCCTTCCTAAATTGCGTCGCCTGATCATGTCATCCAGGTCGGCAAGTCGGCGGCGCACAGTGGGCCAGAAGGCCGGCGCAGACGGCCAAAATTCTGGACGCGATTTTAGTTCCAGAGTTGCCAAACGGGACCCGAACCAAAAGTATGGCCCCATTGATGAATTTTTTCGATCGGAGATCAATCCATTGGTGGGATCACACGTTCCGTTCGAGTCCCATTCAGCGACTGTGGAGCTCAAAACGCGTCTAGAATTCTAGGCACCTGCGCCGGTCTTCTATCCCACCGTGCGGCGGCGTCACGGATGACGGTTGGCGGCAGGTCGGGGCGGAAAGTGCACCGGCTTCTGGAAATTTCGTGGCGGGCGTCGCAGAGGTGCACTGCAAAGTCTCTGAGCTTTGGTCGCGTCGCCGCGCCAGGACGAACTCAGAGGGCACCATTGCATAACTGCCCCCCAATCTCAGCGACTGTCGCGCCGTGCCGCTCCCACACGTCGTTGTTCCACCAATTACGCCGTTAGAGCGCCACGCCGTGCCGCGCCACGCCACTCAGCTCCCGCCATCATCGCTCTTCGTCTCCATTAAATGTATTCGGCCACGCGCCTCGCCGCACAGTGGGCCACCGGCGGTCAAAACTTCAGACGCATTTTGAGCTTCAGAGTCGCTAACAGGGACTCGAACCGAACGTGTGACCCCACCAATGGATTGCTCTCCGAACGAGGAATCAACTGGTGAGGTCAGACGTTCGATTCGAGTCACATTTAGCGACTCTCAGTGCAGTATCTCAAAAAGACCGGCTGAAAAGAAAGTTCGTTTTCGGGGCGTCGAAAAGATTGGACGTTCTAGAGACGTCGAGAAAAGATAGGACTGTCTAGGTCGGAACGGAAAAGATAGAACCGTCTAGAAATGTACGGAAAAGACGGACCTCTTTTTTCCGGGAGACATCGCTATGAGTGTGAGAGAGACAGAGCGACGAAAGCAGTGCTCGGCATTAGAGGGCACGCAAAGCCGCAACACTTTATCGTGTGTGTGTGTGTGTGTGTGTGTGTGTGTGTGTGTGTGTGTGTGGCGGGGGCGGCGGGCGAGGCAAAGCAACAGCGCAACCTGACAAGGAGGATGAGGAAGCAGCGCACGTGGACCAGGGGGGCGCTGGCCGCCGCGTGGTGCCGCGGGGGCACCGCGTGCGACTGGTTCCGCACACCGCTGACATCGCTCTGCCTCTCTCGCACCCGTGGGGCGTCCCGCACAGAGACAGCGACGCGAAAATCAGGCTGCAACAGCAGCAGGCCTGCAGCGCAGCGCGGTGGGGAGGCGTGGGCCGCACGCACAATTGGGGGGGACGAGGGAGGGAGGGGGAGGCCTTGATGTAGAGCAGTGACTCTTAATTGCGATTGATCCGATGGGACGTTAAGCGGCGTGCAGCGCGCCACCTCCGAGTTCCGAGTGGTGGCGGTGGCGAGCGCGGCGCGGCGTGTTTCGGCCGGGCTGGCCGGGCCTCGCTTCCCTGACAGGTGTCTCTTGCGCAGCGGCGGCGCACATCGCACTGGGGCCGGAAGAGACTCCAATTGGAGCTCGGCTTGTCCGTCCCGGCGTGGCCCGGCGGCCGGGCACCACGGTGCTGGGCAACGAGGGCGTCAGCGTGGTGGAGGCGCCGCCGCGGTTTCACACCCAGGATGCTCCGTTTCCTCCTCCTCTTCCTTCTGTTGTGAATGAATTGGCGAATAAGTCGAGTGGCCTGCAGGCGGAGTAAGAGCGAGACAAAGCGACGTTCGGATCTAGGGCTAAGGGGTCCCGCAGGTCCCTGTTGGCTGCGCATGGGTATGACTCATCATAACCAGCCGTGCGCGGCCGGTGCTCCAAATCAAATAAACGGCCCCTTTGTTTTCACGAGTTTTGTCGTGGTTCAAAACGGTCGTAAGGGAGATGCCGCAAACGGAAAATTACTTGATTCGATCGTGAGCCCGAGAAACATGGGCGGGGTTCAGCGACGCTGCCTCGTCGTTTTCCCATACTTTTCCAGCGGAACCGCGGCCGTGGTGGCAGTGTAATGCCCCCGCCGAGCCGCTGCTGCCGCTGCACTACAGGCAGGCAGCCCGCCGCCGGTGCGCGTCAGGTCAACGTCTCCACGTCCCGGCGGCGCCAACGCAAGTCATTTGCATTTTTCGATTGAATGATCCTGATCTGCCGCTCGGCTCTCCTCCCTGGGGACCCTGGGGTAATCCACATGACTCGCCGTCGTTCCTCCTTCCCGGAGTGTGAGGCGCGGCACTGCCTGCAGCCCCCCCTCCCCCTTCCTGTGGCCGTTCCTGGAAGGCCCTGTCGTCAGGTGCATGCACCTGCACGGTGCACGGCCCGGCAATGCCCGCCAGGAGCGAGTAAGTGGACGGGCGAGGCGGCGAGCGTGCGGCCTATGGTCTGCTTAGCGGGCGCCAGACTGAGGCAGTGAACGGGCCCAGGCCAGTCAAGCGGAAGCGGTGCACTGCCGCCCGCGGACCGAGGAGCAGGCAACCCTTCGCCCACTCTCGGGCCGGCCGGTGGGTGGCCTACCGTCACGGCGCACCGCGCGCTCTGCCGAAAATTAGATCCACCTCTAGGGTTCCGTGTTTCGAGGACGGTGGTGACCGTGGGATGACAATGTTAGAGAATCTAATTGTGCAATAACTGCGTCTTACAAAACGCTTTTAGCGCTGGCCTATCAGGAGATAAAGACGCCTGAAGGTGCAGCGGTTGGCTTCACACCTGTGAGCTGCTCTGAACCGGGAATGTCAGAGGAGCGGATGAAAATGGAGGCGCCAGGCCAGGGATAATGAAGAGAAAACACGGAGTTAGTTTTCTGTTTTTATTAAAGATAAAGTCTCAACTTAGATCCTGGAGGGGTACAGCATCTGAAACAAGCACAAATATTTTCAAAACCACAGCAAAAACATAATCTAGGTGCATTAAGAATTTTCTTCACAATTTATGGTGGGAAAAACAAAGGCCTGTTATTAACCCCTGGGTCCTATTGCTCTCTGCTTTGGAACAACTTGAATAAGCCATTTTAACTGAAAAGAAACACCCTTCTAACCAAAAGTTATTTGAATAATAATGCTTAGTGAGACCATAGTTCATTAATTTTAAAAAGAGCTGGTGGAGAATGTAAATATATTCCTGATCAATTGTTCCCAGCTACAGCAGAGGCATTATCATCAAACAGTGTTACAAGCCCTGGTCAGACTCAAACTGCAGTAATGAATGATACACAATGTACGTAGGACCTCTTTCCAAGTGATAGACCCAAGGGGACTGCTAAGTACCATTATGCAAAAGGTAGAACTTGTACTCACAACTCTGACTTTGCTACCCAACGCCTTTGCAGGGAGGTTGCGGGCGAACTTAGCTCTGACACTGCCACGGTCACCATGAGGTCGGGTGATCTTGCCCCAGATAGCACGAACCTTCGACTTCAGCTTGGTCTTGCCAGGAACAGAGGTCCTTTTCTTTGACTGCAAACAGTGAAGAGGATTAGCACCACAGGGTAAGTGACAAGATCGGGATAAACGCCCTGTTGAGATTCCAGTATAATTGGTTCAGTCAAAGTAGGCGGGATTAGCACCAAAGAAAACTACAAACAGCCAACTCTTTCCTTGGCCGGTCATTGTCTGAGTGCTAACTGCGCCTATTCCAGTCATAAAAAGGGTTCGATCCTTTGTAAGATGCAGGTTGCGGGGCATCTTCAGGACTGTTAGCCACACTCATGATGTCACAAGGAATAGGCCTTGCATGGCAAAGGCTTGCCAGCCCGCTAACTTTGACTGAACCAACGATACACGGGGTTGACAAAATGTATGCGTTCAATGGTAGACAACCAATTTAACATGAAATGTTTATCAACAGAGAACTTACCCTGTAGATGTAAACCACCTTCTTTCCAACGTAAAATTCTGTATCTCGCTTAGAACGAGCTCCATTGACCTTCAGCAAAGAAATGGTTTCATGCTGATTTCTGAGGCCGCGCCTGAAGCCTGTGAAGATAGCCTTGGTATACAGAAGTCCGTGTCTCTTAACCTTGAACGGTCTCTGCAAAAAAACAACCAACGTCAATAACTGCAGACAAGGACCCAGTACACTGACGACGGGCACAGGCACAACTCACGGGAGGTTTGACTTCGCCGGACGCTTTCTTGGCGGCCTTCTTCGCCTTCACCCTCTCGATGGCTTCCTTCACATAGCCTGGTAGCTCTCCCTTGCCCACCATTTTGGAGTCGGGTTCCAGTCAACCCTGGAACAATGAAACAACTCCGGTCAACGTAGTCGCACAGAATTAATAGAAAGCCGAGGCACCAAACACGGCACCGCGGCACAGCACACGTCAATCCTAACCTCAACTACACAAACCAAAATAAAGGAAAGTACCGACATTCGGAAGGTTCAAATTGATAATAGAGAATTAAAAAATGGGAAAAATAATGGCCAGTACATGTATACGAAACAATAACAGAAAGAATATTGTAGTGTCAGTCGAACAAAATGTTATCATGCCTCCTAAGCAAGTAGTGGAGCCGAAATCCAAAGACATCCGATCAAAGGCTAGGTGGATTGTCTTTGTTGGACTAAAATCACCAAAAAGACACCTTACTGATAAACCTTAGACTGGTAGCTTCAGTAATTGTCTTCGGTTTTATCGAGAAATATTACCGAAAAGCACACGCCACGATCCCACAACTCACCGGAAGTTTACAGACTTTGAAAGAACAGTTTGGAAAGGCTGTTTTTTGGTGGAAGGCGCTGGGCTGCGCTTGTTCTTCTTATTTCTTCTTTGAGTTGTTAGCTGTTGGCTAGGATCTCTACGGACCGACCAGGGTTGCAACGGAGAAAACACAAACAAGAGTTTGAATCTTCGGAAAACGCGGGAAAGGTGTCGTTGGACTGTCTGCCACTTTGAGGTTCAATCACTCCACCTCGGACTTCCGCGTTCTCTACTGCACCCATTATCAACAAGTTTATCTACATCAACGAATATCTTGGAGTAGGTGTTACGTTTATTTCAGTGTCGATTCTCTATTCACTATTCACTGATTCACCCGCGAAGATCATGGTCATCAGGAATAGAGCAACACCTACAGTTGTTTACACTTTGCCTTCCAAACTTCCAAACTTTTGGGAAATTTAACCTAGTTTAAAAGTCATGCATTCACTGAAATTTTCAGGTTACTCTGTGATCATGGATATTGAATTCATCATACCATTGAACCTTGATGATCTTCTTCACAATGAATCACCTCTGTATGTTGTTCGAGAAGTTGCCACAGTTCGTGAGCTGAAAACTAAAATTGAAGGTATGTACAAAGACCATTCTCTGAAGATAATTTTCTTTACAAGTACCAGAAAAAATATTTCCATTACTATGTGTATTGTATTTTCTTGCAAACAGAGAGCAGGAGGTCATTAGCTGAAGATGGATGTTCCTTCATTCTGGAGCACTTCGACACTCTTTTCTCATTCTTGGTTCAAGCAAAGGATTTAGATATTCGAGAGCTGACACCAGTTCTGCATCAATCAATTTTAGGTATGGTTTGAAATGTTCTATTAGCAATCATGTGCCAAATCTTGCTTTAATAAAATTTTGCAGTCTTATTGAAAGGTATCAAAGGATTTTATGCTATTGTTAATCAACATTTGTAACAAACAGGTATTGAGCAGATGGTGAATTGTTTCCCAAATTTGATAGAAGATGATATGCATCCAGATCAGCGGAAAAAATTGCTCAATATAGCAAAAATGATCATTTTCATATTTGGTCATGCATTTAAAATTATTGAAGATAAGAGATTAGGGAAGGACATGCTCTTTGACATTAAGGTGCCAAATTTGTTACTCTCTGCATTTAGTCTCTTTATATTTGCGTTAAGATATTTTATGTTGTTTTAATTTTCTGTTTAGGGACGGAAGAAAACAGCAAAGTCGATTGAACAAGACTCCTGGGATGATGACCGAAATCAATCTCTCTGTGCGCTGTATGGCTTTGTTCAATTGCCACTCCAAAAACTGTGGAATCCACCTGTAGTTGAGGAAGATTTTGTGAGGTATGGAGGTCAAGGTGTATGTACATGTAGTGTATTGTGTTTCTTGCTTCCTTCCTATCTACTGCACTCTTCTGTTTCAGCTTGATCTCCAATGCATGCTACAAAATGTTAGAGGATCCAGGAATAAGTGCAGCAAAAATGAGACCAGTGAGAGAGTCCATATTCCAAATTTTGGGTACTTTAGTTTCAAGATTTCAGCATGGCTTGAGCTGCACAGTGAAAATTGTTCAAGTGTGTTTCTTTAAGTTTTCTGATGTCTTCTAAAATCTATATGGTCAGATTTTTTAAATTACTTGGATCACTTTTATAAACATTTGTCTTTTTCCAGCTTCTAAAAATTTATGAACACCTTTGCACACCTCTTGCAGAGTGTGTGATAGCATTGGTTCAAGACTATGGGTGTCGAGGATTTCTCAAAGAAATTGTCAGAGAAATAAGTGAATCCGATTCCATTTATGAGAGTAATGGATCAAAAGCATATTCAGTATTTTTAACTGAGATTAGTAAGAATGCATCTAATCTTGTTCTGCCTATTATGAGCCACCTACTGCCACATCTTGATAGTGAGGTATGTTTTCTTTGTAAGTGTTTGTGGTGAAGGCTTTAGGGAGTAACTTCAATGGCGCAAATATTTTCCTTTGTGTTTGCAGCCCTATACTATGCGCAATTGTGTACTTGAAATCATTGGTGAAGTAGTTATTCAAATTCTGACCTCAGAAACTATGGATGACTCGCTTCGAGATACGAGAAATACTTTTCTTGATCACCTACAAGAGCATTTGCTTGACTCAAATGCATATGTGCGTTCTAAAGTAAGTGCCCAACTTTAATTTCTTCATACAGAAAATATTTTGCATAATATTTGGTGTTAAAGAATCTATTTATTTCTTTTCTCCCTCTTGCAGGCATTGAAAGTATGGCAACGTCTAGCTCAGGAAAAGTCTATTCCACTGTCTCGTTTTGGTGACCTCTTGAGTGACGTTGTTGAACGATTAGGTGATGTTAGTTGGACTGTTGTAAGGTCTGCTGTGCAACTTGTGAAAGCCATCCTTGAAAGCAATCCTTTCGGAGCTAAGGTGAGAAATAAATTTTCATAGATTTCATTATACCGTCTGAAACTTCCTTTAATGTTTATGTTTTGTTTCAGATGGATTTGGAAACATTGAAAGAAAAGTTATTGTTGGAAGAAAAGACATTAGCCAAATTACAAGAAGAATCCTGCAATCTTGAAAATATGACTCGAGCCCAAAGGTGGGAAATTATGTTGCCATCTATCACCCTAGCCCTGGAGAACACTCTAAAGTCTGGTGATATTGATGATAGCGATGAACAGGATGAGGCTATAGATGAAGCCGAAATGGTATCTACATTAAGAGATGTGCGATCATCCATTGATAAGAAGCAGTATGAACAAGCTGTGAGACTAGTGCGTAAAACAGAAAAATTGTTGGCTGGTGCTTGTGATCTTAGAAAGGACAAGCAGCTTGAATGGCAAGTTGACTACTTTGTCCGTATGCTGAAGAAAATTTATGTGGAAATGAGTGAAGAAGAAGAAGAAGCTGTAGGTGGTGATGATGATGATGATGATGATGAAGACAAAGAAAATGTTGAAAATACTCAAGGAGAAGCCAAGAAAAAATCTAAAAAGGCTAAGAAGCGGCGATTGCAAGCCTTGCATCCTGCAGATGATGAGAAAGCTGGAGAATCCGAAGCTGTCAAGGCAGCCTGTACTCAAGCAAGAGTTGTTCAATTCCTCAAGGTAATATTTGAGTTTGTGGTTTTTTTTTAGTCAATTGCAAAGTAGCTTTCATAGTTGTTATTTTGAACTGCTGTTTTCAGGACTGCATTGTGTTTGCCGAGGAAATGGGAAAAGGCATTGATATGATCACTTCTTTGCTTCATTGCGGCCAAGCACAAGTAATTCAGGACACTATTGAATTTCTAAATACAGCTCATCACTTTGGCTTTGATCAGTCAGAAAGTGGTATAAAGCAAATGCTTCTACTTGTGTGGAGCAGCGAAGCAAGTGTGAAAGAAGCTGTGGCTACAGCTTATAAGTCTCTGTACCTTGAGACTCATCCAGGAATTCCCATGTAGGTCAATTCTTTTTTGTATATCAAGTTATCTTTACTTTAAGGTAAGTTTATGTAAAGTACATCTTTCTATCGTTTTTACTTGTTTATCAATGAAGGGGACGAGCTCAGGCTGTAGAAATTGTGCGCAATTTATGCAAGCTTTTGAAAACTCTGGGGCAAAATGAAAGGGCTGCTTTGGAGATTCTGGTTATTGAATGGGTTTCATCAGGTGCTCTAGACAAATCATGCATCCAGGTAATATGTCAATGGTACCATAAAACAATTGTTGTCTGATGGTAGTTTTATTGAATCAACGAGTGTCAAACTATTTGTCTTTAGGTCATGTGGGAGCGATTTTCGCGGACTCTCAAAGACACAACTGCAGATGAAAGTCAAGGAGCTCTCCAACTTCTAACCATGGTTGCGGCGTAAGTACTTTCTTTAATTAGCACCCACTAGATGTGGGTCAATTAATAATGTGAATTTTAACATAAACTCTTTAGTTAAAATTAAAATATTGAAATTAAAAGTTGAGATGGTCTTTCAGATCCACCATGCGTACAGTGCAAACAAATCTTGATGTCCTGGTCAAAGTTGGTTTTGGAGTAAAAGGGGAAAGGCAAAGTACCATTATTAAAGACACATGTGCTGCTCTTTTGAAATTGGTGCCCTGTGGAAGGGTGACAACTGATGAGGAGCCTTTGAGGTAATAAACAGTTTTGCTCCATCTCCTTTGTTTTTTAAAAAAAATGTTTATCTTAGATTATACTGTTTTTTTTTTTTTTTAAATGCATAATTTTAAGTAATTGTTGAACCTCTGCCTTGCTTTACATGAAGGTATCCAAGAGATCACTGTATGTTCCAAACACTAAGTGATATTTTAAGAGAAGGCTTTACGGCCACTGAGGATCATGAATATCTGTCCATGGCTGAAGCGGCTTTGGATGTGATTTATCAGGTACACTCCCGACTGACTGTTCAAGTTGGATTGCTTCAGTTCTAATACTCTCATCTCTGATTGTTCTTTTTCTCTTAGCTTTCAGAGAATCCAGATACAACATGTGGTGAAATCCTGATTGATATTGTAGACCAAGTGAAGGGAGCTCAAAACCTTGAGCCAAATAACGGTAAGATTTTCTCACCTTTAAATGTTATATGTATTCTGAAATTTGAAAAGCTAAATTTATTTCTTTGGTCTTTTTTTTAGGTGAATTTAATGAATCAAGCTGTTCTGCTGAACTTTTGACACGGCTACTTTTCTTTATCGGCCATACAGCTTATCGGTAATGAAAGTGTATTATATAAATGGAACATTACACTTTCTTTCTAACTATCTTAATTCTTTCACAGGCAATGGGTACATCTAGATAAACACACATTCCGAGAACTTAAAAGGCGCAATCGTTTGCGTGAAAAGTTTGCAGAAGAGAAGAAGGATCTTAAGACAAAAGCAGCTGCAAGTAAGGAGAAGAGAAAGAAGAAAGGAAGCAAAAGCAAAGATAATCCTAATGAATCAGACCTGCAAACTTCAGTCCTCTCTGCATCACACATCCTTATGGATAAACAAGAAGCTGATGATGAACTGGGAGGCGATATGGGAGCTGATGATGCTGAGGCTGAGTATATTAACAGTATTTGTGAATCTGAAATACTCACTGGCGGCAATCTACTATCAAAACTGAGGTGATTGATTTGCTTTCTTGGTTGAAGTAGTGACTGTGAGGTGTGGATGAAAGTGGAAGTGATGGAACATTTTTTGTGGTTTTTCAGTCCTGTTGTTGTCTCTGTCTGTGCCAACCCGCAAAAATACACCAATATCCACCTGCAAGCAACAGCCAGCTTGTCCCTCACAAAGTTAATGCTTGTGTCGTCTGATTTTTGTGAGAGGCATCTTCAGGTACATTCTTGTTAAATTAATTATATTTTCTAAAAGAGAATTAGATTATACCTTTTTTCTGTTTTTCTTTCCTCTAATCAGTTGGTGTTTACCATGATGGAAAAATCCCCAGTGCCTCAGATACGATCTAATTTGGTGTATGCCATGGGAGACCTAGCAAACAGGTTTCCAAACCTTATTGAACCTTGGACAAAGCATTTCTATTCTCGGTCAGTTGTCTTCATTGTGGCTGGAACTGGAAGTGAGACTGTTAGCTTACAGACTGGCTAATTCGGTATTATTTTTTGTAACTTTATTTTTCTTTTGTTCAAGACTGGGTGATAACTCATCCAAAGTCCGTCAAGATACAATTTTGGTGTTGAAACATTTGATCACAAACGAAATGGTAAAAGTGAGAGGCCAAATATCTGATTTAGCCCTTTGTATTGTTGACCCTGAAGCACAAATTTCTTGTATGTATTGTATTCCAATAATAAAAATAATCTCTCTTTTTAGACCTTTCAGAACTGTCTGATAATTTTTTAAAATTTCTTTTTCACTTATAGGTATGGCAAGTATGCTTTTTGAAGAACTTTCAAAGAAAGGCAATACATTGTACAATGTTATGCCAGACATTATTTCAAGATTGTCCAATCCAAGCACTAATGTGGAGGAGGAAAAGTTCCAGACTATTATGAAGTCAGTTAAATCGTATCCATATCTTTCACCTTTTGTGTTTTAAATAATATTACTTTGACATGATAATTTTGCCTTCTAGGTTTCTAATGCAACTTATTCAGAAGGATCGTCAGATGGAGTCACTGATAGATAAACTGTGTCAGAGATTCCGAGCTTCATCTCATGAAAGACAGTGGTCTGACCTGGCCTATTGTTTAGGATTAATGCAATATTCAGATAGGTCTCTGCGTCGTCTTCTAGAAAACTTACCATGTTATGCTGAAAAGCTCACTGTTCCAAGTATATATGACACATTTTGTGACATTCTACATCAAGCAGGAAAAACACAGAAACCTGACCGTTTAGTAAGTAGGACAGGACATGGCATATCAAATTGTGGCCAGGCTGAAACGTCAATTTTATTTTGCTGTTTTGTTATTTTCAGCAAATTGTTGAAGAACTAACTTCAAAAATAAATGAGTGCTTACAAAAGGGTCTCCCAGAGGGTGACATTACTAAGTTTGATTCTGCTGAGAGCCAAGATTCTGATGATGCAGAGAAGAAACCTGCCTTATCATCACGCACACCTGGTAGACGACTGAAAAGTGAACCTCGTACTCCTGGAGGTGACCGTCACTCTGAGAATTTCTTTTGCAATAATGTAAACAAAATTCTGAATATGGATTGTTTTGGTTTACATAATTTAATTCTTCAGGTCGCGGTCGGGGAAGAGGAAGAGGGAGAGGAACAAGCAGAGGTCAAGGCAGGAGGCGAAACACTATGGCTGCAATCTCATCTGAAGAGGAATCGTCTTCTTCCTCTCAAAGTGATGATGACGATGGTAAGACCTGTGCTGTACTTGCAATGTTGCACCTGTCAGAGTAATCTCTTTTTTTTTTTCAATGTGGAAATTGTTAACAATATTGAATCTTACCTTTCAGTATTTGTGAAGAAGCCTACTGCCAGAAGAAGAGGCAGGCATTAAAATCGAAGGTCATTTTATTGTTTCATTACTTGACCTGTCATGCATGTTTCAATAATAATACATAAATAATCTTTATTTTATTATTTTAATTCCGTCAAATGTATGTGTAATATCATGAATTTTTATGAATGAATATTTTAAATGAATGTCTTGCAAAAGAAAGAATACAACATGTGTTTGCTTGTACCCCTCTCTCTTCGGGAATGCCTCATCACTTTGATCAATTGCACAGGTACACCCAGGGATGTGCTGGCCCCCTCCCCCAGGGGTCCAGGGTGAGGGCATGTCCACATCACCCTGCACACGGGCCTTCCCTCCCATTGGAAGTCATTGGGGTTTGTCATAAGGGATTCAACGAGAGAAGTAGCACTTAAAATGAAACGCCAATCACAAAATGGAACCAAATTTCGTGGACCAATCCGGCGGAAAGGCGTGGTGGTACGGAAATGGGAGAGAGACGCGGGGAGGGGCACCGATGCGCGGCGGTGCCCCCGCCGAGGGGCAGGTCCTGGCGGGGTCCTGGCGGGGCGCGGTGGGGCCTGGCAGATCGTTTCGTCTGCACGCGCGGCGACGCATCACTCAGTCAGCGAGCAGGGCGGGAGCGGACCGCAGCGGAACAAGCCGAAGGCAGCCAAAGCGCCGCACGCACATCGCCACACCGCGACGCCACTATGCAGGTGAGGGCAACCTGGAAGGCAGTTTGAGTGATACCGTCGCAGCAGCTCCCTGATTGCACACAGTGCTATCTTCACGGGACGCCCCATGTGTGCGAGAGAGACAGAGCGACGTGTCCTGTCGGCCGGCATTCGGCGAGGTGCAGGGGGCGCGAAGGGAAGTCTTCGGCCGGGCGGATCACCAGGACGCAGGCAAGGCAGGGGAAGGAGGACGCCCGAATGCATTGCCGGTGCGAATGATCAGGCTATTGATCACACGCCCAGCAGAACAGTGTTTAAAATCGTAGTGGATAACATAAGCAACGCGATGAATTTTTGTATTCATAAGACGACGTGTCATGTATACATCAAAGTAACTTCACAAAAAAAAAAAAACCCTTTATTTTTTGCGTTGGAATGAACTCTCTCCAGCCGGTGTTCCTGGAACACCGCGGCACAGTCCATGATGTCCGAGGTGAACGCACCGCGGCGACAGCCCGTGTCGTGAGACGTTCCCCCGCCTCGTTTCTTTCGATGCAAAATTGCAGCTGATTGCTTGCTTCACTCCTTTCTGGTACATCACACCAACGACTCCATTGTCTTCCATTTCGGAGGTCCGACCCAACTTTTTTCTTTATTTTTAAGTCTGGCCCTTTTATTTTGTATTATTGTTTATTTTTCCTGTGGAAAGAGTGGAAAAGACAGCTCGTCCGAACACCTGTGTCCCACTTTTCCCTCGTTTTGGAAAAAGCCTGTGAGGGGGCGGGGTGGGGGTTGAGGGGAGACGGCGGCCCTTGCAGGAGGCCCCGGCCTTGGCCTTCGCCTTGCCACGCCTTGCCACGCCGGGCAGGACAGGTCGCGACACGGCGTGCCCGCGCGTCGCGGCTGACGCAGACATAGGCCCCGTATAACGGCGCTGAACGGGGCGGGGCCGGGCTGGCCGCTGGGGGCTCGGCTCGGCTCGGCGCCGCCTCTCGGCCGCGGCCCGGCTAGGCTCTGGCCGGCCGCGCTCCGCTCGCACCTGTTCGGCCCGTTACGGGACGCCGGGGAGGCGCCGGCCGCGTGAGGAGCGTCGCGGGGTCCACGGCGTCACCCTGAGCCGCCGCCGCCGGGCGGTCTGAATTATGCGCGCCGGAGATGTCGCCCTCCGCGGCCGGCCGGACGGGTGACATCGCGGTGGGAGAAGTGGGTCTGGCGGAGGCAGAGCGAGAAAAAGAAATGGCGCGAAGGGAAAGTGGTGAGCCGCGACGCCGATCACAAACTACTTTTAATCGCCCCGCGAGCTTCCTGCCAGAGGACTTGCCGCGCAGAGGATATGCAATAAGGACGGGACGGGCCTCGCTTTCGCCTCGCCACTGTATTTGCTGATGGGGATTCCTTCCCGAGTCTAAGCGTCTGTCTCTCTCGCACTCCTGTCATGGGACGCCCGATGAAAGCGAGAGAGACGCAAACACTGGTCGGAATCAACCTGCAGGGCACGCCGGTTGAGCAGATGCGTATCTCGGTGGTGTGCCATGCAAAGAATTCGCGATGGTGGGGCGCGGCCGCGCGGGGCTACGGGACTTCTTTGTGAGCCCCCGCCCACTGTGCTGACACGCAGACGGGGACAGAAGGCGGCCACCCACTCGAGCAGCATCAGCCACACTGCTTCTGCAGGCAGAACGGTCCCTTCATCGCTCCACCGCACCCATAAAGGGGTCCTGTGGGGGTGCGAGAGAGACAGAGCGACGAAAGCGCTGCCCGGAATGAGCCCACTGGAAGTTGCCCGGTCCAGCCTCCAGCTGATGCTGCGGGTCAATAACTTTTACCGCCTCCTCGCCGGGCGAGCCGCCGCTCCGCACCGCCCGGACGAGGATGAGGCTGTTTCGGGCGTAATTTCGGTGCAATTAGAGGCAAGAAAGTGTCCCGCATGCGCGGAGCACGAACCCCTCCGCGCCAGTGCCGGTCCATTACACTTCTTTACGGCCCGGCAGCGCCAGGCAACCCGCCAAACCGTTCATTATTTTTGTGTGCTTTTCCTTTTTCAGACCTTGTCTTGGGTGCTGGCCGTGTGCCTGGCCGCGGCCGTGACGGCGAGGCCCGAAGGAAGGTCGCCCACGGCGGAGGCCGTGCGCGTCGTGGAGAGTGGCGCGCCCAACGCCATCGAGGAGGCCGTGGAACACCCCACGGCGGAGGTGCCAGCCTTCAAGCCTATGCCTACCGATGAGGTCAAGGACCAGGCCGCGAAGCCTCTGGACGAGTCCAAGGACGCCGTCAAGGAGCACCCGCTGAAAGAGACGCAGGGCGAGGACGCCATGAAGCTCCCCGTGCCCATCGAACCCGACTTCGGCTCACCCGACGACCCCAAGGTCTTCCCGGAGGGCGCACTGCGGTCGCCGAACGCCGAGTCCGCCGTCAGCCGCGTCATCGGAGAGAAGCCGGCCTTGGCTCTGGTCCCAGTGGCAGTCAACAAGAAGACCGGCAGGGCGGCCAGGGCGTACCTCCCCGCCGAGGCCAGGGGCGGCGACGACAGCGACGGCCTGGAGTAAGTACACGCACATTGCCGCCGAGGCCGGGCCGAGCGCCTGCAAACCTTGGGTAGGCACCCCGGCCGACTCCGGCGTTCGACGGGACTGCCGGCAGGGGCGCAGAGTGGAGTCAGAGGACTGGGGTTCAGATACTGACACCGAGGTAAATTTTCTTCTCCTGTTCTTTTGACTCCAGCGCTGCCCCTCCTGTCGATAGTGCCTTCCCCTCTTACCTGTCACCTTGCTGCCTGTAATGACATAACAAATATCAGCTTTTGCGCGACTCATGCTGACCGACCGCGGCCTGTGCGACGAGAGCCAGTATGACGATGCGAACGTACACCTTACAGAGTAGAGTGAAGCACGCCAACTTTTTACAAACGAACTGAATCCATCCCAACTAACGTTTACTCGACGACAAGACTCCGTGCTCCTCGAAGCCTTTTCCTCGATGCCCTAAACCACAACAAAACACTGCGACGCGCAGAAGGGAGGCGATGGCGATGACGCTGCCCGCAGGCCGCAGGCTGCCCCCAGACGCCTCCCGACCGTATCCGAGAAGATTAGCGACAGAACGCCAGGTAAGTCGACAACCCGTGATAAACTGTAATAAGTAATCCACTAATCGCACGCCGCGCCGCGCTGCCGCCGGCCAAATCGCCGCCACCCCAGCGAGCGATCATTCTGATTGGCTGGCCGGACGGGCCACCGTAACTAACAAGGAGACAGGTGCTTTGGCGGCGGTGGCGGTGCAGCAGGGGATTAAAATGCTCCTCCTTATTTTTGACGCACGACTCTTTTTTCCTCCATTCCGGTCTGATTTATCGCCCTCCCTCGCGCGGTGCTTCCCCGGCCGCGCTAACGAACTGCTTGTCCCTTGCAGACGACGGCCGACGCCGCGGCAGCTCACCGACATCCACCACCTGTTCCTCTCGCACCCCGACCACGCCGCCAGGCTGTCCGCCAGGCTGTCCGCGCCGCAGAGGGAGACGGTGGGCGAGGGCCGACGCGCGGCCGCGCGGCCCGGCGCCGCCAGGACCGCGAGGAGGGCTCGACTCGGGTGGGCGACGGCGGAGGTGGACAACAACGACCTCGAGCTGGTGGAGGAGCGCGATGAGACCAGCGCGGACTTCGGCGACGACGCCCAGCCCACGCGCTTCTCGTTGATGCGAGACGAGGACGCCGTCGAGCAGGACGCTGCTCTCAGGGCGAGCGACGGACACGCCACGCAGCCGGTCACAGTCACCACCTTCATCCCGACGATCACCGCCATCTCGACGACGCACGCGGACGGCGACGCGCTGCGCTCGTCCCGGATCACCTGGCCGCTGGCCAGCCTCTTCCCCGTCGTGATCCAGGACCCGCTGCTCGGCCTGTACCACTCCTGGGCCTCGGGCGGTGGCTTGGCCAGCATCCCGGGCAACATCTTCGAGTACGGTCCGGCCGCCGACATCTGCAGCGGCTCCCGCGCCAAGCGGATCCGCCGCGACAAGGACCCCGTCAAAGAAGGGGAACAAGTGGAGGAGGACGACGTCCATGCCAGCAGCGACGGCGCGGCCAGCAAGGGGGAGCCCATCGCGGAGGAAGGCAGCGGGGAGGACGCCGAGGACAGCCTGCCGACGGAGTCGTACCAGGAAGACGACGACGACTCCGACAAATCGCCGCAGGACGTCTTGGAGAAGAAGCTGCGCAAGAACAAGAACAAGGTGGACAAGCGCGTGCACAAGGTGGTGGCGCAGGTGAACGGCCTGACCAAGCGCCTGGAGGCACGCCTCGCGGACGTGCTCGCCAACAGCGGCGCGCTCGACAATGACTCCAGCGACGCCGGCAGGGACGACACCGCCGTGCCCACCCTGACGCGCGTGGTGGTGCGGCGCGGCGGCGTGGCGGTGGCTGGCCCAGGGGGCATCGCCACGGCGGCCTTTGGCGGCACGGCCATCGTGGGGCCGGGCGGCATCGCGTACACGGCGCCGGACAGCACGGCGGTGGCGGGGCCCGGGGCGCGCGTCGTGGCCGTGCCGTCCGAGCGGCTGCTGGACATGTTCCGCGCCTTCAGGGAGGCCAGCGAGCGCGGCGTCGCGGCCTACCGCCCCGCCTGGCTCGGCTCCATCCCAGACGACGGCAAGCTGGTGGCCGTGGGGCCGGTCGTGTACCGCAACCCCCCGGAGGAGCGCGAGGGCGACCTCAGGCCCGCCCACTGGGTCTTCGGCAACACCAGGGTGCTCGGCTTGCGTCGGTAGCCAGGGCCTCAGGACGCGCTCAATATTCATAGTTCGTCATCATACACGCGATCCTCCATAGCAGCTTAGCTGAATAGATTGTACTGTTTCATAATTTGATACGCTTAGTAATTTTGTTTTAATTGATGTGATATAGTTAGTCATTAACTGTGCTAGTTTCATGTAAGTGCTGTGTTTAATCAAATAAATAGAAAAAAATCAAACCAACGTTAGGTATAATTAGCGTAGCTCACATCGCCTTCCGAGCCTGACTGTAAAATTACGCGCTTGACGAGGGACGCCATCGACGCCACTGCGACCCAATCACCAACCATGACCTGACGGAGTCGAAACAAGAGAGGATGACCACAACGATGACCCACAGCAACTGGACCATAATCGGAGGACCTCCGAGAGGACGAACTAGACCGCTGTAGACTCATCCGCTGATGGCGTTGGTCGTCCTGTGCTGTCCCCAGGCTCGCAACAGCCCCACCGCGCACCCCGTGGACGCCAGCCACTGACAGCCTGGGCCGCGTCTTCGCCGCCCTGGCCCCCAGGGCCCCCCTCCGGCACGATGGCTACGCCGGCGGCTTCTCGGGCGCGCTCACCAGTGGCGTGTCGGGTGGCCTCCACGGCGGCTTCGCAGGCGGCTACACGGCTGGCCACTCCGACGACCACTCGGGCGGCTTCTCGGGGCTGTTCGCCGACCAGTACCACGGCGGGGGCTTGTTCGCCGGCGCGGCGCCGGGCTCCGCTGCAAGCGGGGCGTGGTCGTGGACGAGGTCCCCGAACCTCGGAGATGACTCACCGTACCAGCTGTTCTCGGAGCGAGAGCTCCCCGACGACGACAGCTACTACAACCCCTTCGCCCAGCTGGGCAGAGTGGAGGTGCCCGCGCAGCGCCGGACCTCGCTTCTGCAGCAGCCTCAGTGGCACGGCCAGCACAGCCTGCAGCAGCCCTTCTGGCGGCAGCAGCCCCTGTGGCAGCCGCAGCAGGACGTCTTCTGGCCAGGCCAGGCTGGCCACGGCCAGCAGCTGTACCTGGACGGCTACGGCTTCGACTTTCCGCCGCGTCAGACGTTCAACACATTCAAGTCCACGGCGCAGAATCCCCAGCAGACGGCAGGCGCTTACGGGCTGCTGGACGACTACGACGAGAGCGTGCCCCCCTACAAGAGCATCCTCGCCACCCTGGAGGGCGACCAGTTCGACGCGGCGCTGTCGTACGGCGCGGTGCCCGACCCCCAGCACGAGCCGAGGCCGTACGGCTTCGGCGGCAACCTGCCCTCGCTGCCGGCCGTGCCGCTGGCGCACTATCCCGCCCTGCCGGCCGATGACTCGTTCCTCTCGTCGCCCTTCGGTACCTTCGAGTCAGCGCCGGCCTCGGCCGCGTCAAGCGCGCCCAGCGCAACGGGCGGCAAGACAGGCGCGGCAGAGGCCGCCGGGGAGGTGCGGTCAGAGGCCCTGCCTGCCTCCCTGCCCCCCTCCCTGCCTGCAGAGGAGGACGCCGCCGTGGTTCCAACGGTGCCATCCGACCAGCTCACGGCCTCCCTGGCGATCTCGGACTCCGTCGTTCCGTCATTCGAGGAGATCCAGGGCCTAGCCGAGGCCACGGGCGACAGGACGGAAGAGAAGCCCCTTAGCGAGGACCCCACGGAAGACCACGACGAGCCCGACGAGGAGAACCTGAGCGACAGCATCCCCGACATCTACGTGTCCAAGCCCTCGGAGGCCGTGATGGAGGACGTGACGGACACGGCCGAGCCGCAGGCAGAGGTGACCATCACCCCGAACAGCGGCGCCAGCGAGGAGGAGGCGGCTTCGGACAAACCGACGAGGCTCGTCATCAAGCCAGTGGCCAAGACCGAGGCCGGGGAGGACGGCATCGCCATCTCCATGCCCGTGTCCAAGGCTGTCGTCAGGGGTGACCACCCCGTCATCGTGGACTACAACCCGGAGGTCTCGGCTGTGGCCGGTGCCAACGGGATGGCGCATGCCCTTGGCGAGCTCATTCTCACCTACGTCAACGTCTCCAGCGTGCCCTCCACGCCTTTGCCGCCGCCGGCGACCACTACCACGGCCACCACCAGCACCACGGCCTCGCCTACAACCTCGCCCACAGTTGCGTCAAGGACTTCAGCCCTCCCCTCGGAAACAAGCACTCCTGAGCCGACGGCCTCGCCGACCACGACGATGACAACAACACCGTCACCGACGCCCACCACGACACCGACGCCCACCACGACACCAACGCCCACCACGACACCGACGCCGACCACAACACCAACGCCCACCACGACACCGACGCCGACCACAACACCGACACCAACTACGACAACAGAAGCTCCCACTACGCAGCCATCAGAAGCCTCTTCGACGCCGTCCACGGTCACCACCGTGGCCTCGACGCCTGCCCCGACGCCTAAGCCGACTTCGGCGACCTTGAAGCCGACCCCAAGGCCGTCGGCGTCGCGAAGAAGGCCTGCATCGTCACCCACCAAGTCCGCGCCTGCGAAAAAGCCAGTGGCGTCGCCGAACCCCAAAAAGGAGGCCCCAAAGAAGCAATGAAATTTAAAGGTGCTTAGCGGAGACGGGCTGACGCGCAACAGAGGACCCGTCACGGATGAGAATCCCTGCTTAACCGCGGACGCCGCGAGAGCTTCTTCTCCCTCATCCTCCGACAGACCTACCCGAATATTCGTCTTCCGGTGACAGATAATAGCTGCTACCGCACCTTTTTATCTCAGTTTCTTTTTTACTTGAAACTAGCACCTGCAAACACGTGACCTCAAGCTCTTCCCAATGTACTTCTTAAAAAAAAAAACAAACTAAAACTACAGCTCGTACTTTTACTTGATATGTGCGGCCCAAAATAAGAATCCTCGCGCATAGTTGGAAAAGACACACAGCTGGGTCCTTATCAAAAGCTCTTATCGAACTGTGCCCTCGACGTGGTTGCACCTAGCGTCCTAGTCTATGGAGCCGCGCCACTCCAACGCCCGCCTCTCTGTTGCAGACTGAACCTGCACCCGGACACCGTGCTCGTGCCCTACTACGGTGGCGCCAAGGGGCAGTACCTGATCGTCGCCAAGCCCGTGCGCGTGGGGGACATCAAGAAGACCATGAAGAAGCCCGCACGCCCCGGCCACAAGGAGGAGGGTGAAGAGGAGGAGGAAGAGGAGGAGAACGTCGGGGAGGAGACCAACGAGGAGAAGCCGACGAAGCCGCCCGGGTCCGACAACGACACGGTGACCATCGCGCAGCCGCCGCCCAACGCGTCCATGGCGGAGGCCAAGCCCGTGGGCATCGCCATCGCGGGCGAGGGCGGCGTGGCGTCGGCGCGGCCGCAGGGCACCGCCATCGTGGGGCCCGGCGGGCTGGCCGTCAGCCGGCCAGTGGGCACCGCCATCGCCGGCATCCAGGGCGCCGAGTACCTCATCACCGGCGCCGCGCAGCCTCAGTTCGGCCCCAGCGCCTTCGTGTACCCCCTGGGGCCGGCCGTCCCCTCGCCGCTGGGGATGCCCCTCCCCTTCAACCCCAACCTGTACAACCCCACCCTCTACGCCGCCAACCCCTACAACCCCAACCTCTACGCCGCCAACCCCGCGCCGCAGGGCCACCCCGGCCACTCCCAGTGGGTCGTCTACCCGCCGCCGCCGCCGTACCAGTACGTTTAGAGTGGGTCCTAGAGTTAACTAAAGCCGCTCAAAGGCGGCGGAATGGATCTTGTAAATTATTTGAAAATTGTACGGCTAGATTGAGTGATTGGGCCGGCCAAACCTGAAGCAAAAAGACCTGCCTTGGGGGCGTGCTGGGCGTCGAGGTCCGATCACGGCGGTCACTGGCTCCGAGGAACCCGTTTGGCCGATGTCTGCGTGGCGGCCGGTGGCGGGGCGAGGGGCGGGGCGAGGGGCGGGGCGAGGGGCGGGGCGAGGGGCGGGGCAGGCTCACGCGAACGTGATCATCTCCATGGGGGGAAAAGCTGCAGCGCACACCCCTCGCTCCCACGGCTGCAGGGGCCAAACAGGGCTGGCCATTTAAGTGCGTGATGACTGCGTGCGGGTCGAGCGAGACGCGTTCTCGGAAAGTCTTATTTATGGCTAAGTTATATTTTTTTTTGTCAAGAGTGCAAGAGGCCGTGATGGCAATATTGTGATAAGACTTCTATTTATATTTAAAAACAAACGGTGAAGAAAAAAGACGATAGCTGCTGTGATTTGTGTGGCAAGTTGTGGCGAAGAGAGGCGATTGCGTCTTTGTCATGAATGCAATTCTCGTAACAATAAATTTGTGATTTTGCAGTTTTTTGTACGCATTATTTCATGACACATGCCCCATAAAACACGCACAAAGATATGTAACTCTTTAAAAAAAAAAAAAAAACGGCAGGGGAGACTTTTGTCCCACTCCTGCATTGAAGTCTCCAAATGTGCCGCTCTTCCTTGACCAGTTTCACCACAAAACTCCATGTCCTTTCTGAAAGGTTCACGTGTGATCCCGTTGGCTAGCCATATGGCTTCCTCTGGCCTACGAAAAAAAAACGTCACCGTTAATGTCGACGGAAACCTGTCCGGTTCGATGAACTTGGCCATTTTGAAATTGGCCACAACTACTTCTCCTCCTCCTCCACGGGGTTGCCGCCGCAGTCGGGCGGGGAGAGGTGGCGGGGGTCCTCTCCGGCCCCTCCCTGTCCGGCCGCGGCCGGCGGGGCGGGGCGGGGCGGGGCGGGGCGGAGCGGGGCGTCGGACGCGCGCCTCCACGCCGCGCCGGACGAAGCCGCACTCTGGTGCTCTCCTCCGCGGCGCTGACATCATGGACGCTCAGCGACAGGTAAGTCCGAGTTGCCAGTCACTGAGATAAGCCTGCTGCACGACGGGGGGCTGCGGCCCGCCGCCCCCACCCACGCGTGGCGGGTCGTATATGGGAAACCGCCATCCGTGAGGGCATCCGTGGTGTGTGTGTGTGTGTGTGTGTGTGTGTGTGTGTGTCTGTGTGTATGTCTGTCTGTCTGTCTGTCTGTCGCGTTTGTGTGAGCGATTGTCGTGTCATGACACTGTCACGTCATGGTGTGGCGCGGACAATCATCCCGGCCCAGCCAAGTGATGTGAGAACATCGCGACGATTTGCCCGAGTGTTTGGTTTGCGACGTCGATGACGCGGTGGTTCGGCCAGTCAAGGGTTCTGTGTCGCGCACCGGCAGACTGCCGGCAGCAGGGTCAATGATCGCTAGACTCTCCTGGGAGGTGGGGGGGGGGGGTCATTTCTGCAAGTGCGTGTGTGGACTGCTTTCCTGCCCACATTAACGCGCCAGTCTTAGGGGTCCTGCAGAGTGAATGAATGGGTGAGTGAATTGGACTAATGAATGAGAATGGATTAATGAACGACGAATGAATGACCGTGTGAGGACCATCAGGTTTGATTTGCCCCCTACGAAGGACGCCGAAGGTGCATTGTCCTCGACCATGGCCTTGAGTGGCTGCACCACGCCTCGCCACGCCTCGCCCGTTCGACCACAGCGGCAGGCTGCGTGAGAAGACTGGACTAAGTGAGGGCGTCGGTGACAGGACGGCTGATCCGCACGCAGCCGGGCGCGGCCGTCCCCGGCAAACCGAACCGAGCGCGGCTGTGAACCCATTATCCGCAGCCTGGGTGGCCGTCGCACAGTGGGCAAGAAGACCGGCGTAGGTGGCCAAAATTCTAGACGCCTCGTCTGTCGGCTGCGCTTCCAAGTCAGGCAGCCGCTGTGCATTGTTTGGCCAGCGATCTTGGCATATTTGCTGGTCATCCGAACAGTGCTTCGTCGCCTTGTCCCTCTAGCGCCCCTACGGGACGCCCCATGAGAGCGAGAGAGACAGCGCAACGAAAGCACTGTCCGCTGGCGTGGCCGCACGGTGCCTTGTTTAGTGTTTACACCGCGCGATAGGGAGAATATGTTTAGCAGGCGGTGTGTGCTTAAAATGTCTCGCGCTCCACCGAGCCGCCTTGGCTTTGCAGGCGACTTCTTATTCGTGGTCGCTGACCCCTTCGGCTGGGGCCCGAACGCATAGCATAACCAGTGCCGAAGACTCTGTCACTCCTTTTGGCACCCGGCCCACAAGATGGCTATCCGCCACGCCCACCCGGTCGGTGGAGAATCTCCACTCGAGATGGAAGAGGGGAACGCGAACGCAAAGTATTCGTGAAAAAAAAAAAAAAAAAGATTGCGCTGCAAGCGGTTGGCCCGTCTTGAGACCCTCCCGTCCCTTCGCATCGGCGTGGCGCGAGGGCCGCCATTCCCGAGCCCTTCCCGAGTCCCTCGTCCTGAACCTGTCCGGACCGCCTCATGGCTGCCTCGCCGGCCTGGACGCCGTGATTTTGGCAGAACTGGCGGCCGATCGGCCCTGCCTTGCCCTGCCTCCAGTCGTGGGGCCGTTGACCTGCGCTGCCGCTGGTCGTCGACCAAATCAAATCCGAATGCCTCGTCTGGGAAAAGCACCGGGTCGGGTCACGGGGACGGCGCGTGGCCTCGACCTCCCGGAGTCTCGGAGACAACCGTTCCTGTTTGAATAAAACAGGGCGCGGGGCTTTATTTTTTTTTTTAAGTTTTTTTTTTGTAATAGCGGGATCTTGATAGAGCGAGGCGAGGCGGGGAGTGACTCAGCTGGCCCGGGCCGGGCCGGGCCGGCACAGTGGGCCGGCGGGGCGAGACGCGTCGATGCATCGGAGCCGCTGGACAGCACTCAGTGTCGCTCACAAAAACAAGGACTGTACTCGCCTGTCCCCCGGCCAGCCAGCACCAGCCAGGCGGTCAGTCAGATGCCGCGCTCGCCGCTTTACTGCGTTTTACTGCTTTTTAGCGCGTGCCTCCGCGACTCCATCCACGCACCGAGCAGACTGTAAACAAACAGGGACAATAAGAAGGAAAAGGAACCGGTTGCCGGGGAGGAGTGGGGGATGGGGGGCATTGCCGCGGGTCAAGAACCTGCTGAGCGCTGCATGCGGCGCAAAGCCGACGTGCTCATTGTCATGATTGTTGCAGTTGCACTGGGCCGTGGCCCTGGCCGCCCTGGTGGCGTGCGGCGCCGTGCCCGCCCAGAGGGAACTCTTCTACAACCAGCACTACCCCGCGTTCTACAGCCCGCAGTACCAGGCCTACCAGCCGCAGCAGTACCAGCCCTTCCACGCGTACCAACAGCCGTGAGTGGCGCACCGCACGGAGTACAGGCTGCGACAAAACGTGAAGCTGATTCGCCGTTCGATTCCCACAGGCTGCAGGTGAGGTCAGCCGTGCCCCAGTACCAGCAGCAGTTCCCGCAGTACCCCTACCAGCGCGTGCTGGTGTACAACCCCGCTGCCGGCCAGATGGGCCAGGCTGCCTACCCGCAGCAACTGCCGGCCAGCGTGTACAGCCTCCCCGCCGGCTCGTTCCTGCCGCTGCCCCTTCGCGCCGACGGCGAGACCGGAGGCAGCACCGGTGGCTTCCCCTGGGGCAACCCCTCCGAGTACCTCACCGTCCTGCAGAACTACTGGCAGAACTTGTCCACGACGGGCACCTTCAGCGGAAAGCCCCCGGCAGAGGTCGCCGGCGCCAACCCGACTCCAGCGGGTGAGTGCCGCGCCGCAGGGCATCGATACACGAAGGGCGCCACCTTTCATTGACCTTCGCCTGCAGAGTCTCCCGCCGAGGCCGCCGTCCCCGCGTCCTCTTCGGAGGACGCCAAGAGGCCAGAGGCCCCCGCCATGCCCGCCGCCCCGGAGATGCCCGCCGCCACCCCCGCGATGGCCGAGGCCCCCGTCAGCACGGCCCAGCGCTTCCTCGTCGTGTCGCAGCCCCAGGTCGTGGCCAACCCCGCGGCGCTGCCCAGCGCCTCCAACGGCGCCGTCTCCACCTACCTCCTCCTCCGCAACGAGCCCCTCTACGGCTTCTCTGCGCCACAGCACCAGGTAAGTCAGCGGCTCTCGGACAAATATTCTGAGGTCGCGGATTTTTTCAGGCCAAAGGCATTTTCTGTATGAGGTTCTTAATTTTGGTTGCCTTTTATGAGTCATCATCATCATCATCGCTGCTCGGCCTCTTCAGACCTTTAGCAGTCGCGAGTAATGTGTAGCAACCCGCTGAGGTGCACGCGTGCGCGCGAGCAGGAAGTGTTGCCTACGCGGGGCCCGACGGGCGCTCGTGCACGTAACTGTTGTTTCTTGGCGGCGATACTCCCGGCCGCAGAGGCACGCCAGCGTGGAGTAGCGCGACGCTGACCCTACTCGCCGTTTTCCAGGAGGCCAACCTGCGCGTGCAGCCCGCTCAGCCGCAGACCGTGCTGCCGTCCGCGTCGGGCCCCATGATCCTGGTGCGCACCGCGGACAACAAGTACGGGCTGGCCGCCGCCTCCAACCCCACGCAGGTCATCGTGTCCGGCGAGGGCATCCGCGCGCGCGACGACGTGCAGGTGTCGGGGCCGGGCAGCCAGGGCCTGGCCTTCCAGAGGTTCCTCGTCGCGCGCCAGGGCCAGCAGGCGCCAGGTAAGCGACGCCGCTTTTCCAATGTTTCCGTCTGTCTCTCAATATTGCAGTCTGCTCGCAATCCCCGCTCACTTGCAGGCTTCTACCCCGCCCCTCACCCCGGCGTGGTGCACTCCCTGACCGACGAGTCCATCGCCGTGGAGGCGCTGCGGGACGCCACCAACTCGTCCGAGGCCGAGACACCCGCCCCCGCGGCCACGACCGCGGCGCCCACCGCCAGCAACGACGACGAGGTCATGGACTCTGACGAGAAGCCGGTGTCGATCGCCCAGGTACGGTCTGGCGTGGAGCAGGGCGGGCAGGGCGTCAAGGGAACCTCCCTGGTGGTCGCGGTGCCGGTGACGGTCGCCCTGGCGACGCGAGGCGAGAAGCACACCGTCGCGGCGCCGGCCTCGACGAGCGGCGGCACTGACGACGTGTTCCTCGAGGCCCTCGTCCTGGGAGAGGGGGTGCTCGACAACGGCGCCGCAGCCATGAGCAAGGCACAGTGGGAAGAACTGTACAAACGCTTCGGCCCCGACGTGGGCGTCATCCTGGTGGACGGCGCTGACGGTGGCGCTGACGGCGGCGTGGACGGCCAGGGCCGACGACGGCCGCTGGCGTTCATCTCGCGGGTGGTGATCCGGGTGGGCACGCTGGCGTACAACCAGCTGATCAAGCCGCAGCTTCCCTTCGGTGGCGCGGGGCTGGGCGCGCTGGGCACCGCTGGGGGGCTGCTGCTGCTGGGGTAGGGGTTGGCGGGCTGCTCGAGGGACGGATGGTTATTGAATCTGAATGTGAATGTTTGGTTCCGGCCTTGCGGGCGGCACGCGGGTCCGGCCGGACACGGCAGCTCCGGACGATGTAGCACACAGTGCCGGTGAGTCGAGCCAAAACGAAAATACACGGGAATGGAACGGAAATCGGGATGGAATCATGTCTTCCGCACGCAGATTCAGCAAAGAGAAGATTTGTACTACCCTCTTCTTATAACACCGTTCTCATTCTGACGTTTCCTTTGGGCGTCCTGGTGCGGTGTAGTGGTTTAACGACGATGTATATACCCTATACTAATAACCAACAGTAACCGCATCTCCCTGCTTGTGTGAGCGTCTTAACCCCTATCCTCCCCGTCAGCGGGTGCCAACAAACAGGCCTGACCTTTCACGATGAACGAATGCCCCAGTAGTGCGCTTCCGAGCGGTGCTTCTGTCTCTGTCGCACTCCTGCGGGGCGGCCCGCGAGTGCGACAGAGACAAGAGCGTCACAGTCACCCCGTGTTGCAGGTGAAGCCCCAGGCGATCGCGCTGGCGGGTCCCGGCGGAGTGGCCGCGGCCGCCCCGGTGGGCACGGCCCTGGTGGGGCCCGGCGGCATGGCCCTGTCCGCGCCCACCGCCACGGCTGTGGCCGGCCCCGCGGGCGGCACCCCACCCATCGCCGTGCCCGCCGCCAACACGGCGGCGCACAACGCCGACGCCTTCCGCAAGTGGCTCAGCAAGAAGAAGCCCGCCACGGCCGCGTCCGGCGACGACGTCCTGGTGGACGCGCCCATCGTGGACGCACCCATCGTGCCCGAGCTGCTCGTCGAGTACGGCGGCGTGGCCGCGTAGAGGCCCGGCCGCCCACCACGACGCGACCCCCAACGCTGCTACACCGCAAGGCTCTGCAAAGCCCATGTACGGAGGAGCAATCGCTGCCGAAATGACGCAATTTCCCCTGACGGCAAAACGGAATTTCGCTAGCGATTGCGGGCGCGCCCTTTTCCAAGGCCCTGCCGGACACCCTTTCCCGCGGCAGGTCCTGGCAGACCGGCGTGCCAACAAGACTGTGAAATGATTGACTGCCTAATGATAGCTGAATAAAGAAAGAGTGGAAGTTGTTTGCAGTTATTTGCGACTCCCATCGTCCGCGCGGCTGCGGTGCCGGCATACGCGGTGGCATATGCCGAGCAGGAATTCCGCACGCTTTCTTCATAAGGTTGCCACACGGGATGTCATCACGGCTAGGGTGGCCACTCTCCGCTCATTGTCGTCCGCTTGATGGTTTTTGGCACCGCGCGCGCGCGCGTCGGGGAGGGTGGCCACACTACACGGTCCCCGCGTCATTGCAAATTCCGGGCTGAGGCCTTATTTTCCTGAGGGTTTACAAGCGGACACAGACGACCCATCGAAAATAATTTTGAGAACAAAAAAAAAAGAAGAACAAACAGTTTATCTTTTAAAACAAAAACAACAACAGCATGTCTATTCCTTCATTAAAGTTCAATAAATACTTAGGATTAATATAAACACGGCAAAATTATATATGGATTCAAGGCAACATGACCCCCTTAAAAAATGGGGCTCGAATCGAACGTGTGACCCCACCAATGGGTTCTTCGTTTGGAGAGCAGTCCATTGGTGGGGTCACACGTTCGATTCGAGTCCTATT
Organism: Stenchaetothrips biformis; assembly: GCA_030522485.1. Classification (NCBI taxonomy): domain Eukaryota; kingdom Metazoa; phylum Arthropoda; class Insecta; order Thysanoptera; family Thripidae; genus Stenchaetothrips; species Stenchaetothrips biformis. The sequence continues at coordinate 4,558,480 of CM060093.1, read as the reverse complement.
TAGCGACTCTGGAACTCAAAACGCGTCTCGAGTATTGGCCGCCTCAACGGTCTTCTGACCCACCGTGCATCGGCAGGCCATCGCCAGGCCATCGGCGGGCCATCCGGTAGCCCCGGGCACGTCCCGCTGCCCCCTCCCCCGCCCCCGCGGACATCCTCTCGATAAAACGCTGGCGTGGCGATCGTGGCCGGTCACTTCTGCCCCGATCGCCGTCCACTCCGCGAGCCCGTCCCACCGACCCACCATGCCCGCCTCCATCGCCGCGGGGGGCAGCAGAGCGGTGAGTACCCAGCACCCGGGTCAGCCGGGGCGGCGCCAAGCGTGACATCGCAAAGTCGATCAAGCCGATACGGACGCGCCAGGCATGCGCCGGCCGAGTGATTCCGCACCGCCGCTCCGTCTCGCTCGCACCTCGACGGCACGCCCCGCGAGTGCGAGAGAGACAGAGCGACGAGAGCGGCGCTAGGAATCAGCCTGCAGGTTTCCCTCGTTTTGACGGGGATCTAATGCGACCTGGCGTCCGATCGCGGCCCGCTCGGCCCCGAAGTAGGCCAAACTGCATTCGGGAACTGCATTCGGGAACTGCATTCGGGAACTGCATTCGGGAACTGCATCCGGAAGCTAGACGCCCGCCTGGACTGGACGCGGGGCGGCCTCCTCCTCCGAACGCGTCCCAGCGAGACAACTTCCTCGCAGTGGGTCAGTGCGAATAGGATATCGGCCACTCCTCCATGCACATGCCGCGGGCCGGGGCGGGGCGAGGCGGGGCGAGGCGCGCGCTGCGCGGAGCAGAGTAGAGTTGTCCGGAGATAGTGATCCCCGATTGCACGGCCGCTCCCCGAGAAGGATGTGAAGTTTACAGCAATCATCAATTCGGCCCCTCAAACGGACCGAAATGCCGTGGCAAAATGCACACCCTTACACCTGTCAGTTAGCGAGAGGCCTCCGAAGGCCTGGGGCCGAGACAGTACAATGGCGGCGGCTCGCGCGCGTCTAGGCATGGGCTGGGACGGCGGTGGGGACGGCCGGGGATAACTTTGATTCGAACGACCATCTGTCAGCGTCCTCTTGGAGCGTCGGAGAAAACGCTCTGAGGAACAGAGCAGATCCCGGGACCCTGCAGACTCAACGCTGCGTTTCGACAGTCTGGCTCTCTCACACTTTTACGGGACGCCCAATGAGTGCGAGAGTGCGAGAGAGACAGAGCGCGCGGCGAGGCAAAGGTGATTCCGATTCGGACACCGCGGGTAAGGCGTCGCCGAAGACATCGCCACCCAGGACGACGGCGGCGCGATTGTCCTTTGCCAGACCGACGTCAAGTCACCGACGTGCGCATGTCCGCGGCCGGCCGCTCGCGCCAAAACCGGCCGCCGGCCGATGTAGGAAACGGCGAAGCAGTTCGACTCGCTCTGTCTCTCTCGCACCCCTACGGGACGCTCCATGAGTGCGAGAGAGACGGAGCGCTCTTCACGATGGGCCCGCAGGTCGCGCGCGTGACAGTGACAGACGTGACACACAGTCGCGGCGTGCGTGTCACGCGTGCGATTCGAGTCACGCGTCATATCGAGGGATCTCCTGCTTTCCCGGCAGCGGGACTGCCGGGCGATTCCGAAGAACGTCGCACAGTGGGTCAGAGGACCGCGGAGGCGGCCGACGAAAATTAGACCGACCTATTTTTGACCGACCTTAATGAAAATACTGAATTGAATAAAAATGTTCGCTCTTTGGACCGACCTAAACTGGGGGCGAGTCATTGTTGAGTAAAAATAATTCAACGAAAAAAAAAATTGAATAAGATGCTCCCCCTGGGGGTCCCCGACCAGCCTCGAGAAATAGGTTGCCGAAATATTTGTACTCTCTGCGGTATCGATCCCGATACCTGCTGCTTCCCAACCCGAGTCTCCAAACACTGAGCCACCCGGACGCATGCCTCTAACTGCACCGCCGGTCACCTTGAAACTTCTCTTGTGCTGCCTCCTCGAGAAATAGATAGGCTAGGTCAGGCTGTAAAATTTGAAATCACAAAACCCGTTTATTTTTGGTGCTGTACTGTAAAGGACTCTAGCACAAGACGAGCGAACCCAAGATGAGCTCTATAGGCCGTTAGTAAACGGGTTGACCGAGGGGAGGCCCTAAACTCGTTCATTCGCCCATTGATTCCCCATTGCGTCACCGCCGACGCGACGGGCGGGCGGCGCGGGAACGCTGGCACCGTGCTGCCGCTGCTACGTGCGCCCGTGCAATCCATCTTGTGGACAAATTCCAAGAGAGTGACGGAATGGCATCCGGTGTTGGAATAGCGGGGAATGGGGAATCGAACCGTCGCCGTTGCGAAGCAGTGTTTGGCAGTCGTTTTCGTTTCCACCCGCAGCACGTGCGCTGAGCTCCCCGCAGTCCTTGTTGCAGGCCGCGCTTGTCCTGGCCGTCGCTGCCACGGCCGCCGCCGCGCCACACGAGGTCGTGCTGCCCTCGGCGTTCGGGTGAGTATTTGAAACGTCGTCCTGGTCGGCTCCGCGGGGTGTCCTTCTGACGTGCCGCGTTCCGCAGCGTGCTGCCCCAGGCCTACGCCCCGCTGCCGCCGCTGCCCCCGCTGCCGCCCCTGTCCGCGCCCGGCCTCCACCCCACCCTGGTGCTGCGCTCCCTCAACGCCGACGTGCCGCTGCTGGCCACCCCCACGCCGCTGCCCGCGCTCCCCGTGGCGCCCGCCGTCCCCGTCGACCACGTGACCCCCGTGCTGCGCGCGGGCGCGCCCGCCATCCTGCTGCTGCCGCAGACGTCCTCCAGCGGCGTGTACCACTTGTCCGACCAGCAGCACCGCTTCCCGCCCTTCCTGGAGAACGTGGTGAACCGCGTGCAGAACCTGTTCTCGTCCTACGTGCAGGTAGGTCCTGGCGGCGGTCAAGCCACCAACAACAAATTCGCCGCAAAGGCTAAATATCGTGTCCTGCAGGTGGACCCCTTCCACACGCCGTTCGGGACACCACGGCCACCGACGGACGTCCCGGCGGCCTCCGCGGCCGCCACCGCCGCTCCGGCGTCCGGCGACGGCAACGCCTCCACGGCGAACATCACGACCACCACGACCACCACGACGTCGGCGCGCACGCAGGGCCGCGGCATCAACCTGCGACTCAGTCCCGGCGCCGCTGGCCCCGGAGGCCTTCCCCGCGACGTGGAGCTGCTTGACGGCAGGCTGCAGACGGCGGCCGACAGCGCGGACTCAGGGCAGCCCGTCGCCTTCGCGCAGGCCACGGCGCACGTCCGCCAGCAGCCCCTCGAGACCGACAGCTACCTGCCCGTCGACAACGCCAACAAGGGCAGCAAGGACAAGGGAGACAAGGGCACGGCCGTGGACGAGAGGCCGCCGCCGGCCGCCAGCCGCCCGCCGTCGCCCTACGGCTACGGCCGCGGGGGCAGGGGGCCCCAGCGCGGGCAGCACCCGGGGGACACGTCCTACTACAGGCGGCCCTGAGCACCGCGACGACGACTCCAATGATCAAAGACAAATGACAAGAAGAAAAAACCTGTACTGCGGGCGGAACGAGAGAGAGAGAGAGAAAGAAAGAAAACGAAAGAGAGAGAGATAGACTGATGAAAGGCAAGGCGTGCGCGTCTACTATATGAGTGTGAGAAAATGCGGTGGCGTGGCGTAGTGCCGCGCTGGTGCGTGCCGCTCCGCCACAACGTCTGTGCGAATGCCGACCAAATTGTTATGAGAAAATTGCGATTGTTGATAATAAAAAAAAAAGCTAGAAACGTATACCCATAACGAAAGCCCTATCTGTATCCCTTCTCTCGTGACCCGGTTGCTGAGAAAGAGCCCCAAGTGCGGCTCAAGGCTGAAGGCCTTGATGAGGGAGTTAGCTTGTCATGTGCGGACTACATCCATCAGGACGGCAGGGACCAGGACTCCGGCCGCCGGAGCCGGCAGCGCCGGAAGTCTGCGTTTCTCGGCACATTTCCGTCACAACCAATCAAGCAGGTTGTTTTTCTCTCTCCTCCTCGAGATGTCGCGTAACGAGGGAGAGGGGCAGCGAACGCGGCGACGTGCATTCGGTGTCGCCGTCACCCTCGCCTCGGCCCCACATTCGGAGCAGTGCCATTCCTTCTCTCTGTCCCTCTCGCGCCCCTGCGACGGTACGCCCCGTCCGCGAGGGAGACAGAGCGGCGAAAGCGCGGTCCAGCCTGCAGGGCCACTCGACTCCCGATAACCCACTTCTGCTAATCTCGGGACGGACGGGGCCCAGGGGTGAAGTACGCGCGACATGTGAGGCCATCCGCTGGGCCGGACAGGATGCCCAACAAGTTCCGCGATCGGCTCGTAAAACATAATGCAGTTGTACATCGCATCGCGGGGGGTGGGGTGGGGTGTGGTGGGGTGGGGTGGGGTGAGGTGGGGTGGGGGAGGAAGGACGCAGGACGAAGGGGTTTCTCTCGAGTACGTCACCTGCAGCTAACCAGCAGGCGTGATGCACGTACCAGCGCAGGTGAGTGAGTGTGAGTGTGAGTGTGTATGAGTGTGTGTGTCTGCGTGTACCCGAGCGTCTGTGTGCGTGTTTCTGGGTCCCAGATCCCCCTCCCCTTTCACTGTCGTCCCTTCCCCTTTCACTAGACATCCCCTCCCCGACCCACTGGTGGCCCCCCTCGCCCCCCGACCGGCCGGCGGCGTCCCTGACGTGCCCTACGCGGTCCATCTCCCTCCCGCCGGCCGGCGGCAGCGCGGCGGCAGCCTGGCCGCGGCCCCTCCGGCCGGGTCGGCGAGCGAGATGGAGCACGGCAGGGCGGCAGGCCCTGGGCCACGCCACGCCACGCCACGCCACGCCACGCCACGCCATGCCTGGCCACGCCATGCCTGGTCTGCAACATCGCGACACGCGGGCCGCAGTCTTGGCCACGGCGAGACCACGGCGACCACGTCCAGCTGCACGGCGAGCACGGCGAGGGCCGCGTGGACCGTGCGTAACACGCAGCAGCACTCTCGGGGCGGCCGCCGATAGCTTCCGGTGCAGTGAGTGTGAGAGTGACTCAAGACCATGCGGATTTTGCCGGCGATGGCGGCGTAGAGGATGGTGTTCCGCAGGACCACCATGGCGCAGGTGAGTGTCCGGGACACTGTGTCCCGCACCGCGGGGCCCCGGAGCGGAGGACGGCGCCCGTCGTACCGGGGCCCCCTTGCGGGTAACGGGGGCAGCTCCCGCACCGACCCGCTCCGATATTTGGACCGCGACACCGCCCCAGGCCGTGTTCGCCGTTAATGACTTCTTTTCTCCCGACTGGGAGCAATTATCAACCTCGTACACTCTCTAGGGCACCCGAACACGAGGTGTGGGCACACTGATAAATTGGAGAACGTGACGTCACGGTCGTGGAAAATCAGTGTGATGTTGACATTGTCCATCGCAGATTTTGTTTTGTTTCTTCTGGTCGTGTTGTTGTTGTCCCCCTGGTTTCTTTTCAAATTTGAAAAAAAATAATTAATAATTGTGGGTTTGGTTTTGATGCTTCCCCTCCAAAAATGAGAAGAAATCCAACTCTCGTTTATGTAATTATTTTTCAAATCTCTGAAGGGATGGGTCATATAGAAAGCGAACGAGCTTACCATTTCGAGCCCAGCCTGCATACTTGACCACATCCAGGTTTTTGTCTCGAGAAGTTGCCTAGTCGGCAGGCCGAGGTTGGCAACCCTATCGACACGAGCGTGGGAATTATTTGCCTACTTGAGTGGCAGCACTGGGAGGTCCTCCTGCTCATTTGAAGAGATTCGGCACCGCCCCCGCCGCGTGCAGTGCGGGGCGTCAGAGAAAGCCACATCCAGGGAAGATTGGTACTCATAAGCTCAGCCTATTTGCATGCGGCCGCTTTATTGCCGGTGGGATACTCGCGGCGCGCCGAGCTCCCTGCAGATTTGCATAGCGGCGAGCCAGCCTATTAGAGGCGCGTGCGGCACGCGCTAAATCACGCGCGGCGACCGAAAGCACGGCCGGCGGACTGATTCCAACAGTGCTTTCTTCTTCGTCACTCTGTCCCTCCCGCACCCCCCGCGCACAGTGGGACAGAAGACCGTTGAGGCGGACAAATTGCTAGACACGTTTGGAGCTCCAGAGTCGCTAAATGGGACTCGAATCGAACGTGTGACCCCACAAATGGATTGCTCTCCGAACGAGGAATCCATGGGTGGGGTCACACGTTCGATTCGAGTCCCACTGAGCGACTCTGGAGCTCAAAACGCGTCTAAGAATTTTGGCCGCCAGTAACGGTCTTCTGACCCACTGTGCCCCGGCGAGTGAGGCAGACGTAGCGACGAAAGCGGCAGCCGCTGATTTCGAACAGAGATGATTTCCGTCTCTCTCGCACTCAGGAGGAGGCGTTCCGGCGGACAGCGAGAGTGACATACGGCGACGAAGCAGTGTTGAGCCTGCTGGCACGCGCGTGCCAGGTGACAGCCGCCACTGAAAGACGCGAGTAGTAACGCAACCGTAATAACAGTCCCCGGCACGGAGGCCCGTGCTTGCGTTTCCCATTTCCCATTTCCCATTTCCCCGGGCGGAGGCCGTGAGTGTCCGTGACCAGCCCCGCATTGTGGTGTCAACCTCCGCCTGCTTATATCACGGCCCGGCGTGGCGTGTGTCGTCCTCCCTGACGGATGTGGGAGCAGTGGAGCGGCTTGGCGGCCGCCTAGACCTGCCTAGACCTGCCTAGACTAGCCTAGACAACCCCGACAGGACTATGCAAAGACTGCCCAGAGCGCATGGTCGGTCGGGAATATAGGGACTCGGCGGCAGCGCGGGCGGGCTGGCTGGCTGGTGGTCATTCAGTGAACAGCACCTCTGCTGCGGGACGGGGCACCCCACGAGTGCGACAGAGAGAGACAGAGCGAAGAAAGCACACCGGGAAAACAATCATTTTTATTCACGGCACGTCCGGCTTAATTAATTGCCGACACGACGCGGCGAGGCGGGTGGCGCCTTTACGGGGCTTCCCTCGCCTGCACTGCACCGCTCGCACTGCGACGGCTGATGCCGGACGCAGCGGCCGTCTCTCTGGGGGTGCGAGAGAGACAGACTGCAGCGCGGCGTCTTTGGCGGCTAATATGCAGAGCGCGCCAACAAACACACTCCTCGCCGCGTTGCATTGCGAGCCGCCCACGGTCCCTGCTGTGAGTGTGTGTGTGAGTAGGTGCATGCCCATGTGTGTATGTGTGTGTGTGTTTTACTGTGAAGGGACGCGCGAAAAACATACGAAGGCAATCGCCATTCTTCTTTTCCTTTCGTTTATAGTCAGTCGTGTGCAGCGGAGAGGTGAGAGCGTGCATCGGCCGGCGCCATAAGGGACGGCGCCAGTGCGTGTGTGTGTGTGTGTGTGTGTGTGTGTGTGTGTGTGTGTGTGTGTGAGTGTGGAGCAGAGAGGGATAGAGGAGTAGTGCCCCGTGCGAACAAAAACACACGCGCTGTAATTGTGTGGCTGTTGGCAGGCCTGGCTATTGTTGCCGCTCGTAATAGCTGCAGCCGCAGTGCCTCCTCGTCCTCCTCCTCCTCCAGCCGGACGCGGGGCGGGCAGCGCGGCGCCGTGGTCGTCGGCGGCCCTCGCGGCGTCAGCAGCGTCAGCAGCGTCAGCAGGCAGGTAAGGAAACTAGCAGCGTCGCGCGCGATACAGGGCCGGACCTGGCCGCCCCTCCCCCTCGCCCCGCTCCGCCCCGCTCACACGCATGCCGGACGCGGTGCGCGCGGTGTACATGAAGGGGCAGGGCGTGGCGGCAGGGCAGGCTGCGTGCCATACCCGCCGTGCCGCGAAAGTGCTCCAAATAGCGCGGCATAGCGTCGCACTGTCCACCACGCGGTGCGCGGCGGCGTCGCGGCGGCGTCGCGGCGGCGTCGCGGTGTCCGCCGCGCGGCTCTACGCGGCCAAGAATCCCATGCCCGCACTCTCGCCCTCATCAACGCGTGATAAAATTATTGTTGAGCTTTACAGCAATCCCACGTCGAAACGATTCAGAGAAAAGACCGGCGTCGTGGCGGAGCAGGCCGAGCATGGCCTTACAAAGGAAGGCGTTGAAACGCAGGGGGACGAGGGGGGGGGGCAGGAGGACCCTGAAAAGGCGCCCTCCGTCTCCTGCACTGGGCTTAGAAGAGTCTTAAGTGGAGCAAGGGAACTGTGCTGTGGGTCGCCACTTGCTTCCTTTAAAGACTTTCTGGAGAGCGGCGGAGGAAGAGCATTTTGTTTTTAGTTTCAAGCTCTGTAATCTGACTTGCAGGCATGCCGGCGGTGTGCTGCGCCGCGGCCCGGGGCCCGTGGTGGGCTACAGCAGCTACGGCCTGCAGGGCCAGCACCACCCCGGAGCGAGCCTCCGGTACAGCGTGCACCCCAGTAGGCTCGTTAAGGGTGGCATGCAGCGGAGGCCCCACTACGGCGGGTACGGCCTCCACCCGCCACTCGGCACGGCCGCGCGCAGGACGGGGCCTGCCCTCGGTCCGCGGCCGCAGCGCAGTCTGGGTCAGCCCCGCCTCCTGAGCAACTCGCTGGGCGACGCCATCGAGAGCGTCGCCTTCCTGCCGCTCACGGTGAACGTCCCCGACGTCCTCAGCTCCATGGCCAGCGGCGTCACCTCCCTCATGGGCCAGGCGTTGTCCTTCGTGCTGCCGTCGTCCGACCCCTCGCAGCCGCGGCGCCCCAAGCCGAAGCCCACGACCGCCAAGCCCGGCGTCAAGCCCGGCGTCAAGCCCGGCGTCAAGCCTGGCGTGCACCCTGTCAAGCCCGGTGTGCAACCTGCCGTGAAACCGGGTGTCAAGCCTCCCGTCAGAACTCCGGTCAAGCCGACCGCCAAGCCCGGTTTCCAACGGCCGGCCACGGCGCACGGCCCCGTCAGGAAGAAGAAGCCGACCCAGCAGCTGGTGAACAAGCCGGTCAAGAAGCCGCTCAGGACGGAGTCCAAGCCTCGGCCGACGGCCCCCACGACACAGGCGTGGACGACGACTATCGCTCCGAAGAGGAGGCCCGCCACCGCGGCCCTGAGCACGCCGACGACCGCCCCGCCCACCACGACGACCTCCTCCACCACGACGACGACGAGCTCCACCACCACAACGCCGTCCACGCTAGCGCCGATCTTGACCACGGCGGCGCCGACCACCAACACCCTCATCGTCACTAAGCCGCTGGCCGCCTCGAGCCCCAGGCCTTCGACCGCCAGCACGCACTCCAGGCCCTCCGTCAGCACCGCGCCCGCCCTCGTGACGAGGCCCAGCAAGAGGCCGAGGCCGCCGCCAGACAGGCCTGCGGCGAGCAGCACCGCGTCGAAGCCGCTGAGCACCGGCATCACCAAGCCGGCGGCGGTGTCCACCTCCAGCCAGCCAGCATCGCACAGCGCGGGGAGCAGGCCCACCCCGGCCTACACTACCCAGGCCTCCCAGGCGCCCACGACCGTGGTCACCAGCACGCTGCGGCCGGCCCCTGCCCCGGTCAGCAACGTGGTGCAAAAACCAGCGGCAGTCAGCAGCCTGGCGCCGAGGCCGACGGCGACCAGCACCAGCCAACCGCCGGCCACGAGCCAAAAGCCGGGCGGCGTCACCCAGGTCACCCCACTGGCGAATCAGGTCGGCCCGAAACCAGCTCGGAAACCCGCCAAGCCCGGCAACGCCACCGCGGCCAAGAGGCCCGCCAAGAAGAAGCCGCCGAAGACCGCGGAGCCGACCCGGCAGCCGGACGGGCAGCCGGCCAGTGACGTCAAGAAGAAAAAGAAGAAGCCGGCGAGGAGAAAGACTGGTTCGAGCAGACGGAGAGACGCCGTTACGGAAAGCGCTGTTAGAACGTTCTAGATTGTTGTATTGTGATATTTAACATATTTATACTCGTTTTGTAATTATAGTTTCCGTTGTTTTCATTCGTTTCTCTGGTTTCTTCAACGACGGAAGGTAGCACCCGGACGCGCAGAAATCGACCAGCACCACGGTTACAGCTAAATTAATTTTATTGGATCACAGCATCTCACATTCGTCGACATCCGACGATATTCACACTCCTGAAAATAATTCCTCACAGTCACTCAATACAGTTTTCTTTTTTCTTCTTTTTTTAAAAGCAATTTGCTTGAAATGGAGTTAATCTTGCACAGTGCATTACTGGCATGTTGTCGCTCCCAGGAAGGAGGACTAAAGCAATTATCGCGATCCATGCACCGTCTGTTGTTGTTGTTGTTTTGGTTTTTATTGTCGTGGTGATGTTTTAGTCCCAAAGATCTCGATGAGTGATGAACTTAGCAGCGCGGTCTGGGTTTGGCCCCGGCTCGCCATCAGGGCCCAGGTTTGTGATTTACGGAGGCCAGTAAAGCGCTCTCGCCCTTCTGCTTTACTGGCGGGGCGGCGCGCAGGAATGCCGTTATTAGTTAGGGACGCGCGGGGGCAGCCCGGCCCGCAGACAATGCGCGTTCCGGCGCGAACTTTCAAAAAGCAAGAGGCTCTTTTGGCGGCGGCGCGCGCATTCGACGCGCGAACGAGCACACCCCCACTCCCTGCACCTCTACGCCTGCGGCTCGGTGTACACGGGCTTGTGGGCGTACTGCGTGGCGTCGGCGAGGGCGGCCGCCTGGCCCGGGGCGACCTGGGCGTCGTGGACGGCGGCCACAGGGATGGCGCCGAAGAACACAGCGCGCTGCGACAGCGACAGCCCGTCCTGGGTAGGCGCGCTGCCGACGCGGCCGTCGCTAGCGGACGCCGGCGGCTGCACGCCGACCAGCACCGGGGCGGGGTAGTGGAAACTGTAGAAGAAGCCGTCCTTCTTGTCCTGCTGCTGAGAGAAGAGTGTGGTCTTTAGGGAACGGGGCGGCGTTGAGTACTTCAGCCTGCCTCGCGCGTTGAGGTCTCCGCCGTGGGAACGGCCTTTTTTAAGCGGCACGCTCTCACCTGCTGCTGGTCCTGCTGGTGCTGCTGGTCCTGTTGGTCCTGCTGGTCCTGCTCAAGCTGCCTGCGCGCGCGGACGCCGTGGCGGGGGTGGTAGCCCCTGGCGCGCGACCCCACGGAGCGGAACAGCTGCACGTCGTTGAACGAGTCGGCCTCCAGGTCGGGGTTGTTGATGATGACGGCGTCGCGCTCGGCGTCGTGCAGGTGGCTCGGGTCGTACAGGGAGGCGTGCTGAGGCGCGGGGTAGCGCCGCAGCTCCGTGCCGTCCGCGTCGTACACGGGCGGCAGGTCGCCGCTGGGGCCCTCGACGCGGGTCTGGTCCGACTCCTCCCTGCGGCACGGCAAGGACCGGCAGTGAGCACGTTGGGCTGCCTGCCTGCACGGCGCGCCGCGGCGCCACTCACTCACCCGTTGCCGGACAGGATGGCGGCCTGCAGGGCGTGCGCGTAGCTCGCCTCGTGCTGCAGACGCGCGGCCGCCACTTCGGGCGTCTCCGTCACGGGCTCGGGCACGTCGGACTCGGAGGGCAGGGTGTTGCCCGCCACGTGGAAGCCGTCGCCGTCATCCCAGTAGTTGACCTGCAACAGGAGACAGAGTCAGCACCCTGCACTCCCAGAGAGCGCGGCGTCGGACTGCAGCGGGCCAACCTTCACGATCTTGCCGGTGGGGTCGCGGTAGGAGTAGGAGCCCCGGACGCGCCCGTCCCCGGAGCGCGCCTCGACGCGCACCTGGTCTGGGGTGCTGTAGCCGAAGACCGCGCGCCCGGCGCCGTCCTGGGTGTGGAACTGCGAGACGTCCACCTCCTCCTTGCGAAGCCTGTTCACAGAATCCCATTAGCTCCCTCCAAGCATTTTTTATTTTTTATTTTTTTTTGTTTCCTGTTGGTGGTTGTTGTCGTCGTTGTTGTTGTTGTCGCTGACTTACAGGTGCTGCTCCGACGGGGTGTACCGCGAGGCGACGGCCACGGGCGCGTTGGGCGACACCTCCCGGTAGTTGCTTAGCGGGACCCTGGAGATGAGCTCGGCCACCTCGGCGGGGGACAGGAACCACAGCTGCACCGGCGGCGGGGCGTGGCTGGCCCTCCGCGAGGCCGCAGCCGTCGGGTAGCCGCGGGAGAAGAAGGCGCCGTAGTTGACGGGCGATGCGGCGGCGGCTGCCGCCAGCGCCACCTGTGTGGGTGGACAGCACAATGAGCATGACGGAGTGGCAGGCGGCGTCGCGACGTCGCGGCGGCCCTGACCCTGGTCGCGGCCCTGGCCGTGCTGCGTGTGTCACGGCCCAACGCAGCCCAGCGCCCGGCCCGGGCAGGCAACCCGCACCGCACAGTGGGTCAGAAGAACGTTGAGGCGGCCAAGATCCCGGACGCGTTCGGAGAGCAATCCATTGGTGAGGTCACACGTTCGATTCGAGTCCCATTTAGCGACTCTGGAATTCAAAACGGGCCCGAGATTTTGTCCGCCTCAGCGGTCTTGTGGCCCTCTGTGCACCGCTAGGTAGAACGCCTTACCAACAGAGGGTAGGCAACCCGAGTGCACTGGTGTTCTACGGGACTGCCTACCCCGTGCACCCCGTGCCAGTCAGGCGCTCGCTCGCTCGGCTGCGACGTCAGCCCGGCGTGTCCGTCCCCGAGGCCTATCCGTCGAGGATCGCACCGCCTCGGGCCGCCCCGCCCACATCGTCACGACTTGTTGCCGCCGGTCTGAAAACGCCAAGCCGAACGGAGGCAAAGTCTCCGCAAGAGGCGATCGCTGCGGGGCTCGGGGATTACACCGAAACCAGTCACGAGGCTCGCGCGCACTAAGGGATTTTTTTTTGGTGGCGTTCAGAGCATGAAAGCTGGTCCAAATGGGGCCAAAAAGTGGTGCGGAACGAGGATTTCCAAATTGGCGAACGGAACCGACCGCTCGGATGGGTCCTGTTTGATGGATAGCCCCGCTTCTAATTAACGCCTTTGTCCTGAATAACCTTCCGCGGACGGACGGACGGACGCACCGCGCGGGGCGGGGCGGGGCGGGGCGAGGTGGCCTAGCCTCAAACCGGGACGATCGGCTCGCGTTACGAGTTTACGGATGATGGATAAGATTGGCCAAAGAACTCCCAGACCACACAATGAAGAGACGCGTGAGTGAATGAATTTTTTTTTGTCTGATTTGACGCGACAAGTGCAGAGGCGTGGCAGTCCGATAGAATCTTCCTCGGCCGATTCCCTCTCCGGACGCAGCCCCGGGACACAGTGGACACGACGGCACCCAGCCGTCAAGGCACTGCGGACGCGGCCGCGGAGGTCTCGCTAAGCGGCCGACTGCAGACTGATTCCACAAAGCGTTTCGTCGCTGTCTCCTTCGCACATGCACGGCACGCCCCATGAGTGCGAGAGAGACAGAGCGTCACTCCGATTCGTCTTCGCCCCCGACGTTTGGCTGCCGCCCCCCGAGCGGCCCCCAGCGGCCCCCAGCGGCCCATCACCGATTCCCGGAGCCCGACGCCTCGCAGAAACACTGACACACACACCCAAGGTTCCTTCCTTCCTCCTTCCAGGCCACGTCCACGAGTCAGGTACTCGAAAAAAAACAAACTGTGGAACAACACGCAGGCGGGTTTGATGAACGGGTTGAGGCGCTTCGAGTCTGGGGCGGAACGGCCGAGCCATTTCATTTTGCAGTTCATCCGCAGATCATCGAGACGCCACTGTCAGACTTGAACAGAATGCCCACGTTCATGTAATACGTAACACATTCATCTTTACCCTCCCGAAGAGCGCAGAAGGTCGACCATAAACGCGAATACAAAAGAAAAGCCCTATAGACTGTCGGCGAAGCCACTAAGAATTTTGCAATAATTTTGCAATTTTCGAGTGCCGGTAATACCCGTAATAGGGAGCAGTCGGAGGCCGTCGGGACACAAAGTCGGGAGTGGTTACCCTCTCGCACGCGTGTCTGAAGCGAGGCTCGTCCCGCTGAAGCATCCGGAGTGCAAATAGACTCTTCTTCGGCCGAGAGCTTATTGTTCCGGCAAACAGCTTCTCGCCGACTCACCGCGGCCTCCGCGTTACGCGCTGGCCGCCCTGCCGCGCCGGAGGACCGCATCGTCGCTCTGTCTCTCTCGCACCCTGACGGGACGCCCCGCGAGTGCGAGAGAGACAGAGAGACGAAACAATGATCCTACGGAATCAGGCGCGGCGGCTGGCGCCGCCCGGGTCGCCGGCAGGGCCAAGTGCCCAGGGATAATTATTGATGATCGGCGAGGTGACTCACACGAACGGGCCGACGGCGGGCCGACGGCGGGCCGACGGCACGATGGGCGTCGTGATAGCGGCGCCGCCTCAATGAGCGTCATGATGTTCGTCTGTTTGCCCTTCTTTGTTCCTGGCCCCCGGTGCGGCGCGGGCGGCACCGCCGAGACAAGGTGACAAAGTGACGACGTCGACGCGGCCGCTCCACAAAGAGTCGCTCGCTCGCGTGCGGACGGACGGACGGTGCCGACGGCGCGCTGCTTCTGAATGGCAGACCGATCCGTCTCTCTCGCGCCCCCACGCCACGGCCCGTGAGCGCGAGAGGGACAGAGCGACAGCGCGTCATCGCCGTCCTCACGCGGTGGAAAGGAAGCGCGAACTTGATCCCGCACCGCACGAAGCAACCCGAACTGGAGCGCCGTGCCGCGGAGCCGCGCCTTGCCTCGCCGCCGGCGACCACTGACCTGGGCGAGGGCGTGGCCCGCCTAACCTAGAGGCAGGCTGCACGCAGGGACCGCCAAGGACGCGGGGCCCTCGGCAAGCCTAAGGTGTACCAGGTTCAAGTTCAACGGCCCGACGGTCCGACACAAGAATCCAGACCAGCTTCGACGCGATTAACACAAAAATGGCCGCGGCGGTCGGCGCGGCGCTCTGAGCCCATTCCAAGCATTCGCTCCAGCGACTCGAGCACGTCGGGCGGAATCTCCATGTGAACAAGCAGCAGCACGCCGCGCTGTCGTTCGGCCTGTCGCCGCGCGGCTCGGTACTGTGGGTCAGAAGACCGTTGAGGCGGCTAAAATCACGGACGCGTTTTGAGCTCCAGAGTCGCTAAATGGGACCCGAATGAAACGCGTGACCCCACCAATGAAGTCCTCGTTCGGAGAGCAATCCATTGGTGGGGTCACACGTTCGATTCGAGTCCTATTTAGCGACTCTGGAGCTCAAAACGCTTCTGGACTTTTGTGCGCCTGCGCCGGTCCTCTGGCCCACTGTGCTCCGCCCGGCTCGAGCCGCCCGCATCGATAACCCTCCGCGAAGACAGGTGCACGCCCGCCTTCGCGCGGGATGAATGTGGCAACAATAAATAGCTGCCGCCTGCTTCCGAACACGACAGCGCTTCGTCGCCCCGTCTCTATCGCACCCCTACGGAACGCCTCATAGAGAGAGAGAGAGAGCTACGAGAGCACTGTTTGGTATCAGCCTCCAGGCAACAGAACGAGCTTGCTGCATCTTCATCGCGTTCATCCGCACTGGCGCCCTGGTTTGTTGTTGTTGTTTTCTGCGTGCGCGTCCTTTTTGTTTTCCTTTTTTTTTTGCATTGTGGGTAGGTGCGGCGGTGCAGAGTAGCGCCCCTAGCCAAGGACGCCCGGGCGGCGACACTGCCCTCTGCCGGCCGAGCCGGTCGGCACAGCTCACCGCCGACGCGCAGCAGCGCAGCAGCGGAGAGCATGATTCGATAATGCCGCCCCGCCCCGCCCCGCCCCAGCCGAAGCGCTAAATTCTGCCCACTCTCAGTGAGTTGCAGTTCGGCGTCTCTATTGTGTCGTTATTGGCCGTATTACAGGCCTTCCTTTTGCTTTCGTTGAGCCGGCCCGGCGGCGGAGTCGCGGAGTCCCGGCGGACTGGTCCCGACCGACGCGCCCCGCCCCGCCCCGCCCCACCCCGCCTGAAGGGCCGCGCAGTCTCTCTCGCACCCCTTTCGGCACTCTCCATGCGTGCGAGAGAGACGGCGCGAGGCGGGCTGTCGGTGCATCACGCGCATCACACGCGGGGACGTGACGTCGGCAGCACGGCGTCGCCTCCCCGTCCGCGCGAGACGAGAACGAGTTCAAAGACACCCGTTCGTCGCGTTTAGGTCGCGCACGCACGCGGGGGCTTTTTGTCAACGTGTTTTGCATTGGCGCGAGGCCAGGGGAGCCTGTTTCGCCCGAAATACTACCGGTCGCGATTTTTGGCTGCGTTTTGGCGGCCCTTTTGGTTTGTAGGGTGGGGGGAAGCTTTACGGTTCAGAGTAGTTCTTTATTTTTCTTCCTTTCCATCGGGAAAAGTAGAATATTTTTTTCGCAGAGGCAACCCTATTCGGTTACTAATTCGCATAGATGTGCAAAAGGCGCCAGGACCGCAAAAAAAAAAAAAAAAACATCATTCTGCTCCAGGTCATTCCCCGGGCGGCCGGTTGGACGCGATACAGGATTATCAAAACGATAGGGGGCCAGCCGGCTGACTCCGAACAGCGCTACTGTCGTCGCTCTGTCTCTCTCGCCCTCGTCCCGTCGGGGTGCGAGAGAGACAGGGCGACGCAGCGATCCTCGGCGGAGAATGAGGAGCCTGATGAGCCGAGCCGGAGCGATGAGAAACGCCCTGCCGCATTTCGATTCCGTAGGCGGGTTATGGACACGCAGGACTCGGAACGCAGTGCGCATCTTCGAAAGCCTGACCGACATCCCGAAGACACCGCGACGACGTGTTTCGGTTTGCAAATCGTCTGCAGGCGGCGCGGCGTCCAGCGTGCTGCCCATGCTCCGCGGACGTTTCCTGAGAATGTCGTCCTGCTCGGCATTCAATCGCCGCGGGAGGTTCGGGGAAAAATAAGAAGAAGAAAAAAAAAAGAAAAAAAAAGCGCGCAATGAACGCCTTTTGTGGCGATCCTAAATCAAGCCCTGCCCGCGTCGCCACCGGCCTGGCAATGGACCAAAACAGCCCACCGGACGGGTCTTGAAGAAAGCCAAGTGCAAGCAGTCACGCCTCTCTTCGTAAATAATAATAATAACAACAACAACAATAACTACTGCAACAGCACACGGCGGTGACAACGTTGCCAAGACAGGCACGCCGTGGCGACCCGGCCCAGCACTACAGTGCGCCCTAGCGCAGGGATTCTCAGCCACCTGATTGTGAAGGATCGTCTGGTCGCTCTGTCTCGCCCGCATCCCTACGGGACGCACGATGAGTGCGACAGAGACAGAGCGACGAATCCCTGCGTGCTGAGCGTGTTGGCACTCACCAGCAGCACGGTCAGCATCTCGTGTCCGGCGTGCTCCTAGTCTGCGTGCAAGTCGTCGCTATGGCAACGCGGTGGTGCGGGCGCGGCGCGGGTGGCTATCCAACTTCGCGAATCAGAACCAGACTGCGTGCGGGCCACGCCGGTGCCGAGTCTCTGGAGCCCTGGAGCAGGGTCCTGGAGCAGGGTCCTGGAGGGGAGCCTCTGGAAGCACCACCCCGGCGTCCGGCTGTCCGCCGGTCAGGCCGTTCCTCCGTCCGCGCCGCCCGCCGGCCCAACTCCCGTCCCTGGCCCTGCCCGCCACGGCCCCGCCACGCCCGCCCCGCCCCGCCCCGCCCCGCCATGCTCCGAAGCGCTGCGTTCCATCGATATTCGCGAACCCCTCCCCCTCCACTGGTGCCGAACCTGGTGCCTTAAAACCCCCCACGGAAAACCTACTACTGTACTCGGTCTTGGCGAGGTTTCGTCCGGGCGGGCCTCCGAGCCAAAGACGTAGATAACCTAACCCGGGACCATCCCGTCACTGCAAAAAAAAAAAAGCGAAGACTCTTGTTTGACCGACGATAATTCGACCGAAAAATTATTCGGTCATTTTGTCGTCGGACAAACTAATCATAGGATTCGATCCCCGATCCTTGAGGTCGGGGTCGGACGCCTCTACGCCCTGAGCCACCGCGGCTCATGCCCCGAACCGATTGAAGCGGGCTCTTGAAGTGACAATAAGCAGTGGTCAGAGAAAAAAGTTGTGAAGTAATAAGACTTGAACCGGCGATCGTTGCACCGTGAAATCGACGTGTCGACACCTCCAGCCACTACGGCACATGATGTCTTCAGCGCATCGCTGTGGCTTTGAAGCACACTGGGGAGGGCAGTGAAAAATAATAAATGTTGGATGTTGAACCTGGGACTGTAGACCACGGCTCGCATCATCTGGTTTGTTAGCCGAGAAACCATGTAGAGGCTTCGAATCCAACCTCTGGCCAACAAAGCTGACAAAACCCGAAACAATTAACGGTCATTATTTTCCCGAATAACAGTGGGACTACTTACGCCGCGCGGCCGGGATGGCTGGCGAACTTTACGCGGGTTTGGCTTATCTCGGAATGGGTCCGCCTGCCTCTCGGCCGCCGTCCAGCCGTCAGCTCGGCCGACGTCTCGCCCCGGCCAAACAGGAAAAAGGCTCTCTTAGTTTATGCGGGGCGCATTGAGGTGACTAAACCCAAACGCTGCAGCCCGTGCGAAGGCCGGCCGGCCGGGGTGCAGCCTTGCTTGCAGCCGCGCGCGCGACGGGGGCGGAGTGTGGCGTGTCCACGACATGTCCAATAAGTCGAGTCCGTGACATGTCCAACGTGATACTGTGTGCTACGAGAAGCTTTCCAGGACGCGTCCCTGAAGCGTCCCTGACGCGTCCGTGTCAAAGACGCGCACAGTGCGACGGCCACTTGTGGGCGCGGCCGGTCCCGGCTTGGCGCTGCGGAAATTGCGCGCTTTTGTGTGAGGTATGGAGTGCGCGCCCCGCCCCGCCCCGCCCCGCCCCGCCCACGCGCCGAGCTGGCATTCAATCGCGTCGCTGGAACCGTGACAGAGCGACTTAGTTGCGTGCTGAATGCACCGTCTCGACTTCCCCGCCCTGAATCATCACAGGCGCGTCCTCTCCCTGGAGTGTGATTCCCAACCGCTTTCGGGACGCTCCATGAGTGCGATCGAGAGAGAGAGACAGACAGACAGAGCGAAGCAAGCACTGTTCGGTCGGGTCCCGCCCGTCCCGTCCCCTCGGCTCGTTGGCTTCTGTTTGGTTTGTTTTCCGGCGCGCGTCACCGTCCCCGAACTGCAAGGGGTGCTGTGTCTCTCTTGCACTCATGGGGCGTCCCTTGGATGCGAAAGAGGATCGGAATGAGCCTGTGGCTCTATCGAGATTGCGCCCAATTCAGAGGGAAGGGGACGGGCGGACAGTGCGATGGACACGACATTTTACGAGCTTGTCCGTGTCCCTCGAGCTTCTGCCTCGCTCGCTCTCGCTGACATGTTTGTTTCGACGAACAGCATTCCGGATGGGTATCAACTCCAAAAGGGTTCACAAACGTGTGCGATCTGGCCGGGTGAAAAAAAAGTAAGTTATTTAACGCCGCCCCGCAGCAGCAGACGGATTCCGAGAGTCGTTCGCGACGCTCTCTCTCTCTCTCGCTCTCATGGGGCGTCCCGTACTGGTGAGAGACAGAGCGGCGTAATCAGTCTGCAGAGCGTCGAGAATCGGCAGCCGGAGGAGTGGCCCGCTATGCAGCAAACGACCACCACCTCCACGCCGCCGCTCTGGCGCTCTGTGATGGCGCGGTAAAAATAATGTGAGACGAAGGATGACACTGCAGGGCGCTGGGCTGGACTGCTGGGAGGGCCAGCAGCGCGCCCTCGCGGGGCCAGTCGTCCGCCCTCCGCCCTGCGGTCACCACAGCCCTGCGAGCCCTGCGAGCCCTGCGAGCCCTGCCCAGCACACCGTCATGCCGTCGGACAGCGCCTTCCCGCTCATCGTCGCCACGGTACGTCGCGCCGCACAGTGGGTCAGAAGACCGTTGAGGCGGCCAAAATTCTGGACGCGTTTTCAGCTGCAGGGTCGCTAAATGGGATTCAAACGGACCGTGTGACCCCACGAAAGGATTCCTCGTTCCGAGAGCAATCCATTGATGGCGTCACACGGTCGGTTCGAGTCCCAATTATTTATTACCTACTGTGGAGCTGAAAACGTGTCCGGGATTTTGGCCGCCTCAACGGTCTTCTGACCCACTGTGCGGCAGGTGCTTCGCCTGGCGGTCAGCGCGGGTGGCGTCGCCGGGGCGCCAGCTCTGCCGCCGGGCCTGCACGGTTTGCACGGCCTGCGCGCCGCGGGGAAGGACAGCGCACAGCAGTACTACTCCCTGGACCCGCAGCGCGGCGCCTACAGCTTCGGCTACGACACGGGTGAGTGCTGCCCGATGGAGGCGCCTCGCCTTCTGCCCCCTTGGTGATGCATCAGTGTTGTTGTTGTTGTTAGGCTCAGCGGGGCATCAGTCGTTCAGGGAGGAGACTCGCACAGCAGACGGAGGCGTGCGCGGCAGCTTCGGCTACGTGGATGCCGGAGTGCTGCGCGTCACTGAGTACACAGCGGACCAGCGCGGCTATCGGTAGGACAAGATCGGGCCTGATCGGGCTGCAGAATAACAAATAAATTGAAATTGTGTAAAAAAAACAAAAAAAAACCTTTTTTTGTTTTAGATGTCGTCAAACAATTCGTTATCTAGTGGAACCCGGCCGTGGAATATTTGTGCCAGCTGAACAGCCTCATGTAAACAAAGCTAGTCTGGAACCTGAGCGACAACCCATTGCCAGTGGACAGCGGAACCTACAAATGCAATCCCAGAGTCAAGAAAAGAACTTGCTGCATAGATCCACCACAGTGGAAAGGGACAACTCTGATTGGGAAACTTCTCGTAGGACCAAACAAAATCGGCAGAGTTGGAGTAAGACACGACTGGCTCAACCAGCAAGAGTGCTCGGAAAAAAGGTCATGGGTCATTATAAAGACTTCACCAGTGAACCTGCTGTTGGTGGAACCGCAGCAGTCACCGCCTGGGATTCAGCACATCATTCTGAGCTAAGGGATGAAGAGATATTTGGGTGGCAGCAGCAACATGAACAGACAGACCAAACACCCACAATGGGGGGAACGCTGGTGTGGCCCATGACAGAAGATGGAATGAGAGTTGTGTGGCAGCCATTTTAAATTTAATGATAAATACCACTAGATTAGATTCCTCACATTTTTTATTTAACAACTTGTGATTAAGGGCAGTATGACAATGATTTGTGATGATTTGAAACAATAGTTAGAATAATTGACAAAATTATATAAATATTAACTTCTCTTAAAGTGTACGATTGTAAATGCATCTTGACCAACAAAATCAACAGCAATTGCTAGATTATTAAAAGAAATATCACATTTTTTATTGACTTTGAATTTTAGAAATTATCTCTTTTCCAAGCTCTTGAATTTAGCTTCCAGACGTTTACTGTACGCATCCAATTTATAGGCCGCTTGCTCCAATTTATTCACACTGCTTTCTATTTGGTCAATTTGGTCCAAGTAAGGCTGGAGGCTCATGTCTGTGTAAATGCCAAAATAAGATCAATGGTCAATTTTCGTTCCTTGAAATAAATGGTAAAATATTTGACTGAAGAAAACCTTACATTTTTCATTGAGATCTGCCATAGTACGTGATATGTTCCCAGAAATCTGCTTCATATCAGAGTACTTTGCTATGGTAGCTTGGTTCATGGTTTCTAGAAGCTTGTAATCCTCCTGAAAAGATAAAAGGGCGTTTAAGTAAGACATTTTTGAAACATGAATCTAATAAACAATGCAATCTCCATACCTGTGTGGCAGTCAGTTCACCAAACAAATAGTCAGAAGTTTTCTGAAACATAGTAGTGGCAAGGCGGCTGAGATTCGGATCATGTGGATCAAGAGCTTCAAAACTGCTTGTGCTAGTTGAGAGGGTTGGTCCTGCAAAGAAAGGTACCATAGGTTGTGGAAAATGATAACAAACTCAAAGGGAAAATAAAATAAATCAAAAACTACACAGAGAACACAAGGTTACCTTTCTTGGGCGAATCAGTGATTCCTTCATTATCACCATCATCAGCCATTGTGGCGTTAGAAACAAGCTTTCCTAAGAATAAGGCCAAATAAAATAAATTAGATCGCCAAGAAGTTAAATGGCCTCAATGCAAACAGTACGACGCACAGTGTTTACTTGCCCCTGCCAATACCTGCTGAGCTCCTGAGCTGTCAGTTCCAGTTCAGCAGTCGTCGTCTGCTAGTGGTTTGCAAACATAGCAACATGACAAACCAAAACACATTGGGAACGGAACAAGAAATCAACCAAGCGGTTGAAAACATGAACGGGTTTACAATGAAAAAAAAGTTATAAATTACACAGTAAAGGTTTTGAAGGTCGTCGAATGACCCAAATCAGGCGACAACTCGTGTTAAATATAATGGCGTCCTGTTTCCTAAGCTGCATAGTCGTCGAAAGTGAATGTGAATCTGGTGAAGGAGTGTCAAAACAGTGACATGAAAAACATGAACTGGTGGGTTTGGTCGACAACAGTGTTCTGCTGTCATTTTGTGACTCTGCAGAACGTAGTGTTTCGCGGTGGTCGTTGCGTGACTTGCCGGGATCCCGGAGGCCTCATCGACTCCAAGCGCCGCCTCTCCGTCTCACCGCACGCCATGTCGGTGAAAGCCACTGAAAACTGCATTTTCTGTCAGATTTGTGGAAATAACCCCAGCGGCACGGAGCTGGTCGTGTCCGCCGAGGACGTGGTGGTGTTCAGGGACATCAAGCCCGCCGCCAAGCACCACTTCTTGGTGGTGGCGAGAGAGCATATTCGCGACGCCAAGGCAATGACGGCGGAGCACAAGCCCCTGCTGCAGCGCATGGTCAGTGTGGCCGAGCAGGTGCTCCGGGACCACGACGCCGACATGACGGACTACCGGCTGGGTTTCCACTGGCCGCCCTTCCACTCCATTTCCCACCTCCACCTCCACGCCATCTCGCCCACCTCGGACATGGGCTTCATGGCGCGACTCATCTTCAAACCGAACACTTGGTGGTTTGTGCCACCCGAGTATGTCATGTCTCGACTTTGATCTTTATTTCTAGTGCTGAATGTTAATGTGAATCGGCTCGCTATGTGGTGTCGAGGGCACCTTAAGAGGTTGAAGTGCCGAGGTACTTCAAACCCACATTATCAACCGCACATTGACTCAGCATCGCGGATCAACTCGTCAACATTTGCCATGGCGTCCGGCTTCCGTGCGCACTGCGTTTTCTGTCAGATCTGCGGAGAAAATCCCGCCGGCACGGAGCTGCTCGTCTCGGCCGAGGACTTGGTCGCGATCCGGGACATCAGACCCATCGCCAAGCACCACTTCCTGGTCGTGGCGAGAGAGCACATCCAGAACGTCAAGGCGCTGACGCCGGAGCACAAGCCCCTGCTGCGGCGGATGGTCGACGTGGCGGAGCAGGTGCTCCGGGCCAACAACGCCGACATGACGGACTACCGGCTGGGCTACCACTGGCCTCCCTTCTGCTTTTACGCTCACCTCCACCTACACGTCTTTTCGCCCACGACTGGCATGAAGCTCATCAATCGCATCTTTTTTAAAGAGAACTCATGCTGGTTTGTCTCACCAGAGTTTGTTATGTCTAAACTCGAGAGTCAGTAAATGTTTATGATTTAGACTGCAACTAGAAGTGACTGAAACTATTTGCTCATACACTGTATATGATAAGGTAAAACAAAAAAAATATACATGATTTACTGAAATATGACTGATTTATCATAGGCACATCAAATAAGATGTGTAATTAATTATATTACATAGTTGCCCTGATGTTATTTTCAGCATTCACAACCATACCAAGGAGATTGCCAAACAAAACCCATAAATTTAAATTTAAAAATAGTACAGAGAATTATCAGCTTGTGTTAACGGAAGACAAAATCACACAAGAAAAATAATTCATTACAAGAGTAGTGAACCATCATCCAACATTTTAGAAGGAAAACACAAATTTCACATGAAAACTACATCCTAGTAAGTTGATTGATGTAAATAAAAATGACGGCATCAGATTCCATGATATTAAGTAGAAGAAAAATAGAACCTTCTCAATTGGGAAAAAATTATTGCATCCATTAATGCAATATGCTCAGCTTCATCTTCTACCAAAATCCCTGGGGAATAATTATGTATGTTCTTATTGATAGACATACTGGACATTGAGAGACTGATGGTGTTGACATGCTATTGAAGTACTTTTTTTACAGCTATGAATGGAGACAATGAGTACTACTACTAATGAGAAAAAAGACAGAGACGAAATATCTTCAGGACACACAAGAGAAAAAGAACCTGTGAAATAAGTGGAATTTTCTCATGACTGACACTCAACATTATTTTCCACACTGGCTTGGAACTTGATGGCCATTCTTCAAGAAAGATAATATTTCTAAAAAAATCATTGGAAAGTTAAGAGAAATGACAATTTACAATGTACAATACAGAGAAGATCCATATATGGTTTCCTATACAGCTCACATTGAATTTACCACAGTACCTACAAACATGCAGACTAACACACATATACCAGCAAGAAGGCATTGAGACATGAACAACATTAAAGATTCAAAAATACAACATTTACACAACATTTTTCAAAGTACTTACACAGGTATTAGAAATTTAACCCTTACATGCCAGAAGCAAACCAAACAAAAATAAGGCAAGTCACAGACATTTTAGAGAAAGTAATACAATTGCAACAACATTAGAGATGGATTTTCTTGAGAGCCAATTAAGAATGAGTTACGACTGGAATAATGTTTGCAATGTCACTCATCTTTGGTAGATTATCTTCAACAGAATTTAAGGACCTGCTGAAGGGCCCACGAGGGATCTCATCATTCCGCTTTTTTGGAGCACTTGATCTTGAAAAGAAATGGACTTAGAATCGGTCTCACAGAAGTTTGAACTTCAATTTTCCCAAAGATATACTAACTGAAAAGGACTTTGGGGGACTAGGGAAGTTGTCAAAAACCTCATAAGAATTCTTCAATTCTGACTTTATGTGATGATACATTATCTAAGTCCTTGCATGCAAAAATCACTGGACTATTTTATCAACCAAACGAACTGTAGAGAATGTCATTGCTAACATCAATTAAAGATAAAAATATTAACTTTGTCACTCCTCACATTTAGGAAGCTTAATTAGGAGTACACACATGATTTAAGGCATTTAGACAAATAAAGTGGCACATTCATTACATACATTCAGGATAACTTTCATAAAGAAAAAAAAAAGCCCCTGAAAAACAACATGTTTCAAAAAAGCAGAATGTTGTGAACAAGTGTCTGAGCTGATGGGGAATAAACAATGCATTTACAGAAGACACACTCATGGCAAATCACAACAAAAATTTTCAAAGAAATCACTTATTTTTTACTTTCAATGTGCAACAAGGAAACACTAACTGCATTTACTTGCATTTAATCTGCAAGCGGCTTAGGAGGGACACAAATAAATGTTTGTGACAGAACTGATGCTACGAAAGGTGTGTAAGCAGTTCAGGGTACCAGGGTTCCTGTACCCCTCCAGTATGACAGTTGTGCAGGTAAGGAACTCCCAAAATGTGGTACAACTATGCAAGTTATGACTTATACAAAATTAGCACCAGTATACTTGTTGACATAGCTCTATGCGGCACAATTTTGCAGG
The DNA here is from genome assembly GCA_030522485.1 of Stenchaetothrips biformis. Lineage (NCBI taxonomy): Eukaryota > Metazoa > Arthropoda > Insecta > Thysanoptera > Thripidae > Stenchaetothrips > Stenchaetothrips biformis. The sequence continues at coordinate 4,533,034 of CM060093.1, read as the reverse complement.
TTGCACACATGTAAATACAGTAAGTGTTCTTTTCCTACTGAGTAAGGACTATGTTCTTCTAGCAGGGCAAAAAAAAAAAAACCTTGTCTTAAAAAGAAAATCAGTTCAGTCGAATGATAACACATTGTACAAACCATACAAAAACCGGCAGTATGTTTCATCACACTGCTAAGAAAGAATAAGTGTCAAATATGACAAGCTAGACTTGTAACAACAATTACTTTGGCTTGGCCATGGTACTAACAAGAATACTTTAGAAGAAGAGATAAAACAAGTTTCTCTAATTCCAGAGAATAAAACATGTACTACTGGCCTCATGAGGGCAACTTCCTTTTTTTTCCCCCTTTTAGCGAATAACATGATAACCCTGTTAGAACTGAGTTTTGAACATCAAAATAAAGTATTGGTGCAAAGCACACACATTGACTTGCAAATTTAACACAATTTAAAAATTGTAAATAACAAAATTTGAATCAAATACTAAATGGAACAGTTAGCCAAACTGATTATTAAATCACAGAACAAGTGCAATCCACATGGATTAGAAGCTCAACAAACTCCTCTAACCCTTCCCAACATCCATGGGGGAGGGTGAGAGGGAGGCATTTGCACCCGATGCGGGCGACATGGGTGGCGCTGGGGACATCGACATAGAGGACGGAGACATGGCAGGTGCTGGTGACATGGCATATGCCGGAGACATTGCCGAGGCAGGAGACCCAGCAGGGCCAGGGGAAGTTGCTGGAGCAAAAGCTGCAGGGACATAAGAGTTGTGACTAGCCATGGGTGATGCCCCTCCAACTACACTCAGCAAGGACCCAGCATTCGAGGGGATGGCTGGCTTGATGAACCTTTCTGATGTCCGTTGGCACACCCTTCCTATCATGCCCTGTGCAAAATGGAATGAATAGAATCAGTCAACAGAGTTGTTGAGATGGAATGAGAGCAAAGGTCTACTTACGGGACTGACGGCGAGCGGCGGGGCTGGCGGGGACGAGGAGCGCGGCAGGAAGGCCATGCTGTCCCGGCTGTCCCTGCACGGCGGCATGGGGATCGGCGTCACCGGCGCGATGCCGCCGACGTGAGGGTAACTCGGCTGCCCGCATGCATAGCAGCGGCCCAGGCCCGTCGAGCAGGGCGGCCCGATCGGACCAGAGAAACTGTCCCGCGAGTTTGAGCCCACCAAGGTCATCCCTGAACAGAACCGGTACACCAAAGGGTTAGAGACATCCTTAACCAATAAAAGTCATTTGAAAAAAAAAAAAAAACAGTAGTTTAATCCAATCCTACCTGGACTGAGGGGACGTGATGAACTTGGAGATGGGTTGTAAGGAATGGGGCTGGACAATGTGCGAGATCGAATATTTCCTCCAGAAACAGCCATTTCATTGTAATAACGCTCTTCCTCCATTTCCAAACTGAGAAAAAATACAGATTGGGTAAGAGAACTTCAGATCTCCTAAAAAACGAAGCTTACAAAAATAATATCATCCTACCTGCTTTCCGACTCTGACAAATGACGACATAGAGCTTCCCTTCTCTCAACTTCAAGCTGAAGCTTCCGTTGCAACCTTAAATTCTCTTCACGGATGTGACGTTCCTCATTAACATAATGTTGCATTTTTTCAGTGTCTGTTAACGAAAATTAGACAAATTCTTTTAAATACCATGATAGACGTGAGTTCATAATTTGAGGAGCCTATTGAAGACGGTACACAAATATGCATCATGAAATAATTTATCGAGAACTTACGTTCTTTCTCTGCAAATGACAACTGATGCCGAAGCTTGTCTACTTCGCTGCGAAGAGTTTGAATGTGTATACTAAGGTTAGCTGCAGTATCACCATTGTTTATTTCTCGAGGAGATGTAGGATCTGACACAGGCTGATCTAGCTTAATTTGCAAAGAGCTAAAATACAAGTAGAGGGCATAGTAAATAAACTATCTGAAAGTAACAAATTTTAAAATCAAACTGAGTGAAGGAGTACCGTTTTTCAGCTTCAAGTTTATCCATACGTTTCCAGAGCCTGTTAACAAGGAGTTCTTGCTCTTGTTCAAGAGTATTTTCAAGTTCAACTTTCTCCCGGCGCAGTTGCTCAAGGTTACTTTGCTTGGCTAAAGTTTCTGCTTCAAGTTTTTCAATTTTGCGCATCAGTTTGTTGACAAGACACTCCTGTTCTTGTTCTAGGGTCTGTTCCAGCTTGCATTTCTCTTGACGCAACTGGAATCAGAAAGTAAATTATGGTAACGCAAGAGAGTAATAGACTATGCTGTCTGAAGAAACACCAGAAAAAAATACACACTTGATTCAATTTCCTGGAGAGGTCATTTGTCAAACATTCTTCCTCTTGTTCGTAGTTGAGAGCCAAAGTTTCTTTCTCCTTCTTCAAAGCTTGGATCTTCTTCATGAGTGTATTGCTGATGAACTCTTCCTCCTGCTCAGCCTTGGCTTGCTGTCAACAAAAAGATATCGCCATTCAGTAACTCAAAAGGTGATGATTGGACGTAGAAACTGCTAAACAATTTAAGAATTTGTTTGACAACAACTAGTGATTAGGGAGAAGGCCAGGGGGCTAACCAAACTACTCCACAACCTGGTTGTAAGGCACACAGTGAAGCCGAAACCGAACCCAGCGCTAAACACTATATCTTTAAGTGAACAAAATACACAGCGCAAGTCAAGCAGAGGAAAGAACAACTTACAATAATGACTGATGCCTGACGAAGACCCTTGTTCTCCTCCTGAAGTGCCTTGACCCTCAGCTTGTAAGTTTCCAACTCCACTTTAAGAACACGATTTTGCTGAGACAGAGATTCAATTCTCTTTTGAAGTTGCTCGCGAGTCACAGGACATGGAGGCATCATTATAGGACCCCCGTCTATCGAGCTAGAATCACTCTCACTGGCACTGTCCGCCATGTTTCCCCTAAAAACGTGGGTGTACACAAAACGGAACGAAAACAAGGCTCAAATCAACGATTGTGGTCGATTCGGTTAACCATGTATCTCAAAACATTTCAAAGTACTGTAAAGATCCACGAAGAGGTGGGAAAATGCTTCAATCAAGAAACTAGCTGTACTTTTGTCGGTGCGACTGTAAACTTCAGAATCTGACCGACTGAAATGAAGTTGGAGGGGGTGTGATGGAATGTTGTCAGCTGTTTTGTTTCAAGTTGTCAAAAATCAAATCCATACTCATTCACATTGCAGTTCACTAGGCTTCATGTGTATGTTGGTATTGGTGTTCGTGTTCGACGGTTTCAAGATTTTGTGGTTAGGCTCTTAATTATTGTGGCTGTCATCAACTTTTCCTGCCTTAAAGACTAGTATGCCGTCGCCCATTCTAATCAATGTCGAACTTGCGGATGCATTAACAGCTTCCATATGCTCCCACCTTGCCATAGAATTTTTTAAACATATTGCATATCAACGACAGCAAATACCATTCCCATACAAACAATTAAAGTCTGTTTTGAGTAGAAAAATAGAACAGGTAACGATTGTGACGGCCTACCAATTATCTCATTTTGCCTTTCAACTTTTCCCAGAACCTTTTTCCTTTCTTTATACAGGATTCTTCGACTGCCGCCAGAGCTAGAAGTTGCCAGTCTGTTCAAGCTGAAAATGAATTTATTAAAGTCAAAGGAATGTTTGAATCTATGCAAAACGCATTTCAGGTATGCTTGGTTGCGGTTGTATGATAATCATTTTTCAGCACTGTCTCATTCACTAGTTGTTTGCATTTAAGAATTTGGAAGAAGAGTTGTGTTCCCATGAGGGAATGATTCAAGAAATAGCAATGATCCTTGGCGCCACACCACTGAGCCCCCGTGACGTTTATAGATTTCAATTTCCTCCTCTTCTACTTGGACACCTTGACTCGAAACACCCTCACCAAAGCAACTTGCTCTCATTATTCCGGTTTGTGATACCTGGCTGGTTAGATGCGAGGATCTCTCTAGACCCATTTGCATTTGACAGATAATGCCTCAATTCTCTCTATTTCCAGATGTTTGATTTCTTCAGAGGATCTTCATTCATTTTTTAATCAACCTTTATCTCCAACCAACATGTTCCTTTTCATTCGCAAGAATAACACTAACCTTGCTACGTCTGCCTTTACTCCGAAGGAGCGCTATAATCTTCCTACTAGTGGAAAACATGCTATAATTCGGTTGATACCCCCTAGTGGTCCCCCAAAATGCATCTGTGGAGGGACCAATATCTATAGCGATGATGAAAGTGACGCTGGTGAAGGGGTAAGGTCTATTGAGAACATTGCTGTTGAGAATTGTACTACTTCACTCTGGTTTCAAGCCCATCAAACATTGAAGGGTTTCAAGGACATAAAAATAAATGGCATTGCAGCGTCTACAATGTGGTTACAAACAAGATAATATTTGTAAGCTAATCTTGTTATAATTGTTGTACCTCAATGAAAATCAATATCAACTTCTTATTTTTATGACATATAGATATTTTTTACCAAGACTGATTCATATTAAATTTTTGTATCTCTTTTCCACCTATTTGTTGTGTTCTAGTTTGGATCATTGATTAGACATTATCCATGTCTACGCTATTTTTTTTTAAAAGCAATTAAATTTTGTGGGATCCATTTTTGATAATGAATTTTAGAATAAAAATACATTTTCAATACAATTGATTATCTTATTGCCTTTGCGTTCAGATGATATAAATGCACAGGGCTAATCTATTTTCTTGTACTTAATTTTCAAGTGCTCAGAAAGAGGAGATGTCTTGGTTTCCATGAATACAATTTGCTCCAGAGTACCATCATCATTGAGAGACCATGAGCGCTCAAGCTGAAATAGGAAACAATAAAGTTATGAGGTTCTAAGCACACTTCAAAATAAATTCTCGTAATCTGTAGCATTCACCTTCGTTACTTCCGGCTCTTTAGCCCATGACATTCGAGAAATTTGCGTCGACTTCAGAGAAACTTGATTACCAGAAATGTTGCCCTCTTCTAATGATGTCAGACCTAGACAAGAAATTCTATTTTCAAATATGTTGCTAAGGCAGACAATACTCAAGAAAACTGGAAAAACCATACCAAAATTGTGAGCCACCATGAATGCAACTTGGTCAGTTCCTGGTTTGATTCGCAGATACCCAGTCTCCAGGTGCATTGCAACCTTCTTTTCTGGGTGCCATGAATGGGACGAATAATTGAGAAGTGGTTGACCAACTGATGAAAATTGAATCCGTTCACAGTAAGTGAAGGGGCTGATGGTAGGAAAGGATCCTTCACCAGAAGTGGCCTCCCATGTACCCAAAATCCACAAAATTGGTTCGAGGGAATCGTTAACAGGCTTCCCCTGCAACACTGCAAGAGATTCATTAGCTTCACTTAAAATAAGACATGTGCGGACAAGACAAAAAGTGGTTAAGCCAACCAAGAGAGGCATCATCATAGCCGAGGCACTAACCTTCAGGTAGAGATGTCATTCTTCCCACAAACACAAAATTTTGAAACAAAATAAGTGTTGAGGTTGCTCGAAAAGGCGGCAGTTGCGCACTAGAATTCTCTCATAAGCACTTTATGACAAATTCATTTATCTTTCTTTTTCCACAACCACAAAATTTAAGCAATACTCGACAGAAAATAAATGAATTTCCTCATGAGCAGTTGAACACTTGACTCTCTGTTAACCGATGAAAGTCGTTAAAAAAATGTTTTTATGATAGCAAATTTTCGTAAAATTAAGTTGGCAATAGCTTGTACTTCGGCTGCAGCTGCTGCCGCAACTGCCGCGGACTGCCAATAGTGGCTTGCTACGCAGTTCGCGCGGTTCCGAAATTTGGTCCAGGTAGGATCTACGTGATTTTTGTTTCAACCATTAACTTTAAACTTTAAAGAGGCGACGCTAAAAATTTTTTATTGGTATTCGATGTACCATCATCTTGCAAAACAATTAATTATATCCGAAGCATAACTAATATGTCGTGTCAGAAGTCGTTCCGCAGCCGCGGAATTCCCTCCTGCCGGATCCGCCGAAAACGTTTCGTTTCGTGCAAGGTCGAACTTCTTCGACGAAATTTATGTTGGTGAGTGCATGGCCGCATGTCATTGCTTCTTCAAAATTAATGTCCATGATTTACGTGAACCAAAGAACATTTGGATACCGATGCTAGAGACATTGCCTTGTATGTAATCAAAGACTTTAGGCAGAATATTTGGTTCTTTATTTAAAAAATATACTATAAAAATTCACTTGAATAAGTAAACAATAAGTTAGTACAACTTGACTGCATGAACAAAAAAAGCCAAACAAAAAAAAAAGACAGGTGATGAAGTTATTGTGACACAAGATTGATCAATACATGAATGTCTAGTTTGCTTAATATTCCAGATGCACCAGAAGACAACAAGAGAACCATGTACTAACAGCCCACAAGAATGACGGGGGAAGAAAACAAAATTCATTTCAGACATCTTTCCCTGCATGTAAAGCATAATTTAAACAAGAATCCTAACACTGTGTTAACCTGTCACGAATGATCCTCTTTAAATATTGTACAAATCTGACAGGACAGCATGCTTTCCAAAAAATTACAGCTCAGCTGAAAATTTCTAAAATAAGTTTCAAAGAGTGTTCTAATGTAACATGATAAAGATAGCCATGCACACAGCTAGAGGTAATTTCACTCCTAGAGATATTACATTAAGTACTGGTAACTTAAAACAAATTTCAGTAAATCAGTAAACTTAAGCAGACAATCAAATTATTCATGAAGAATTATCCTCTTCATCCGATTCACATAAAATCAACATTTCAATTTATTCAAAATGTAGCCTTGTTTCTGTCTGACTTTATCAATGATATAAGCAAAACCTTTTAAAATCTGTAACCTAACCATGGCATTATCATAATTAAATCACTGTAATTCTTTAGAGAAAATCATGGCAGGTTGAGTCATGAACTACTTATCACTAAACATACATTGCTTTCCCATTTCGATAGCAAATAGAAATAATCGTCTTCAGTTCTTGTCTGAGAAAAATAAACTGCTTCAATAAAAATTTAATTCAGTTACAATTTTTCAATCATTCTTGTGTGTACAGACACACTGTTGTCTTCTTATTTGCATATTTTGTTTCATGCAGCCTTTGGCTGAGAGGAAACCATAATAAGGTCTGGCAATTTACTAATTCAACGATGGAGAGACACCCGATTTCCAATTCACTTCAATATTTCGCCATTTAGTTTGTAGAACTGTCTGTATAGGATTGCTTTCCAATAAAGATTGTACATCAGTCTCAAGAAGGATAGCAGAGCCCTCTTGATACACAACCTGAGAAAAAATAAAACAAACATAAAATGATCCAAATAATTTAGCAATGTAACTCAAGATAAAGTGGAAACATTAGGGTCACTTACTCGACCATCTGGACATGAATGAGGCAGACCATTATAATGAAACAGTGTGAAGACATCAGGAGTGGTCTTTGTCTCATCAGCATAGAATTCGTCCATAAATGCCAGCAACAAGATAATTCCTAGGCCCTCTGGATCTAATTTTCGACGCATGATGTCTACACTGGAAAGAAACGAAGAAAAATATTGTTATGCTGGCGTTATTAACATGGAAAGGTGTTTGGTGGCTCCTAAGAAAATTCTGGAAAAATTAGGAGTCCCTGATGGTCATCAACAAATGTTGTACAGGACTAGGATAGATAGGGTCAAGGGTACAGTGAATTAGTAAATGTTACTTGATGATGAGATGGTCGGTCAACTTATTAGTAGTAAATTAGCTATTCAGCTCAAACTCAAAAGAATAGGAGACAGTCTGATAAGGAATTAAGAAAACCAAGCACATTGCTATACTTACTATTCCGTTTCAGAGACTAACTCTAAGTCACGTAAAACATCTTGAAGGGATGAAGATTGAATGAAATTATTCCCATCAGGGTCATAACGCTTGAAAACACGCCGAGCCACTTCACCAGCTGTTTCTGGACTAACTAAGCTCTTTTCCCAAGAAAACAGGACTGAAATATAACAATATTTGCAGTTACCAAAAGAAAAAATTAAAGCCATATGAAAGTTTGGATGAGTGCAAGTTTTCTTCACCTGTTAAATGTGTTTCACTGCCCAGGACCCAAACTGGATGTTTGGGATTCTTGAAAAAGGATCCAACTTCACAATAACGCAAATGTTCTAACAAAGCTAAAAAGCCTACATCATTTTGTTTGATTAAGCCCCGCAACTCTGGAACAAACATTAGAAAAAAACCCTTTAATATCAAGCTGACAATTAGTCTCTAAATCCAATAGAATTATGATGAAAAATGCAAACATACTGAGGCCTCCAACGTCCTGTTCATGATCCCATACATGCCCCACTGCTCGGCCAGTTAACATTAAGTTGATGAGAGACTGGTTCCCATAACCATGAACAACATCAATAAGAGATTCATTTGGATCAGACATTTCTTCATGAATTTGATCAATGCCCTGCAAATCACAAACAAAATCAACAAGACATGCTGTTAGTAACATATACCCATGTTCAAAATAATTAAAAAAATTAAAAAGAAATTTTGGCATGAAAGTGTAATTAGCAAATAAAACACATACACATACCTTTGAACAAATAACAGCATACAGTAAAAGTAATACTCCATAAGTGTTTTGTAGCATACTTATTCTTTCTTTGTAAAACAGTTCCACAGCTTCAATACTGTCTACAGTTAAAACTCTGAGAGAAAAAGGGGAACATACATCAAAATTAAACAGCAATGATAAATGTCTTAGAAGATTGACAGCATCAAATACCAACTTCAATTGAGAGTGGAATTCATCAGGTGACAGGTTTTGTCTTAAGCTGATTGACGATTCAATGAGTTGAATATCATCCTTGCTAACTTCATTTGTTAACCCATTAATCAAGCTAGAACTTGAAGTGGTGTTTGGTTGCAAGCAGGTTGTGTCAGGATCAGAATTCTCCTTGACAGCTTGAAGCTCAACTAACTGGTATCTGCAATCTGGTTCTTCTTTCACCTGACACAAGATGTCACAAACTGCCTTGACCAGCAGTTTGCTACACCTATCAGAACCTGCCTAGAGATCAAAACAAAACTTGAATCGAGCTGTTGTTTTAAATACATTATGTAGCAATATAATAATCAAATTATAAAACACAAAACTTAAGTCTATGATAAACATACCTGCCTCCATTCACCAATTGATTCGGCCTCCAGTAGAGTTTTGACTATAAAGGCTTGAACTGGAGCAAGAACAGCACAGGGCCCTCCTTCACACTGTAGAAGTGCTGTCGGTTCTTCATTGCTGAAATGGAAGCCTAGTAATGGGCAAAGAACCAAATGAATTACAAACTTCCGAAGAAGATTACATGCACCAGTACAGTGTATAAAACGATAGCCTCGACGAAAATGGAAGATATTCATCAAAAGTGAGAGTGCTTTTCAAGAGGGGAAAGATTGTGGTACAAAGAAAACAGAAACTGCAACTGAGCGAGGTTAGACAGCAAATTTCTGAAATTACAACTTGTTAAACCACTTGTCAGGGCTTGGCACATAGAATTAGAGGAGAGAAACTACAGCAGAGTTTCATGTTAAATATTAAGTTGATAAGATAGAACATTTTCCCAGTTTAATAGTCCCGTATCGTTGCCCTAGATAGCTCACCTTGTGCCCATCTCCTGAATACATCTATCTTTACTGATGGTCCCCAAAGGATATTACTAATATCTAGGACTTCCTTACAAACTATGGGCATGGCCTCTTTCTCCATTTTCATAAGAGTGAAATTGTTAAAATAATGAATATCAATTTTATAACTCAAAAACTCCAACAACTGTCATATTTGTTTACTACGACATTTTACGACGCCTTGCTCAATCTGGAGGGCGGTGGGTGAAGGTGAAGGGTAAGAGGGGAGGCGGAGATGTAGTGGAGAGTGGTGTTTGTCGTCTGCTGTGGTCACGGTGGCTGTGGTGAAAGGCGACCGCATGTTCAACAACCAATGCATTTATGGGTAAATAGTTTGAGATCTAAGATGAAAACAATCAACAATCAAGCTCTATGATAGCCTCTACTGCCCGATACATCTAATGCTTTTCTTGTCCTTCCAGATTAATGAAACTATGGAATAATTTGTTGGAACACATGAAAGAGTTTGGAAAGAAAAGGCAACTTCGCACACTATTTTTGTGCAACAGTGCACGTTGCCTTGATCAGCAGACATGCAGTGTGCCACGATTCAGCGGTTACTTTATTTTCCCAAACTTGTCAGTGCTCTGAAGCAAAACGTAAAGTTTAGTACGAAACCTAGTTACTTCTGCACAAAAAAAAACATACCTAACAGTTTTCAACAAGTACGAAGTCTTTCTGATGAATGGGATTATGATGTTGAAAAAGTTCTCCAGGATGAAGAATATGACGAGTTTTCTGACAGAATGTTGAGATTGCCTCAGCATGGACATAATGTTTTCGTAATTCAGCCTTTTGTGAGGCAATTTAGAAATGGATCAATTCAAGGAGCTGCACTCACATCTCCAGAATTGCAACTAGAAGAGGCTTTAGCTCTCATAGATACCCTGCCAAGGTGGAAAGCAGTTGGCTCTTTAATACTTGGAGTGCCTCATTTCAAATCATCAGCCTTTTTCGGATCTGGTCAGGTGGACAGGCTGAAAAGGACAGTGGGTCAATCAAAGAATATAAGTGCTGTTTTTGTCAATGTTGACATTTTGAGAGTGAAACAGATAATAGAGTTGGAATTAGCATTGAAAGTCCCTGTGTTTGATCGATACACTATTGTAATACAAATTTTCCGTCATCATGCAGTTACCAAGGAATCAAAGCTGCAAATTGCATTAGCTGAGGTGCCTTACTTGAAACAATGTGTCAAAGGATTCCCAAAAGGACTCTCAGATCGTCTAGCTTCAGGGAGGTTTGTTGGTGGTACTGAGAGTATGTTGCCGGAGACTCGTAGAGAAATGCTCTCCCAGCGTGAACAAAAATTAAAAAAAGCTCTATCCTTTCTTAAACAACACCGCCAACGAGTGAGGAATGATCCTAAGAATACTTATCCTGTAGTTGCGGTGATGGGCTACACAAATGCTGGAAAGACATCTCTAATAAAGGCACTTACTGGAAAAGATAAATTGGAACCAAGGAACCAACTGTTTGCTACTTTGGATGTCACAAAGCACAAAGGCAACTTACCATGCAGCCTAGAAGTGCTTTATGTGGACACTGTAGGTTTTATAACTGATATACCAACTGACTTGTTTGAGTCTTTTACTGCTACATTGGAAGATGCTGCCCATGCTGATGTCATTCTTCATGTGTGGGATGTGAGCAATCCTGATTTTCGAAAACAACAGGATCATGTGATGAAGACTCTTTTTAGCTTGAACTTTGGTGAAAATCTTGAGAAGAGATTATTTGTTGTTGGGAATAAAGTGGATCGTGTGTCAGAAACTGAGCTTTCAGATCTAAAGAAAGCTGAACCCAACACGTGTTTTGTCTCAACTAAAAGTGGCTTTGGTATGGAAGAAATGCTTCATAAGTTAGAGAAGTTAATTGTACAAGTCACAGGAAGGACACGAATTAAATTGAAAGTTAAAGCATATGGGGAAGAATTTGAGTGGATTCGCAGAGAGCTCCCTGTTGAAGACATGCAGTTAGATAGTGATTATAATTATGCAATTTTTACTGTACTGGTTTTAAAGTCGCAGCTAGAAATTTTTAAACATAAATTTGTTAAAAAAAATAATAGGGCATGAAAAATTGACAATCTCTTGTACAAGCAAATGGTTGTAAAAAAGAAATAAAGAGCAAAGAAATTAAAATTTCAATGTTTAATGTATCACAATGATTTTATGGTTGAAAGTATGCAGTATGCTGATGCTTGTTATTGTTTCCTCATTCAAAGGTTAACAAAGATCAAAGTAAGGTATATATATATTAAATAAAACACATAATAGGGTGATATAATTAATACCATATTTCAGGCACAAACATCAAAGCACCACAAATTAAATCATAGGACTTAAATATAACATCAGCAGTCAAGACCCAAAAAAATAAAAAATAGGAAAACACTAAAAGATAATGATGTATGACTCGATGGTGCCCCTTAAATTTCATCCACTATCCAGGGCTTATCAAATCTACTCCATGCAGCACCAAATTAGTTCTAATGAACATAGTCTTCAATGACTCTCCTTATTTCCTGCTTGATGTCTTTAACTTGAAGTCTTACAGTTACAGGATGCCTGGAGGGGCTAAAAGCTTAATTCTAGATAAAACTCTGGGTACAGTGACTTTCATTTTGTGCAAAGAAAGGTAATGCTACTAAGCGGCTCCCATCTTCTTCCTTCCAGTTAGTAGGAATTGATGGTCATGGGATTTGTACTACTGTCGAGAGCTTGCCAGGAGAGGTGAACCATCCTCAGGAAGAGGAGTTCGTTTGAATTCAGCTTTTGTAACAAGAAGACCAACAAGTAGAGCGAACAAAACCATGACCACCCCAATCATGTTGATCAGTACTGCTTCGCCTGGGAGCTGTCCATAAGTATTTGGGCTGTAAAAAGTGATAGAAGAAATGAAAAATCATATATAAAATAAGAAAAAATGTGTTAAATTCGGTACTTGGACAAATTGCCATGCACTTACAGGGCAAAGAATGCTTTTTCGTTCAATCCAATCAAAGAAGCGCCAATAGAAAGGGCAAAAATTGCAACACCATTAAAAACGTGATAAGGCAGAATGATGGATCTGTATTCCGCACTAAGACCAGGGAAGAGGAAGGCAGTGAGACCCACAACATACTGTAAAAATGAAATAAAAAACCAATGGCAATTAATCTGCAAAGGAACTAAACATTAGCTTAACAGCTTTTGAGTAAAAACTTGCCTGGGAGAAAAACAAAATGACTGTGCCAAGACCGATCCAACTGTGAAGAGAGTAAAGGTTTGGTGTGGGGGGCGTGTTGAAGTTGTGGGAGTCAAACACAGCCACGAGTCCAATGATTATCAGTGGAAGACTGAGACACTGAATACCTCCGTGAATGTACTTCAAAAGTACCTTCCGGTTGTTGCGAAGTACCCGGAAAGTTAAAATCGCTAAAAATTTAAAAATTTATAATAAATTAAACACAATCATGTTTTTTATTAACTAAATTTATTTAAAAAAAAAAAAAAAAAAAAAAAAAAAAAAAACCTTCTAAGTGAGGTGGCTGATGATTCTTACCGTTGCCATTCAAGAAGATGAGTGTTATCACCATCAGAAGAGGATGCCAATTAAATTCCAGACCTGGGTTTGACCTCCAGCCGAAACCTTTCTGTCCGCACCAGACAGCTACTAGAGCCACCAAAAGTAGTCCAAGTCCCTCTGTCAGTACCAGAAGAGGATTAAATCCCTTCAGCAGTTGTTGCGGAGTGCCTCCTGCATCCATGTTGATGTAGCCACCGCCCTCCCCGGCTTTCTTATCTGCAACAGAAACAGAAAAAGAAACATTACTACAAATTAAAAGATTTATTGAAAGGACATGCAACAGTCTACGAGGCAATATACTGATATGTGTAATGGAACTATTACTTCTGAAGCAATTAAGGAGCAGATGGAGCGAAGTCAACTAATAAAAGTGCTAACATATGTTTTGATGCCGGAAGGACACCAGTTGAACTAAATGTGAACAGTGACACAGAAAACACGCGTCCATATGGTGGCGTGACGGCGCCTCCACCCCTACGTGCACTATGTGCATCCACGTGCGTGCACTCACCCCCGGCCATGAGCAGGGGTTCGCGGGGACCCCCCGCTGAGCTCACACTTGCAGACAGGACGATGCCGTGCCCTCCAGATGGCCGGAGGCTCTCAGATCAACACTAATCGTCGTGGAACTGTTGTTGAGGAACTGTTGAGCCGCGCGTCCCCGGCCTACGCGCTCGAAGCGCTGCTGGATTCTGGGGGGCGGCTCTCACTAGCCCGACAGCGGTATTGATCCAACCCCCACCCCCGCCTGCCACCTGATGAGCGCGTGGAGCAACGCCCGGCACGCCCGGAACGCCAAGGATGCATTCGCATTCCAAGGCAGAGTCACTTGAGAAGGACCCTGTCCTCTGATCGACTCTGATCCAGTCAGTTGGCCCGCTCCTGTCACAGCAGTAGCGCCCACAGCACGAGGGGAGCACGCAGGGAGGGGTAGGGATGGGGTGGGACCGCACGCCGAAGATCATCCGCGCCACCGGACAAGCGGCGCGACGTCTCACTCTGTAATCGGCTCGCACAATGGAACAGCCAGAAGACCGTTGCGGCGGCCAAAACCCCGGACACGTTTTGAGCTCCACAGTCACTAAATGGGGCTCGAATCGAACGTGTGACCCCTCCAATGGATTGCTCTCCGAACGAGGAGTCTATTAGTGGGGTCACACGTTCGATTCGATTCCCATTTAGCGACTCTGGAGCTAAAAACGCGCCTAGAATTTTGGCCGCCTCAACGGTCTTCTGACCCACTGTGCAGTGGCGGCGGCAGCCTGGCTGAGCGTCGCAGGAGTATCGGGTGTCGGCAGTTCACGCTCACTTGGGCACGGAAGCCGGGCAAAGCAGGCACGCGCCCCGCACGCGCGATTCCCACGGTCAATATTGGCCGGCACAGCGGGCGGTCAACTTGCACTCCAATCAACTCTGTAAAAAACGATGGGAAGAAGAGAGAAGGGGGTCAAAGATCTGTTTTTCTCTAAGGTTAGATCCCGCCCCGTATCCAACAAGGTCCGGCACACGACGTGTGCCTCTGCCCAAAAGAGTAAAAATAAGTCAGAAGCTTACGTAATGGGGCGTGACACATGAGTTACGTAAAGTGCGTTGGCAGTCGGCACCAGAAACGCGTACTTCGCCCCTTAGGGAAGGCACACTGCAATCGGTAGCAATGCGTCTTCGGCCTTGACAAGCCAATTCCGCTACATCTGTGTCCGGGGTAAAATGAGAAACATTTCGAGCGGCTATCCGCTGCGGCCTCAACCGGGAACGTGGCTCCGGCCGAACGGCTGGAGCTTGGTCCGTTACATAAAGCGGCGGCTAAGGAGGCACCTCCACGCCGGGTCCACGCCGGGTCCACGCCGGGCCCGGCCGCCCTTGACCTTCAACTTGCCGCGTCCCAGGTGGCTCACATCCACACACCATCGCGGCCTGCACTCCTCGCACGTTGTGCACTGCACCTCAAAGTGTGCGGCACTATGCGAGTCGAAATAAGTACACTCTTAACTTTTACAGTGTATGACGCCCCGCCGCCGTCACACGCCGGTATCGGGCTAAATCCACGTACTTGTTCCGACCAAAGCCAAGTTGGCCTAGAAAGGGCGCGCGGCGGCGATGCGGGCATCGCAGGGGATCGCAGGGCCGCGGCAGGGAATGCCCGGTAAAAATAAGCGTGCCGGTTCGGGACGCGTCTTGGCATGAACGTGGTGAACGCGGCTAGGGCACAGTGCAGGTGCCGAAGAAACGCACGGGCCGGACCGTTCATTACGTAAGCGTCTGAGGAGCACGTATCCGATGGATCGTATCGTCGCTCTGTCTCTCTCGCACTCGTGGGGCGTCCCACAGAGCGACGGAGCGATCCATCGGAATCAGGAGGCAGGGACTCCAAACGCTCCTATACGTGCCCTACAGAATGGATTCCGGCGATTTCGTCCAGTTACGCGGGCACGTCTCTTGCGCTGCACCCGTTGCACTGAAAGTCCGCGAACGGCCGCCACAGCGCGACACGCTCCGCCGAGTCGGTGCCGTTTCGCCGTCTGGTTGGCCAACCCGAGGCCCGCCTTGGGGCACGCCTTAAGGCACGCCCCGCCAAAAATCGACACCTTTGGCTATTGGGCCCGGGCCACTGAACCCTTTATCAGTGTACACACACGGGGCGACGAGGAGTCGAACGAAAGGCAGTGGGCTGCAAGCGGCGCACAGTGGGTCAGAAGACCGTGGAGGCGGCCAAAATTCTACACGCGTTTTGAGCTCCTGAGTCGCTAAATAGGACTCGAATCGAACGTGTGATTACACCAATGGATTCCTCGTTTGGAGAGCAGTCCATTGGTGGGGTCACACGTTCGATTCGAGTCCCACATAGCGACTCTGGAGCTCAAAACGCGTCTAGAATTTTGGCCGCCTCCAAGGTCTTCTGACCCACAGTGCGGCACTTCCCACGGCGTCGGCGAGCGCAGCTGGGCGCCGCCGCGGCACGCTGCCACGCCGCGGACCGGCAAACCCAGAGAAAGGCAAAGTTGACCCATTTTCCGCGCAAACCTATTTACGCTCTGCGCGGGCCGTTTGTCGCGGCCTCCCGGTTCGCCCCGCCAGCAGCAAGACGAAGGTGCGCGTCGTCCCTATCGCCGTCGAGTAGCTTCAGCTCCACGAGGACGGCGAGCAGGGGACGCGCCGGCCGAGACTTGAACGCAGCGCACTTACACTCAACGATGGGGCTGGACGCGGTGGAGGCGGTGGAGGCCATGGTGACCGGCTGGCAGGCGCTGCTACGCTGCCGCGCTGCTCTACTAGACTGAGGCGCGGCCCGTCACACGCACACACACACTGCTCTAGGCTCCAGGTGCGTCGGCCATGCACCTTGATCACGGAGAGACTGGCGGCCCGGCTAGGCCCCTCGGCCGGCGCGGCAGCGCGGCCCCAACGGTGCGCGGCATGGAGGCGCAGCGGGCAGCGGCGGGGCGAGGCGGCGCGAGGCGGCGCGGCGGGGCACTCTTGTCCACGGACACGGGGCGGGGGCGCGGCGGGGCAGCACAACGGGACCGCATTGCCACTCGTTCATTCTCGGTACTGTCGGCACGGGTCACTTCCTGACTCCGCCTGCAACAACGAACATCGTCGGCGGAAGAAGAACTGACCCCGTCAATACCCCTCGCGAGGCGGGAGGCTGCGTCCGTCCATGAGACTGGCACTGGGAGTCTCTCGCGCGCGGCGTAGCGACGGACACGAGGCGTCCAGTCGGTGCTGCTTTCCCGACGGGGTGTCTCCATCGTCTCCATTTCGCGGTGTGGGCGTCGATACCCACCGCGCGGCGATTCCCCCGGCATTTATGAGAGTCCGAAAGCGTTTAGCGGCCAGCCATCAGGCTGGTTCCGGAGGGTCGTCAGGTCGCTGTCCCTGTCGCACGCACTGCACAGTGGGTCAGAAGACCGTCGAGGCGGCCAAAACTCTAGACGCGTATTGAGCTCCAGAGTCGCTAAATGAGACTCGAATCGAACGTGATTGCTCTCCGAACGAAGAATCCATTGGTGGGGTCACACGTGTTTGATTCGGGTCCCATTTAGCGACTCTGGAGCTCAAAACGTGTCTGGGATTTTGGCCGCCGACGGTCTTCTGACCCACTGTGCGTCCCGCATAGGCGAGAGAGGGACGACTTGCTTGGCTGCGGCTAGCCAGGGCACTCCGCTCGGGTTTCAGACGGCCAATGAGGCGTGCACGGTTCGCGACGCTTTGCTGCGGTGTCGCGTCGCCGCCAAAGAAAGGAGTTGCCTCCGATTGATTCAGAGTCATTACCAACCCAGCCGACCTGTGAAAAAAAAAAAAAAAAAAAAACGCTGACGAGAGGAAAGAGATTAGGCAGTAGCGCGGGCTGTGGCCGATCTGCCTACTCCGCGGAACGGAACTGCGTGACGGCGGGGCTAGACAAGCAAGTGCAACGCTTCGGCTTTAAATTTTATTATCTCAATCGCCTCTTCCCGTATCCTGAAAAAAATAAAATTTAAAAAAATAAAATTGGAGCTTGTGTTCCAGTTTGGAAGGCAGAAATTCCTGACGAGGCGGAACCAATGTGGCGACGGCGTGTTGGAGCGATCTGGGATGGCCAGCCTTGCAGTGACGGTGCGTGCGACCTTCATGCACGGAAAGCCCGTGAGCCGGGCCAGAGCCAAGGCCCAAGGGTGGACGGCGCGCTTTTGTCAACACGAGTGTCGGCGCCTGGCTTTTCAACGAAGGAACTGTAGTGGAACGCAGAGCCAACGATGATGCTTTCGTTTTCCTGGTGCACCAGGCTAGATGAAGTTCTCTGCTGGCAGTAAGTACAGCCGAGCGCGTGGTAAGGTGTCCGTAAGACCAGCGTTCGCGTGGACCACCGCGACGCGACAAGTCGTATAAATTTATTTCACTGTTGTTATGCCACTGGGCTGGAGCAGTTCCTATTCCCTTAGGAGAAGGGCAGCATTCTACGTCGCAAGGGGCCACCGGGTACCCGAAGGGAGGGGCTGCGGCAGCGCCTGGAGTATTGACTTTTGGCACAGGGCGGGGAAAGGGCGGCTCGGCGGGGGCGGCGCAAGCTGACGCCAACCCCCACCACGCCCACCGCCCTCTCGACGTGCGGAACTGCAGGTTCAAGCCATTCGCCCAGTCAGATAGCCAAAAGCAGCGCACACATACCAATCTTATCTCGAGTGCCGAAAGTGTTCACGTGCTATTACTGCCGAGTACTTGCGTGACCGACAAGTTTCGCCACTACCAATGAGCATTTCAGTCAAAAGACCGCAGATAGGAACGGGGCGAAAAAGACCGAAAGCGAAGGTGTGGGGATGTTGTGCAAGGGGGGAAGATAGGAAGAGGGAGAACCATAAGCAGGCGATATTGCGCATCCAGCCAGCCGCCCTCTGTCTCCCCCACGCGACGCCGAGCCACCCCTGCCTAATGTGTTTTAAACGGGGCAATACGGCTTGCACTGGACCACCCCGCCGCGGTGCGGTCACGCTTGTTGGCATATCACAGCGGAGCCACCGCGAGGGGAGGCGCGAGGCGGGTCACACCTCCACGATTAGTGGGCCCGGAGCTGGGGCCCCTCACATTGGGTCAGAGGACCGTCGAGGCGGTCAAAATTCTAGACGCGTTTTAAGCTCCTGAATCGCTGGATGGGACTGAAGGGGGTGTCTTGATGCGGCGCGCAAAAGGTACGCGTTGCCGTGTTATGTCCAGCATGGGTACGTAGAAACCGTGGAGATACGCAGATTCAAAAGAATCACAGAATCCATGCGCACCACCCCTGTTTTCGCTTGGTCATTTTTTTCCTCGCATTTTTTTTCCTGTGAAAAATTTGGACAGGGGCTATTTTTGACATTAAGCTCATGGGCAACGGAGAGAGAAAGGAATTATTGCAGAGAACGTAAGCAGATAGTGGCGCCCATCGGAGCGGTCTTCCAATGCGCAGCCGCGCGCTAGGAGCGTCCGTCCGTCGCTCGCGCTCCAATTGCCCGCACACCGAGTGGCCTAAAAGCCTAAAACCGCACCATCGAGTCCGAGATTATAAAGTCAAGGAGGGTTCAGCGCACTGCCATGCCGAAGAGTCGTTTCGTCGCGCTGTCTCTCTCGCACCCCAACGGAACGCACCATGAGTGCGAGAGAGAGCGATCAGCCTGCAGCAGCGCCACGCACGCGGAGGGGCGGCGACACGCGCGGCGACAATAGGGGAGCAACACGCCGTCAAACAATTAGAGGCATGATATGACAGCACCCCTCCCCCTCACGGCTAATCCAGGCGCTCATCTCGTTACGAGGACAGATCCACGAGTACAAGTGAATCGGAGAAAAACAACACCCGGGTAGCAGCGACTCCGCCGAGCCAGCGCGGCTAGCGCGGCCACACGGCGGCCGGGCTGTATGTGGACCAGGCCGTCGACGCGGCGCACGACACAATAGACAATGGTCGAACTGCGGAGCATGGGGCCGAGCTGGCAGGCAGCGACGTGGCCGATGTGCAAGGCCGACGCGCAGGAATTTCTAGAAAAAAAAGGGGTCAATCTTAAGGTGCTAGATCACCTAAAACTGTGCACTTTACTCGAGCAGCAAAATCACGTGCATCAAATAGCACGTCCTTTCCTTCCATGCGGTTGTATCGAGCAGATAGGGCAGAAGGCACTTGCAGCTGCACTGCTTTGGGGGAGGCGCGTTCGTCCCGCTGCTGCTGCAAGTGTTCCAATATCAAGCATTTTATGACAAATGGGAGGGCGGGGAGGGGCAACGTGGGGGAGCGCGGCGAAGGGGTGGCCGGCTGATGAAGCGAGGCAGCTGTTATTAAAACAAGTCGCCGCCGCCGAGCCGAGGGTGCGAGGCAATCAGATCACATTAGTGACAACAACAACAATTCAGCGACATTTCCAAAAACGGCGGCAATTTCTGACAGTGTGGACGGCGACCGAAGGACAGGGAGAGGAACCACGGCGACGTCCTCACCTTGGGTAACTGGCAGCGTGGTCTGCGCCGCGCCCTGCACGTCCTGCTGTGTCGCGCCGCCCTGGACCACGGCGACGAGGCGTCCCAGAAGCACGTCGTCGCCAACGCCGTCCACCGCGGGCACCGCCGTCTCAGGCGCGGCCATCACTGCCGCGACGTCGCCGCTCGACAGATGCACGCACGACGAGACACCGCCAGTAAGCCCACTCATCAGCGATAGCTGCCCGCCTTCGAGCCCACCCGCCCCGAATAGTATGTACACACGTTCATCGCGATCAAAGCAAATTTTATTCGGATAAAGACACCTTTACAATCACAGCGATAGGTGCCACAAATTTGGGACCAAAGCACTGAACTTTGCGGGCATGCTAATACTGAGAAATCGTAGTAATAATAATATTTGAAAAGAAATAGTAATAATAATAATATTTGGAAAGGAATAGCAATCATAATATTTGGAAAGGAAATAACACAGATCATAATGCACAGTACATAGATGCAACTAGAGAGGCTGCATGAGCAACACCGTCGGCTCGCTGGATGACACAGCCACCAGCAGCTCGGCCGCCAGACGGTTCTCTTCCTGAAATTCCTGCCACTCGTTTGATTGGGTCGTTGCCTGCCAGTTGTCCACGACGATTCGCACCAGCCGCTTCTTCATGTCTGGATCGACGTGGGGGTTTGGAAGTCCCCGTAGCACCTGCAGGGCGCGCGGAGCCGCCACTGTCCAGAGCCGCAGCCGGCACTCCTGCTTCAGCTGCTCCATGCAGTATCGCTCCGCCAAGTCCAGCAGCTCCAGCTCCAGGCCATCGCACTTCTTCAGACCATCCGTGTACATGTACTCCAAGAGCAACTTGGCCGCCTCTTTGGAGACGCCCTTCAAGTGGACGCGGCCGTCACCGGCCTCCTTGAAGTCGCCCCCAAACATCTTGGCGAAGACTGGACTCTGCGTGGCCAGCACGAGGCGGTGCGCCGGAAACCACTCATCCTCGGCGCACAGAGAGGCGTCACACAGGGGGTCTCCCTGCAAGCGGGCCTCGTTCAGCCTGGCGACCAGCGTCGGCACTTGCACTTTCGGCGCGGAGTAGACCCTGAGCTGCACCGTGAAACAGCGCACATCTTTCATGTCGACATTAGGGAGACTCGATTCCTTTCCTTTGAACAACACGTATCTAGTCGTCTCTCTTTCATGGTTTGGATTTTTTGTTACGGTAAGTCTCACTTCTAGTATCGTAGGATAGGGGTACTCCCACTTCGTAATCATTAATGTTAAATAGCTACAAGAAGGTCGCACTTCCAAGACGACAATAAGCCGTGGCTCTCCATCGCGACTAACGCTAACAGCAGGTACTTCGCAAGACTGCCATTTAGCTATTTCGACACAAAGTGCCTCCGGGATGTGGACCTCTCCTACCGCCAGGATGTGATGAAAGGTCGGCAACTGGTTCGGCAACATTCTGAAAGAGGAAAGAAAACGGAGCACTCAGTGTACATCATTCACACCGCCGGGGACCTCCGGCTGCTGCGATATGCACACGCAGTGAGTACGGGTTGCCGATCATTCGCGACCAGTGCACACTAGAGCCTGTTCTACACTCGTCTTGGCTGAGACACCCGGTAAGCATTTTTCGACATTTTCACAACGAGTGTCCCTGGCCAAGGCCTCGGAGCACCCATCCCAACATGGCCCCTTCCGCCCCTGGGCTGCCCGGCTCGGGGTGCCTCTGCGGCCTGGGGTGGCCGCTCCCCAGGATTGGCTGGCGGGCCCGCGGAGGCGGCCAATGGGCGCGCGGGGTGGCGGTAACACATGGCGCCGACTGTTGCAAGGCCCTCGCGGATCAATGGTACAGTCCCAGCATCCAAAGCCCGCCCGCCAGCCCGCCATGCCGTCAGGTGCGGCCAGGGCCCCGGGCATTGTTTTGAGCAAAACGCGGATATTTCAAACACGGATGCGAGGCAAGCAGCAGTGCCCTAGTCTGCCTACTGGGAAACCCAAGTAGAGCAAATTCTCAACAGTTGAATGCCTGACGAGGGGGAAAAGGTACAGGTGCATATGACCTAAGGGAAAGGAGGGGTGGCCTAGCGTCTCAAGTTCAAGTAGTGCCATGACCCCCTGCAGGTAGTCAACCTGCAGAGCAATCCGCCCGCAGGTAGGAAGTAGGCAAAAAGCGCGGCATGCGCGACGCGCGTTTCTGGAACGAGCCACGGTCAGGAGACGAGCGAATGAGAGGAACTCCAGAAAAATGCTGCGTCATATTGCTGCGCCTAAATCATGTTGGTCGTTCACGTCCGTTAGACATGTGGACCCAAGATGACACAGGAACGATTGTCAAGAAAGGATGGTAACTTTGAAGACGCCCTTTGTGGTCCCAGCCATTTCAAGCTCCAGCCAGACACGGGAGGTAAGCCCGTCGCGAGCGACGAGAGGGTGGACTGTACCCCCGACGGCACCCTCCCCCACCCCGCCCTCGCTGCCCTCGCTCCTCCCACACGGCCGGGGGTGCGGCAGCCTCCCCGGCGCGGCCCTCAGAATCACGCCAGATTTGCTTTGACCGCGCGCGCCACCGCCACGCACCCCGCGACCACGACGCCAGAGTCCTGCCAGCCCGGACTCGGTCCTGCCGACGTCGAGGTTGGAGCGGCGCAGGACGCGCGTGATGCCAGGCCGCCAGTGACGTCGACGCGGGGGCTATGATGTCGGTAAGCAACGCCGCCGCGGACGGACAAGAGGTCCATGTCTATCGTGACGATCGGGACGTTCAGTGCAATCGCCTGTCTCTACCCCGCGCTCTAAGGGACCCAGGCGTTTCGCCACGGAGACAGCTCCAATGGTTTCGCGTGTGGGGTGAAGACGGGCCATTTGTAGAAAAGAAGTGACTGCGGAATCTCGCGTGGTGTATCGCCGGGTTGATTCAAGGACTGCTTGGTCATTCAGGCGCTGAGCGCGGCGGAGCTGGGCGTGACCGGGTACGGGGACTTGACGCCCTACGGCGCGCTGTGGGACCACCACCACCATGCGCCCACCTACCACCACCCGCACCCGGCGGACCTGCTGGGCTTCCCTGCCGACCTCTGGGTGGGCGGCGCCAACCCCCAGTCGCACCGCATGCTGCCGCAGCGGTGAGTAGAATACGCACTCTGCGTGCTTCGAGGTGTTGTAGGGAACCGACCTAAAGGCAATGTGCTTGTCCGCCTGCAGGTTCGGCGGCGTGCCGGTCAACGCGGTGGGGCTGGACGGCCGCGGCGGCGGCGGCATGCCCGGCCTCAGCGGCGGCCTCCAGGACGTGCCCCCCAAGCCCGGCCCCGGCAGCACGGCGTCGATGGGCTCGCTGAGCAGCAGCCCCAGTTCGGTGGGCAACCCGAGCGCGGGCGGCAGCAAGAAGACCCGGCGCCGCGTGGCCACCATGGCGCAGCGCCGCGCCGCCAACATCCGCGAGCGGCGCCGCATGTACAACCTCAACGAGGCCTTCGACAAGCTGCGCCGCAAGGTGCCCACCTTCGCCTACGAGAAGCGCCTGTCGCGCATCGAGACGCTGCGGCTCGCCATCACCTACATCTCCTTCATGAGCGAGCTCATCGGCGGCGACGCGGCCTGCGCCCCCTCCCCCAAGCCCGCCGAGGCCTACGGAATGGGCGTCTCCAGCCAGCGCGGCTACCCGTCCTACCCCCTCATACCGGCGTAACAGCTTCGCGCGCCTCTGTCGCCGCGACGGCCCAAGGGGCCCTCCCTACCCCGAACAACTACAGCAAGACAACAGTGTACTCACCTCCGATTTGAAAAAGCCTGCCTCTAAAACTCTAAGTCAAGGTCACTGGAAAACAAGAAGCAAAAGCAAAGAAGACTATGAAACTTCCAAGACATTGTAGGCTGGGAGACAAGACCCTGTGGCAGATTCGTGCATTATTTGATTTTATGATAAATTGGATGCATGAAATCAGAAACTAATTTTGACAAAACTGAAGTGACACTAATAATCTCATGACAAAAGTAACAGCCAGCTACAGGTGACGCAAAAGTATTTTTAAGTAAAATTTATCCTAATTGTTTTGCGGGTTATGGAGTAGATTTAAAGTGCCCTCATTTCTTATCCACAGGTGGGTAAAATTTCATATCTGCAAAGAATCTTAATATTTTATCTTGTATTGTGATATTACAGTAGAACTTGTTGAGTGCATGGTGGCAACGTACGAACATTATCCCATGAGTCATGCGAAGTTACCCGACGTTACATGTTACCCAGCATACATCCAGTTAGTTAATGTTATGTTTTAAAAATAAAATAAACGGTAAACTATCAAAATCAGTGTTTTATTGTATAGAAACCAAGATCCAATCCTACTTATTTGCACACTGCTCAGCTAGAAATGTCAGATAGAAAAACACGACAAAAATGATAAGAGTTTTCCCAGCACGTATTAAGAGACAGAAGATAAAGAGATGTACACTTTCACCACGAGAGCGTGTTTCTTCTTTCTTTATAGTAACTCTTTGAAATGACACCGCAATATGGGAGAGAGGTTAAGACGGTACTTACCGATGTCGCTTTCGCTGGCATCCGACTCTGACAACGAACTGTTGGCGACTTCGTGGTTGGACAGAAGCTTGTACTGAGGGCTGGTTGTCCGACGGCGCGTTTGCATTCCTCTATCGTCACTATTCGCGAGAGGACGAACTGTCAAGTCAACAATCAACCCCGGTGGCACAACACCAACACAGCGACACGACAAGATGTTTTGTTGTTCGTGTATGTGTGTGTGTGTGTGTGATACCCCTTCCCCCTCTCCTCTCCATTCTCCCCTCCCCCCACTTTCCTCCTTCCCCTTACCCCCTGGTCGGACGCTTGAGCCAGCAGCTGTTGTCCACAAACAGACTTTATCACGTCTTTCGCCGTCCCGCCTGTCGCCAGCTTGCAGAATTCCCGAGCACAAGACAGTCAGCTCCAAGTCACTCTTCGACAATCGTTCTCCATGGCTGGTCTTTCTTCGGCGCATCCTTGTCATCCCTGAAAGCTGCATCTACATTGTAGGTTAAGGACGTGCAGAGAAGGCGAAGGCTGCAACAGGATGGAAGGCTTCAGGTTGAGTTTGAAGTGGGTGAACTTGTTAGTGCTCGCCTGGGGTCTCTCTGCGACGCTTGCATTCTCTCACGCCGACAATGCTACGCCAGAGCTAGTCATGGTCAATGTGGTAAGTTCATTTTGGAACCATTATGTCAAGTGGGGTCTTTCCCAATTTCTTTGCATTCCCTTTATTGTATCATTTCCTCCATCTTTTATGTGCTCACCTTCTCATAGCTCTTTCGGCATGGAGATAGGACTCCAGTGAATCCTTACCCAATGGACCCGTATCGCAACTTGAGCTTTTGGTCTACAGGCTGGGGTCAGCTCACCACCGTAAGTTAATGGTTTCTACTCCCTTAAAAGTAAGTCCTCAAAGTTTCATAAGTTTATTATTTAAAATAACTACCCATGTTTTGTTTGTAGGTTGGAATGAAGCAGCATTATGAACTGGGCCTTTGGCTGAGGCAACGATACATATCATTACTGAAGAATGACTATTCCAAATCGGATGTGTATGTTCAGAGTACAGATGTTGACCGAACATTAATGAGTGTTGAGAGCAACTTGGCTGGCCTTTTTCCTCCAAGAGGTTCAAGAATGTTTGAGTCAAATCTCAAATGGCAGCCTATCCCAATCCACACTATTCCTGAACATCTAGACCATGTAAGTTTTCCAACGGTTCTATCCTGCTACTATGTATTTTTATCTGTTTATATTTTATCTTAAGCATGCCTGAATTTTGATTCTAGGTTTTAGCCATGAAAAAGCCTTGTCCTCGCTATGATGCAGAATTTGCTCTTGCAAGAAATCTGCCTGAAATCAAGGATTTGGAGAAACAGCACCAGGGTTTATTCAAATATCTTTCTTTGCATACTGGTTCTGAAGTGAAAACTATTGAGAATGCAGAATACATCCATAGCACTCTATTTATCGAGGTAATTTAGTATGGCACTTAATATATTGGTGAAGTATTAGAAATTTACTAACAAATTCATAATCTTTCTTCCCACCCATTTTTCTCTTAGACTCTGAAAAACTTGACTCTTCCAGAGTGGACTAAACCTGTGTACCCAGAGCCATTGAGAACTATAGCTCAGTGGAGTTTTGCTCTGCCAGCTTATACTCCTGAGTTGCGTCGGCTTAAAGGAGGTAATGATAGCAGCCTATTTTATAATATATTTGTTGCCAGCTTTAAAAACTGCAAGGCACCTTCAAAGATGCAAATTTTTGAAAGAATAATAATAAGTGAATTTTAAATATGACTTTCAGGGCCTCTTGTTAAAGAATGGATTGATCATTTTCAAAAGAAGAGAGCTGGCACTCTGGAACCAGATCGAAAAATGTACATTTACTCAGCACATGATACAACTGTTGCAAATATTCTCAGTACTCTTGGAATATTTGAACGTCATTGCCCACCATATGCCTCCACAGTGTTGGCTGAGCTTTACAAACTGAAAAGCACTTACTATGTTTCGGTAAGGTTTGCTTTTCATAACATTATAAATATTGGTCACACCATGCCAGTAAGTTAAGAAATTCAAAGAAAATTATTGTTTTGCAGATTGTGTACAAAAACTCATCAGAAGCTCGTACATTAACATTGCCTGGTTGCTCAGAACTGTGTGAACTTGACAAATTTGTGAGCCTCACCAAATCAGTAATTCCTGAAAGTTGGGAGAAAGAGTGCCACTACCACTTATTGTTTTCATCAGAAGATCTGAATGACCTTTCTATTTCTGGTAAGTATATGTTTAAATTTGTCAGCTTCAGTAGCTCTGAGGACCACTGAATAATTTTTTTTTCTGTTCTAGCATTGGCCGCATCTGGAATTTTGTCTTTGATTCTCCTAGTGGTATTGATAATTGGCTTTGTGAGACAAAGGCAGCAGATTAACAATCCTTTCCGCTATCAAACGGTTAGTACTAATGCTGATGCTTGAATTTTCAACCACCATTGGGATTATTTTCTACCTAATTTCAATTTATTGTGTGATCTAGTCTCATGGTGTTCTAAATAATTGAGTCTTGTTGCCATTATGTTTTCTGACTTTGATATGTACTTATGTTACATGGAGATCTCAATGTTCATTTTTGTTCATTTGCCTTGTCTCTGTAGGTCACCACCGTAAACAATTGATATAATACAATCAAATGTATTCTGCTTTGAAATGAAAAGTTCAAACATTGCTTTCGTATTGGATGTGTTGCTCGTGAATAGGCTTTAGAAGGGGATAATGTTTCGTACTTGATGTTTTCAATGATTTATGTATTTTCATAATTTGTTAAAATTTGTCCTCTGTTACAAACTGATCTTTTTACGGGTGTTAAAAATCTATGGGAAGGACTCACTGCATCTTTAAGTGGATGGTGGATATTATAGTCATTTTACTGTTTTGATTTGATCTCAAATTGGATGCTAAATGCATTGTCCCTCAGTGCTTGTTAGGAAGTGGTGGGTAACCACTAAGGCCAAAGTGATATATGGTGGTGTGTTAATTATTAGAGGGCATTTATTTTGATCTCTAAGCTTTGCTTCATAAACTGATTTGTCAATCTCCAATTTAAAGTCTGTTCTAAAATTTATTTTTACTTGTGACTTGCCAAATAAGCTTTTTAGGTACTTCAGTCTTATGAATTTTTGAAAGTCAGATCTTGTTTCTTTTTTGTAGTACTAAGGTTTGCTTTTGTTCAACATAAGGGTTTACTTTTAAAATATTGTCATATCAACTGTTTGTAAAGCAAAGGAAATTTGATTTGGTGATGCATAATTGCATCAGGACGGAGTTGTTGTTAGATGATTAGGGCATTATGAAGACTGAAAAAAAATGGCTTTTATGTGCTAACTTGAAAAAAATCTTTTAATCAATTTTGATCCTTTATTTTAATACTTGAATGAAAAGGCTGTGATTTGCATTTTCCTTTTGTTGCCATTTTGTGTGTGTATGTGTGTTAGTAGCCAATGAAGTCTAGTAGGAGCACAAGCTTCCTTTTTTTTTTCCTCTCTGAGGGTTTTGTGGTCTCTGTAAGTTAGGAGGTCAGGAGTGTCTTGCAGTTTTTCTAAGTGATGTTTTCCAATTGTGTTCATTTTTTTTTTTATGTGGTTACACTGGCTTTTCTTGAGAGGAAAATAAATTTGCATCAACTAAGATGTTGCTTTGTGTTTCATTTCCTCTAGGATCGCAAAGCATTTGTCCATCCAGTAGTGGGCAGTCAATCTCTGCCACTTTGGTTCCTCATTGACCAAGACATTGCATTGAACTTTCTTGGCCTTTTAGGCCCAAGTGTAGTAATATGACACTTTGAATGACTTGCTTGATTAAACACCAGAATCAGACATGAGATATTTAATGAAAATAAAGAACAAATTACAGCTATGACTTGATTCATCTAAGTTTTCTGAACATTACTTCGGTTTCTTGTTAGGATCCAAACTCCTACCTGGCATATCTTCAAAATGATCACCATATTGTGGAAAAGACTCCATTCCTCTAGGTTTCGCAGGAGTATCTAATAATTTAGCGCCCTCCCTTTCGGCCTCAAGCTTCTTGGCATTTTCTTTCTTCATTAACATAATTGCATAATTTTTGGCAAGCTCCTCAGGAGTGGGAGGAACTTTTCTCCTGCCCCTCAACCAAGCCTCCCATTCTGCAGGTAGTTCTTGCATAAAATCTTCCTCTCCACTAGCAGGCAAGTAATATCTTTGAGGTTTAGTCCTATTAGACGATGCAGAAGGTTTGGATTCAAAGTACTTGTTCCCAAGAATGTCTTCACCCATCAACTCAGCGTTGGAAGACCGAGGTTTGAATGAGTCTAGAAGACTACGCCAAGCTTGATACAAAAGCCTACGGGGTGGTTTGGCCATTTCACCGTATTGGACTGAAAAGATAAAGATAATGATGTTCTTGGAAAGGAACAGTGGGCAACCAAAAGATAACCTCTCGGTCAACACAAAATGCATAAGTTCCTCAATTAATTAGTGACGGCGATTGCCTTACACCTGCAAAAAACAAAGCGAGCATAGATTATAAATCTTGCAATGACAGTCACCTCAATCGGCTAGAAATCAAAATACCAACCAAGAATAGTTTGTTATTACGCCGTCCTTGCGTTGTCGCTACACGACAAGAAGCAGACGACATAAAGCACTATTCGCACAAAAATTACTCTCATTGAAAATTTCTCATATCTTGCATCCCCTTTAAGCACATCCGTGGTTCCGTCGCAAGGCGGCGGACCGTCCCTTCCTCAGTCTTCCTTTGTTGTTTCCACTTCCTTCAGCCGAAGCCGTGAAAATGAAGTAAGCGCTCTCGCGGCTGTTATTTATCTTCAAACATCTGCCTTAACTTTGCTGTTATATCATTTACGTTCCGTTTAGAGTGATCATGGAACCTTATTTGCTGATTACAGGGTTGGATTGTGCGTGTACAGTGGTTACAAAATCTACCCCGGCCATGGCAAAACCATGGTCAGGGTTGATGGCAGGGTATGTTTCTCCGATTTCAATCAATGACCTCTGTACCTCAATTCTTATCTGTACTTAACTTGCTTTACCCCGTTATTGTTGCATTTCGTCGGACTATAATTCTGTCAGAATTCACTTATAGTCTTTGGGTAGAGACTGACAGCCTAACCTTAGCTTGCTATGTTCGCGCAATTCCACGTTATAAGCCACGTGTTATTGTTATTTATTTCTTCTAAACGGTTCCCTGCGCGAATGGCCTCTGTGCCAAGTTGTTGATTGCGTGTCTCGCTAATAGTGATAGTGTTCGTTCTACCTTCTTTACCACCCTTCCTGGTGGTGTAGTGTTTACTGTCAGTATTGGTTATGTTCGTCCCAAGATGCCGGTTTTTTTTTTCAAACATGTTGGAACCTTCGGTTTACCTCTAACCCCGATTAATTTACTCAGTCTTCACCTGGTGTTGGCGTCACCACCTAACTTGTATTTCTTGTGTTACAGTCCTTCACTTTCCTGAACTCAAAATGTGAGGCTGCCCACAAGGCGAAGAGGAATCCTCGTAAGGTCACATGGACTGTCCTGTACAGGTGAGTTTGGAACTTTGGTCACAGAGTTTGAAGCTGTCGCCCTTCAATTTTGTATCTGACATTACTAACTGACTATTTTGCTTTAGGCGCAAGCACAAGAAGGGTCAGGAGGAGGATGTCGCAAAGAAGCGTACTCGTCGTACTCAAAAGTTCCAGAGGGCTGTTGTTGGAGCCACCCTTACTGATATCTTGGCGAAGAGGAATATGAAGCCAGAAGTGCGAAAGGCTCAGCGTGATCAGGCTATTCGGTTAGTATGTTGTTTGGTACATATTATTTTCTGTGCTGATTGGGTTGAATCCCTCTGTTGATATCATGTGTTAGTTTTACGTCTCAATGTTAAAGCTTGTGTAGTTTACATTTTTCTTGTATGTTGTAATTTATTTCTACCTCCCACTTGTGTGCAAATTGATTCTGGTAACTTGTCACTTTACTCAAAAGTCTGTTAGATTCATGGACTTAACAGTTTTCTGCTTTCATCACTACGTAGGACCTCCTATTGGTCATATTTAACAATGTAATGCTCTTGTCAACAGTGCCGCTAAGGAGTCCAAGAAGGCCAAGGCAGCAACAGCCAAGAAGGCCCCTGTGCCGAAGGCCAAGGCTGCCCCCAAGGCTAAGGCCGCCAAGGTAACACAGAAGAGCGCTCCTCGTGTTGGTGGCAAGCGATAAATACTAATAAATTAAGTCATCAACCCTCTGTGTTTGATTTGTTTTCCATTTATCCTTTAAAGTGAACGTTTCAAGACCAGTTAAGTTTTTATCAGATTTATTAGCTGGGTATTATGTTACATACTCATTATCAACTTATCATTCTGTAAGGAAGCACTATGATGTATCGTGGTTATTAAGTTATCTTATAATTAGGCTATTATTGAGAGCTCTTGAGTGCAACTCCAATTACATCCATGAGCACATTTCATTTAATTTGGCACTGGTGAATTCTGAACTACTACTTTGCCAAACCTTTGTTGGGCATAGCTTCCATCTCTTGCTTGAGGACTGACAACTTTGTCAAACAAGCATCCCTCCATTGCCTTCTTTCCTGGAGTTTCTCAATTGGGATACTGTCACACAGTTGCTTATGCACAGTCTTGAGAGTTTCATTCTGCATGTGAGGAATGGGGCCCATAGACTGGCTGACAGAGTAGATGGTTGGAGCATATCTTTCACAATAGTTTTCCATTCCTGTGGGCAAGGATGGCGGTGTAAAAATTTTGTGAACATCTGATAACAGTATTTTAACTGGGAAAAATAATTTACCTTCTGCATTCAGGTGAGCAGTCTCCAGTGCTCCCAAAAATGCATATCGAGGGCCAAGGCCCTCTGACATGACCTTGTCAACATCTGCCACATCCAGAACACCCTCTTCCACTTGACGCCACACTTCATTGAGGATGACATACCTAGAAAACTGACTTTGTTGAAAAAGGAGGCCCCAATTAATTTATAGGATTGAATGAAAAGGACCTTACTGGATTCTGTTGAGAGAAAAGCCAGGTACTTCTTTCTTCAAAGAAACGGGAACCTGACCCAATTCTTGCATGATGGACCGAACCTTCAGTGGGACCCAGCTTTCAGTGTAGGGTGCTGGCACGATTTCGACCATTCTCACATAGTATGGTGGGTTAACCTGGGTTCAGTTGCTGAGTAAGTCAAAGCAATACTTTTCGGAATGGACATTGGTAAAATAAATGGTCAACTCACGGGATGGGAAACAATGAATCGCTCTTTGTTCCTCATTTCCTTGCTCAAAATGGATGGCATGTGGGTTGAGGTTGAGCTTGAAATAATGGTTGGTGCTTCCACAACTACATCCAAGTCTTTGAGTGCTTTCAATTTTATAGCAAGTACTTCAGGCGTGCATTCTTGCACAAGCAATGCACCTGAAACGCATTCCTTCAAACTGGATGTTCCTGAAAACCAAGTTGAACATAAGTTGTGACCATAAAAATTAAATTAAGTCCTCAGATTTTTTAATTTCTGCCACTTCTGTTCATAACATGTACCTGAAATAAGAGCTACTTGCTCCTTTGCTGATCTTGAACCACGTAGAAGTTTAGATTTCTCAAGCTCATGCAACTGCTTTTCTATTTCAGTCAGGGCAGATTGAACCTGTTGAGACTGGATATCATACAACCGCACCTTGTAGCCAGCTCCAGCAAACAGCATGGCCCAGCTTCGGCCGATGAGACCACTAAACACAGAAACACAGCATCAAGTCAAAAGAATGTTAACCTCTCTGGACAAGACAACAGGGGGTTCACCGCGTATTTCAAAATCAGAGCGGAAGCGGAAACAGGGGAGTATGAAAACATTTTGGTAACGAAAGGGAATAAGGGCAACGCTGCCAGATCACCGACGCTGCCACCCTAAACCCTTCCCTTGGCGCCTGCAGAATAATTTTTCCGCGAATCACAGACTGCGACTGGCGGCCTTTCAAGCGCCAAGCCTGCTTACCTTCCGACGATGCCGATAGTTTCTGCCATTTTCGGGAGACTTGTTCTCTCGTCACGGCAGACGGGCGGGCCGTATAGACGGGGAACCGGGGCGACTGCTACTGCTGCGGAGGCCGCCTAGCTGCTCCTCGTTAGCTGGGTTTTGTTAGCACACAGGGCACCGCGGGGTCGCGTTGTTTACTTCCCGGTTTATCTGAGGGCTGCGTATGAAGGGAGCTCTTATCACGAAAAACTGACTGTGCGGTGTCCTGACTGCCTGACGCCCGCTAGATAGGCCCGCTCTCTCCGCTGTCGCGATCGGTGAAATGCTTTCCCTCGGTGACCGCCTGACGCCTGGCTGCGCCTGGCCGGCGGCGCGCGGCGCGACACAGGCGTGGGTGGGCGGAGAGGCGGGGGGTATCGCCGCGCCGCGGAGGCGCGGACCGGTCCGTGAGCCACCGTCACTGTGTCCAGTGAGCAGCGAGGCGAGACGGCTGAGTAGCAGCACGTGTCCACTAGCACAGCCGGCTCACTCACGCTCAACGCCGCCACGTCGAGTAGTATTCTTCTCTGACGACATCAACTTGTATGCACTTTGCATCTGGGGCGGGTCAAATGGGCTTCCTACCTCCCAGGCAACATGGCCGATCTAAGCGCCGGCAGGCAGGCCACCCATCCGACACGCCTGCCGAGCAGCCGGTGTCAAGCGCATTGTTTCACTTTAATTACTGTAATAACATCACTTACAAAACAGAGTCAAGGAATTAAAACACAAATACGAAACGAGTGACTGGGCTACAAGTTATACAAAATACATACAAGGGGGAGATTGTAAATAAAAATAAAGCCACTGAAAACACGAGCTAACAACGCAGCAGGAAGGAGGAGGCGACATTATTAAAACACGTCGTAGTCCTCGTCCACGATGTCACCCTCCGAGGCGCTGGGCCAGGGGCAACAGGGGGGCGGTGAGCGGCGCGGCGGGGTGGTCTCGGGGGCGGGGGGCGGGCTGGGGGCCGAATCCCTGGCGGCCGGTGCCGGCCCGGGCTCTGGCGTCAGCGGGGCGTACTCGATTCGGCCGATCGGTCGTTCGACGAGCCGCTGCGAGGCCTTGTAGTGCAGCACCAAGGCCCACTGCGGTCCAATCAGGGCAGCTCATTAATGGGCCAAAGCGTGGCGTCCAGCGGCCTGATTCCGAACAAGGTCGTCTGAGGGTTCCAAGCCCCGAGGCGCACCTCAGTGAAAACGACGCGATCCTGAGGCGGTGGCGGCGGTCGCTCCGTCATCGAGGGCTGCTGCAGCCACGGCTGCTCTTGCATCTGCATCTGCTGCTGCTGCTGCTGCTGCTGCTGCATTTGAATGAACTGCTGCTCCTCGAGATGCTGCTGCAGCTGCCACTGCACCATCTGCATCTGCTGCTGCTGCATCTGGTCCTGGAGAAACTGCAGCCGCTCCTGATCGCGCAGCTGCTGCAAGTGCAGTTGCTGCTGCTGCTGCATGAACTGCTGTTCGAGTTGGGTGGCGTTCATCTGAAAGCAATAGGCATGGGATTGCGACTTGGAAGTCATCAGCAGGATATTGCCAAGTTGAGAGGGGTGGGGGCAAAAACTGTACAAGGTAGCGCAAGTTTAAGAATCAATTTGGGCGCAGCACGTGTGGGGCAAGAGAAAAGGTTGGGGGGGGGGGGCGAAACGAGAACAGAGATAGAGGCGGAGCTACCGCGTACCACACACAAAATTCGCCACGACTGAATCATAGATGAGTGCAATACCGAACTTTCACAATTACCTGCATTATTTGGTACACGAAGTCAGACGCGGAAAACGTGGGCGGGCTCGGATCGACCTGCGGAACAGAGCAACCGGGAGAGGCAGGGCGCTACCATGCACGTTCCATCTCGCCTCGGAAACGTTGGCCGGAGTGCTGCGCAGACACTCAACCTCCATCGGGGTCGGCGCGTCCGGCGCGGCCGGCACGCTCGCGAAGGAGAAGGACACACCGCCGTCCGGCAGCGGAGTGCGAAACACGGGGAACGCCACAAAAACCTGCAAAAACGGCATCAAATCATTTGCCGAGGTCAGTACAGAGGGGATGGCTGGGAGGTCGACGGCGCTTCATTTGGTGGTTGAGTCCGACCTGCTGGACCTGCTGCAGCGCCAGGGCGGGCGGGGCGGGCGGCGAGAGGAGCAGCCCGCGGAGCACGCCGCTCTCCTCACGGCGCTGCCGTCTGGCAGAATGATACGAAAGACTCGAAGGATTTCTCACTTATTCACAGGGGTACGTGCAGCGCAGTGCTGTCTCAGTGTTGCCGACTCTGGGACACACGGGGTGGCCAACGCAGAGACATGGGGTCTTTCAAACTTTTACCTAAGACCGAGTTCGGAGGTCGACCTCGCCCCGAGCCCTGCTGAGTGGAGGGAGGGGGCGGAGCTGCGCCCCGCGCTGGCGGCCGTGCTGGCCGCCGTGCTGGACGCCGTCCGCCGGCTCAGCGCGTGCAGGGAACGCCGATGCCCTACCGGGGGCCGACGCCGGTGCCCCAGCCCAGGCCGACGCACGACGACGGCAGGGGTCCGCGACGTCCGCGGCCTCGGACAGGCGCTGGTGCCACGTGGCGGGGCGAGCGTGCACGCGGGGGGGCCCTCGCCGCGCGAAGCGCACGGTCCGGGGCGCGCCCGCCCGCCGAGCACTACTTTCGGCTCCAGAGAGTTCTTGGAGAAGAACTGGAACATCTTCACGCGGGCGCACACACATGAGGCAACCCTTGGGTCAGTAGGAATGCAGCAACGCGGACGTGAGCGACGCACTTGCTTTAGCTGGTGCTGCACCGTCCTCCAGTCCGTCGCCGGCGCGGATGACCGCCCCGATGCGCCTCCTGCACGCGCTGCGCTCTCTGACTCCGGGGGCGGCGGGGGCAGGGGCAGGGGTGGGCGCGGGGGCGGGGGTGGGGGCAGGGGCAGGGACGGGGACGGGGGCCCGCAGCCGGCTTCGAGGACGGGTCTCACTGCGCCTCGCCCACTGAAGCGCGCCACCGACCCGGCCAGTGGACCGCACAGCTGCGATGCCGCTGCCTTTCCACGGCCGTATTCTAGCGCGACTCGCGTCCACGCGGCCGGGGAGGCCGGCCCAGGGCTGCACGGGCTGGACCAAACGTAGATGAGGCTCTTGCCGCTCGAGGTGGAAGCACTAGTCCTTTTGAAGCGCGACCACGAGTTTAGACAAACGAAAGCACGACACCAAAAGACAGTTTGAACCGGCCTTGGTTTCGTCTCTCTTTTCCTTCTATCTAGTGGTGTGCGATTCGTGGTGCCAAACGTGGGCGCGCAGTACTACTGTACCCTAGAGAGCTGCGCGCTGGGCCGAGGGTGGGGCCGAGGGGGCCGAGGGTGGGTGACGGTGGCGGTGCTGGGGGTCCGCCTGTCCTCGGCTCCTGGCGACGGAGCGGCGTCGTCAGAGTCGTCGGCACTGCCGTCGCTGTCCTCGCCTGGCCTGAAACTTACACCTATACGATTTACTTCTCCGCCGGCAAGCGCCGAAGTGATCACTGTAAAAAAAGTTATGTCAAATCGACTATGATTTGGTTGATTTTCTGAGCAAAATCATTTAGAGCAAGAGTCCTTAAGAATTCTGAATCAAGATTGAATCGAATCGACGGAAACTCATAATTTTAGTCAATGCGACTTAAATTTTTCTTACAGTGATCCGGAGAGCAGAGCGGGCAACCCGCCTCACTGTGGCACTTTTACAAAATGGATGAATACATAAATAAATTGAATGGCTAAGGAACAGAAAGTGGACACAAAACCTTGCGGAGAGGGACTTACTGCCGCACGCAGCCCGGCCAATCTGTAACGGAGGGAGCGGTCGTGTTGAGACGCGAAGGCCGTGCGGCGGCCCACTCTGTCGCCCTGCCTCTGCCGCACTCGGGGGCCGTGCCGTAAGGGTGGAGACAGAGCGACGGAATGGCGTGGTTGTCGGTGTCTGCGTCCTACCTGGTCCCGCGTGCCTTTGAGCAGGAAGCCGCCGCCGGGCTGCGGCAAACTGCAGCTCACCCCGCGCGCCACCGTCAGCCGCGACGGCGCGGCTTCACGGACTTGTTGACCTGCTCCGCCCGCTCCGCCCGCTCCGCCCGCTAGCGCGGCCCCGCCCTCCGCCTCGGCGCCGTCCTTCCCCAGGCACCGCTCCGGTCTCCTGGAGAAAGAGAGCCAACGGAAGAAGCCGGAAGAAAGGAGAGAAACGAGCGCAACAACGGGGAGTCTGTGTTGCAATGGGTCGAGAAGCGGTTCGGGTCACGTCAAGTTGTGCGAGCAAAGTATATTAAGTCGTACTGCAGCGATTTCTGAGATGTCAAAATTTGGCGAGGCCTTACTTACAGAATAATTATACACATTCCACATTCAGGCGGCAAACGCCTGTGTGACAAGTACAGCAGAAATCTTGCATATTCCGGCAGTGCTACAATCATTGTTACACCAAGTTGGCCACCCTTCGAAATTCGGAAGAGGCGAACGGGCTCAGCGCCTGCCAGTTTGCCAGGGTGGGCCCCGCCACACGTCGCTGCCTCGGGGTTGCCTGGGCCACGGGATGGAGCCGCGCGCCGCCAAGCCACCAACCTCAGCCGTGGGCAGGGGGCGGTGGGGCCCGCGGCGTGGACGGCGGGCAGGGCGGTCGCTGAGGTCGTCGGGGTTGACGCGTCGGTTTGCGTGGCGGCCTCCAGCTGGGGGCAATGGCGGCGGCGCCGGCGGCCTGGGTGCGCGGCCGCCCGGCAGCCATCGCCGCCGTCGGGCCGGCCGGGCCGCCTGCCTCACAAAAGCAGCGGAATTTCAGAGCGCTCCCTCAAAAGCGTCAAAAGGCGCGGATAAGGCGGCAGAATGGGGCGTGTGACGTCATCGCCGTGGTGACGTCGTGCGCCGCCTTTGTCCGCGGTCGTCGGCGCGCCCTTCGCCCTTTTTGGCCGTGCCGTTCCGGGGCGCACGTCAAAGACTGCAGCGGGCTGGCCCTGCAGGCCCTCGCGCACACGTACCCGGTCAGACCGGGGGCAGAGGTCGGGTCCAGTGGGGACGAGGGTGCCTTCTTGGGGTGCTGGGGCTCCAGGGTCCGCTGCAGCGCCGGCCCGGTCCACTCGGCTGGTGGGGTGGACGTGGACGGGACGCCGCCCGCCTTGGCAGGCGTCGTGGTGCGCGCCCCGCCTGCCGGCGACAGGACATACCTCATCACGTATGTAAACTCTCAAGTAGCATAAATCCAGGCGCTGCCCATGGCCTGCCGAGTGCCGGCCGCCATAAGTCTTTGACGAGTGCCTTGCTCCCTCCTTGCCCGATTTTATCTTATTCACGGTTTTTCGCCGCCTGTTTTTCGAGGCGCAGTCTCTCGTGGTCACGCGGCCGCACTGTGAGATTAGCAATGCTAAGGGGCCGCCCGCTCGCACGCACTTTGTCGCTGCGATTGCCCCAGGGTGGATTTATTTCGCGCCACGCGTGCTGCAGCACGTGCTCTCCCGGGGTGCTCCACTCACCTCACTTCGTGGAGGAGGAAAATAAGGAAACCAGGGAAAGCACCTGCGCTCCGCCGAGTACGTTGCGCGTGTGCAGTGCCTACTTCGTGCTCCAGAACTGCCTTCGGAAACGACCTCGAGTGGGGCTCTCTTTCACCCTTTCTGTCTGTTTCAAAGACAAACACCGAGCGGCGGGCGGGGCGGGGCGGGGCGGGGGCGTACCTGACGAGAAACACCGAGGCAGGCAGCAGCGGAAACACTTCATTCTACAATGATGGCGGTGCGGTGCGGCGCGGCGTGCCACTGAGCGGAGCCTAAACTCTTTATGCCTTTTATTTACGAATATGTGACAGGGGCTCGCATGCACAGCAAGGCGGCGGCCGACGGCGCGCCCCGCCACGCCCCGCCATTGTAGAGGCCCATTGTCGCTGCCAGCACTCTCTGGCGACGGCCCCGCGAACAACGCGCCGTGTACAGTGTACACACACGCGCGGGGCGGCGGCGGGGCGGCGGCCGCGGGCCCGACCAGGGCCTCCAGCGCCCACATAGCCACTCACGGTGAGCGCGGTGACCCGGCTGCGCTCGCGTGGCGCGGCACGGCGGTTAAGCACGCCGCTGGCAGCAAACAGCCCCGCGCCCGGCCGAGGCCCGCCCGCACCGCGAGCGCGGCGTGCGGCAGGACGGCAGGACAATACCAAACGAAAACCTTTCTTTCCGAGGACAATGGAGCCGCGGACCGCGCCCTGCCGCCCTGCCGCCCTGCCCGCCAGACACTTCAAGTTTTATTTGGGCGTGATGCGTGAAATGGAGGCAGGCTGGACGCTCGGACTGTAGGACCGCCGGCACTCTTGGCGCCACGCGCGCAAAAAAAAAAATTTTTCAGACAAGAGCAAACCCAGCGGTTCCCAACCTTTCTTATTGGGTCGCTGTGGCCGAGAGCGTCTGCGCGTCGACGGCGAATTCCGAGAACGGAGGTTCGAATACTATCATCCAGGTCGTGCCCACTTTTTTCCCCCACTCACTTTTTATTTTTCCTGCCCATTTTTTCCTTTTCCACACACCACACCTATTTCCAGTTCGGGGATCGGTCCTGCACCATGACCTTTCTCTTGCAAAAATTTACGTTATTATTTTTGAATTGAAGTGGCGGCCAGACCGCGTGCGCGTTGCGCGTGGGGTGTAGTATGGAGTGTTGTCACAGCGAGAGAAGTTGTGGTTTAATTCTGGGCGTGTTTTACACTGGCGGTGCGTATGCATGGCGCGGTATGCGCGTGCGTCCGCGCCTATGCCCACCTCGATCGCTGCGCCGACTGTACCGCGTAGTAGTGTACCCTGACATCGTCAGTCTCCATTACCTCGATAGAGTCCGCCAAGACACCCCCACGCTCCCCACGCCTGCACACGCCCGGCAGGGAACCATTTTTCTTGCGCGGCCGCAGAACAGTGCAGGCAGGCGGGGATCAGACGGCCGGAGGGGGCTGCGGGGGCTCCTCAATATAATACGTGCGTGTCTCGCTATCGGTGGTAAGTGACAACAGCGCTTCGAGGCTTGGAGCCTTGGAGCCTCGAGGCCTTGGAGCCCCCCGACGCGATAATCAATATTGGAGCCACTCTTGGCGCCTTTCCCTCCCTCCAGCCACACGCACTCCATGACTTGAACACCTGACGCCCCCGCCGCGCCCCGCCGCGCCCCGCCGCGCCCCGCCGCGCCTCCTCGGCTGAGCCGGCACTGCCCGCCTCAGGTGGGGCAGCGGACGCAGCGGATAAACCAACCCAACTTTTCTCGCATCGCGACCAAAATTGGCTGCCGAACATTTTCGCGTTCGCGGCCCCAGCGGAACATTCGCGACCCCACGCGTTCCTCGAAGCACCGCCGCCTCGACCGCCGCTCTATGACGTCATGTACGCGTCCAATCGTGCATCGCGCCGTGAGAGCGACTCGGTTTACTATTGAATGAGGCCATGATGCGGCCGAGCTCCGCGCCGTGCGGACACTGCTGGCTGGATTCCCAAATCATCCATCACGGCGTCCGCCTCCATCATTGAAAACAGACAGGCAACATTACGTAACTATCCTGACGTCGAAGCCCCAAACGTCCATCTCTTTTATATCTCCCGTTGCCTATCGTTTCGGGTTGAATCATTGGGGTCGTTCGGGTGGCTCGCAGATGGAAGAACAGACCTGGCGGATGCCTGCGGTTGGCTCGTAGACGGAAAAACAGACAGTGATTTTTCATCTCTAATTCCTCCTGTGCCGTGCGATTTCGCCGCACTAAGGAAACCTTACAAACTATTTTAGGCCTTACAAAGAAAAGCAGCTTGTTATAACAAAGTATTTTGAGCATACATAAGCTTACCAAAAAAAACAAAAACACGTCGTAATTTACGAACTATTTATTTGCGTAACAAAGTAAGTTAGTTTGTACTATGTGTGCTCAAAATACTTCGCAAGGTTTTAAGCGTGTCAATCATCACTCCGGCGGCGCCGTGAAGGGAGCTTTAAATTTTCCGGCGTGATGTGGCTCTGGGATGTGAGGGGACGGTGACGGAACAGAACGTGGAGGGGGAAGGGGGGGCCGGCCATCCTTCGATTTATCTTCCTTAAGCTCGGCCGCCTCTCCCGCACGCCCCTTCTCAGCGGCCTTGTAATTTATTTCCTCAACCGATTTGAAACATTCAGTTGACATTTGACTAAAGGACGCGCGGTTCAGGGGACGGGACGGAGCGGAACAGGCGCGGAGGGGGCGACGACGGGGCACAGTGGGTCAGAAGACCGTTTAGGCAGCCAGAATCCCGGACGCGTTTTGAGCTCCAGAGTCGCTGAGTGGGACTCAAATGGAACGTGTGACCCCACCAATGGCTTCCTCGTTTGGAGAGCAATCCATCGGTGGGGTCACACGTTTGATTCGAGTCCTACTTAGCGATTCTGCAGCTCAAAACGCGTCTAGAATTTTGTCCGCCTCAACGGTCTTCTGACCCACTGTGCGGGGCGCTGTGCGGCGGGGGCGTGTGCTAGAAACCGCCAACCACTCTCCGCAATCGTAAACTGTGTTTGCAAATGACAAGGAATCTGGTGAATTATAGCAACTAATATACACACATAAATCACGGCCGGCAGGCAGCTGACGCCCCGACCGCGGCAACCGGCAAGCCCGCAAAGAAGTGGCGCGGTGCGAGTGAATGTCGCACGCCGTCGGCGCCCTGCCGCCCTACCGCCCCCGCCGCCGCCCCGCCGCCCCGCCGCCAAGCCACCCCGACGCCCCCGCGGAAATGGAAATAACCGTCGCTCAGGCCCGAAGGCCCGAAGGCAGGCCGCAGCAGATATTGAGATGAATGGTGGGCGCACGCCGCGGTGGGTCGCGACTGAGTCGCGGGGACAGGTGCATTCGGGGTGGCGGGGAGGGGGAGGGCGCGGACACAAGAGAAAGGGCAGAAATATGGACAAGGGCCGGGCGGGCGCGCGGGCGGGCGCGGGAGCAGGTGCTGTGTGTTTCACACCATAACCATAAAACATATCCGAGGCACCTTGATGGCGATGGCCCTGCCCTCCAACGCTTCCTTGTGCCGCGGTGTGCCGACTCGGTATCTGCAGCCGCGGTCATCAGACGGCCACCGCGAGTCCGCGGTCGCTCTGTCTCTCTCGCACTCATTGGCCGTGCCGTAGGGGTGCGAGAGAGACAGAGCGAGCTGGGCCGGGCCATACGGCCGCAGCTGGCGACCCGAGCGTGCTCTCCCAGCGCGTTGGGACCCAGCCGTGTAGGCTCCGAGGCTGAATGGCGCACATCGCCTCTCGTTGTCGTCCCCGCCGGCCGATGCCGATTCTCGCGTCCTTTCCACTCCCCGGCCGGCCCCGTTCCTGCCCTGCCCCTGCCCTGCCCCTGCCCCGACGGCCGGGCATTGACGGATGCCTACCTGGATCTGAAACCAATTCCATCCCCAGCGACACGGCAGGCAGGCACGGTGGCAGGCAGGCCCTTCCAGGACACGCGGGCGGACCCACACTCACAGCAGCGGCCCATGGCCAATGTAGGCCGTGCTTCGGAGGCGTTCGATCGGAGAGAGTGAGACGTTACACCAAGCGGAGAACCAGCGAAGAACCTCCCTTGCATTAGGCGTTCAGGACCAGTACAGCACGGCCGGGTTTTGTTTCCATCGCCGGGGTGCGAATAAGTGAAGTGTCTTTTTCCCTCCAGAACGTGCAGGCAGGGTCACTTCGCGGTCCTCTGGAGCTCCTCTGTCTATGGATTGAGCCGTTTCGTCACCCTGTCTCTGTCGCACTGGTGGGGCGTCCCGGACGGGTGCGAGAGAGACAGAGCGACTCTTCGGAACGGCTCGGCTGCGCAGCGTCTCGGCTAGCCGGGCTTATTTTGAAAGATGGGTCCAATGTCTCCGCTGATAAGCGTGGCCAGGCAGGGCAGCCGGGCTGGCAGGGCTGGCAGCCAGGAGGTTGATGGATGAAACGCCCCGCCGCCGCCCGCCGCCTCGCCACTGGCCGAGCGGAGCGCCGCGGCCGGCTGGCTTAGCCCGCGCACCTGAGCTGCGGCCAGCCACAGCAGCCAGCCACGGCGGCAGGCCACAGCAGCCAGCCTCATCCCCTAAACGACCCGCCGGCTCGACCAGCAGCGGGGTTGCCTACAGCGGCGATTGTCCGTCGGGGCAGCTGTGGGCGATCCCCTCGTGTACCGTGCATGTGCGTGTGTGTGTGAGGAGGAGGGGGCACAGAAGCGGTGCGCTTTACGCCGTGCCACTCTCTGCTTATCTGCCCCACCCCTTTGCAGCCTGCACCAGCGCTCTCTGTGGGACCCTTAATTATTTTTAGGGGCTGCTTGGATACGGGGCGGCGCGGGGCGGCGCGGGGCTGCGCGGGGCGGGGCTGCCATCGGTCTCCGCCCCTCCGGGCTCGGCGTTAAAGGACACTAGGCCTGGTCGGGTCGTCGGCCGGCCAGCGCGTAAACCACATTATTACTGAACCGAACGCGGTCCGCGCC
Organism: Stenchaetothrips biformis; assembly: GCA_030522485.1. Taxonomy (NCBI): domain Eukaryota; kingdom Metazoa; phylum Arthropoda; class Insecta; order Thysanoptera; family Thripidae; genus Stenchaetothrips; species Stenchaetothrips biformis. The sequence goes on along the minus strand of CM060093.1, from coordinate 4,489,797 downwards.
ATAGTGGTGGCGCAAGCGGCGCACAGTGGGTCAGAAGACCGTCGAGGCGGCCAAAATCCCGGACGCGTTTTCAGCTCCAGAGTCGCTAAGTAGGACTCGAATCGAACGTGTGACCCCCACCAGTGGATTCCTCGTTTGGAGAGCAATCCTTCGGTGGGGTCACACACTCAATCCGAGTCCCATTTAGCGATTCTGGAGCTCAAAACATGTCTAGAATTTTGGCCGCCTCAACGGTCTTCTGACCCACTGTGCGGTGACCCGGCGTCGGTCGAGCTGGGCCTCGGGCCCGGGGAATCTCGGCCTCGGCCGGCCGGCCTCTGGTCACATGATGGACTGGACCGCACCGGAACGAGGCCAGCCTGCAAGTAAATCATCTGGGCGGGTCCGCGGTTCGAATACCCGCAGACGCCTCGATTCTTCCTTGGAGCGTCACCAGCGCCAGCCAACAGGGTCTGGGGCCGCGCGACGCACGTGTGGCGCGCTTACGCAAGCCGAGGCGTCGCGGCGGGGCGCCCAGCCGGCGCGGCCATTCCGAACAAGTGCTCTGGTCGCTCCGTCCCGCTCGCACTCGTGGGGCGGCCCGCAGGGAGGGAGACGCAGGGAGCGTGGTTCACAACCAGGCCAGGCCCGGGCCACGTGATCGCCACACACGTGGCCGTTATGGAACGATCTGCTGCCGGTCCAGGGGGATGGCGAAGACCCCCGAACAGGAGCGGGTTATTTGGCCAGCCTGTCATTACTGCAGGGCTCCCGCGCGGTAGCCTCGCCTCGCCGCGCGGGGAAGCAGGTGCCAAGAAGGAGGCGACACCCTTAGGCCCGGCGGCACCACTCGTCAGCGCTCCAAGGACACACACGCCGAGCACTAAGACAGTGTAGGGCCCTACTGCCAACACTCTCCTGCTCGCAGTTAGCGTGAAAGGGCACGGAACAATGTTGTCGATTGAAAAGCGGCAGGGGAGGGAGGGGGAATGCGTTTCCACAGAAGATGGATGGGAGTGGAGGAACGCGCGGCACGATCCCAGCGTGGATCATGCCGGCTGCCGCACGGTCCTCCAGGAGGCACCAACAGAAGGGGCCATTCACGATTCAAAATTATCGGTGAAGACGAGGGAACTACTCTGCGCGACCGACCCAGGCGGCCAAGGCGGCCGAGGCTCGGGCGAGCGACGCACACAAATAGATAACGAGAGAACAGCCGAGCGTTATGCAAAAGGGGGGGGGGAAGGGGGCGGGGACGTTGCTGTCGAGGCAGTCGTCTACCGACGCGCGGACTTCACCGGAAACGGAACAGAGAGGCAAGGGGGACCAGAAAGAAAAGAGCAGAGCTCCGAAAAAGAGAAAGAAGTGCGTTGATCTTTCTAATGACCGAGCGGCCCTCTGCTGCGGCTTTCAGACTGCGTCGCAGGGGCCGCGCCAACATAACAAACTCGCCTATCCGAGCACCGCGCCGGCACGCCGCGCTGCCGTGTCACCGTGTCGCTATAATCACTGATCGTTAGGGGACGTCGACGGCAACCCCTTGGCCGAGCACCGTCCGTCTTTTGAGGCAGCCGGTGATGAATGCAAATCCCCGCCCTGCTCCACTTGGAGGACGGCCTCCGCGAGGTGGGCTGGAAAAGCGAACGTGCATCCCCGTTGCCGGAGGCCCGGGGGTTACTGGGGGAGTGCTTGGGGCGGCAGACAGGAAGTGTACCACTACTTGGCAGGCACGGACCGCGACCCGCAGCCCGCGCGACACCACTGTGTTGGTGTTGCCTACCCCGGCGGTAGCAGGCGCCTCCAAGGCGGTGGAGGAGAGGGACTGTCTCACTACACGCACTCTCACCGAGCGGCAGACACATGGCGAATCTCGCGTGTAAACATTTGGTTTCAGACAATAAGACCCCCCCCCCCCAAAAAAAAAGGCAAGTTTCAGGGGACCCAACTCAATGGAAAGCTCTTAGGGCCGGGAAAAGGAGCGGTCCAGACACCGACAGTCTTCCCTGGCGTCGCCCTGCAGTCGTCCTGGAGGCACCAAGACAGATGGCGGCGACTGGCTGACTGACGCTCCGCTATCGCTGTCTCGCTCTAATGGCACAATAATAATCAGCCCAAAAGCTCCCCTTCTTACTCCGTTTCATTTCGGGCCGAATAATTTGTCACCGGGCAACGCTTAATCAAGTAGCGAAAGGTGATTAGTCCGATCCATCAATGCAGTCATTTCTCGCTCGCAGTCGGCCAGGCTATCTGCCTCCGCGCCGTCAGTCAACTGTCTCCAGGACCTTCCAGGACCCCCGGAACCGCCAGCAGGAACGCCGTCTTCCTTTCAGAGTCCTCTCTCGGAGGACATTTGCAGACCTGTTGCGGGACCCGGGCGGGGCGGCAGGGTGGCTGCAAATCGAACGTGAGACCCCGCAAATGAATTGAATTCATTTGTGGGGTTACACGTTCGATTCGAGTCCCATTTAGCGACTCTGGAGCTCAAAACACGTCTAGAATTTTGTCCGCCTCAACGGTCCTCTGACCCACTGAGCGAGCGACCGCGCCGCCGTTGGGGGCCGTGCACAAACTACGTCACGCGTTTGGGGGGGGGGGGAGGGGGTATGGCCAGATGTGACGAGATGTGACGTGGGGGGAGGAGGGTCGTCGGGGTCTTGTGACGTATTTTCCGAAATTACCGTCGAAAACGGCCTTGTTGATAGGATAACGATCAAAAAGTCAACCCATCCTGGGTTGCTTCCCCATGGACTGAGGACTTGATTGAATAAATTTTATCTAAAAATTTGCTGAGTATCATTTCTTTTCCCTTTTCATTTTAGCGTCATTTTGAATTTTTTTTCGGAAAATACGTCACAAAGGGGGGGGAGGGGTGGGGGGTCAGCCGGATGTGACGAAGTTGTGACGGAGGGGGGGTGGGGGTTCAAAATGCCCTAAAAACGCGTGACGTAGTTTGTGCACGGCCCCTTGCTGTCAAACGCACGGAACCATTCGTACGTGTTCGCCAGCCAATCCCGCCCCGCCGCGCCACGCCGCGGTAGGTATGAGCAAGTGCGCACCTCGGGGCGGATAAAGCACCCCCGGCCGATATACGGCGGGCAATGGAATTGTTTCTGTCCCCCTCCCACTCGGCTCGCGGTGCGCACCAGCTAAAATTGCACGCGCCACTCCTCGCCGCCGCGATGCCGCCGCGATGCCGCTGCGCACCCGGCATTCCGATTCGAGACCGTTCCTGTTTAATTACCCCGGCTTGTTCATTAGGCCGTGGGGTCAGTGGAGGCAGCGGGCCGGCGGCGGACGGGCGTCGACGGCGTGCTCGCGCCGCCCACGCCATGCCCACGCCGTCCACGCCATGCCCACGCCATGCCCACGCCGCCCACGCCATGCCCACGCCGTCCACGCCATGCTCGCGCCTCGCGGTGGTGCCTGCACCGTACTGCCGTACTGCCGACATGCTTTACGACCGGCAATAAGTTAAGCGTTCGCAGCGTTCGCCTGAAGGGTTTCTCGCCTTCTGAGTCTTCTTCTGCATTCCCCGGCAGGAAGACGTCTCGGGCTGCGAGAGAATGAGAGAGAGAGAGAGAGAGAGAGAGAGAGAGAGAGAGAGAGAGAGAGAGAGAGAGAGAGAGAGAGAGAGAGAGAGAGAGAGAGAGAGAGAGAGAGAGAGAGAGAGAGAGAGAGCGGGGGCTAATTTAGCCGAGTGAGTGACAAACGCGGCGGCACGCGGCGCGGCATCAGCCTCCGACGACAACAATGCGGCGGGCGGTTCGGTTCGCACGCCGCCGCTATCGGCGAGCCCCCCGTCGTCATCCATCACTCGCATCGACGTCGTCCCCGACGAGGCCCGCGATGACGCGCGGACGCAGCGCCTGTCAGCAGCCAGCGCGACGACGGGCAGGTGCCGGCGCTGCCGTGGCGACAAGTCGACACGACTAAATTACGCTCAAGACGTGTCGTGTTGTGTCGTGTCCCGAGCGCGGGGCGTGGCGGCCACTTTATTATTTCTCAGCAGGAAGGGAGGAAGGGCTGCGCGGCAGCAGGGCCGACGCACAGTGGGCCAGAAGACAGTGCAGGCGGCCAAAACTCTAGACGCGTTTTGAGCTGCACAGTCGCTAAATGGGACTTGAACCGAACGTGTGATCCCACCAATGGATTCCTCGTTCGGGGAGCAATTCATTGGTGGGGTCCACACGTTCGGTTCGAGTTTTGTTTAGCGACTGCTGGAGCTCAAAACGCGTCTAGAGTTTTGGCCGCCTGCGCCGTCTTCTGGCCCGCTGTGTGACGGCAGGGGCAGGGGGAGGGGCTGGGCCGCCAGATACCCGAACCTTAAATATAAATCCGACAAGAAATGAGCACGAGGCCGGAGGGGCGGAGGGGTCCTTGCCGCTGGACGAGGTCCTTCCCGGGGATCAGCCCTCTCCGGCTTTGAGTCGTCCCTTTGAGTCCCTTCCCCGGCAGGGCGCAAGGCGGCGCAAGGGCACAGGGCCGCGGCAGGGAGGGCAGGACGCCATCGCACTTCTTCGTCGTGGGGTTCGGACTCTGGTGTGTACCTGAACAAAATAAATGTGCCCCTGACACCACTCGGAAACTCGAGTGGGATTGGCGAAGGGGGGTGGCGCGCGTTGTTAACGAGACCTGCACCCGGGAGCGCACAAAGGCCATGGTATGACTGCTGCCAACCTCGGCGGGGCGTCCTAGGGACACTTATTCGGGACAGGACATAGCCAGGTAGTGTCCCGAGGGGGTGTGCCAATGCACCGGCGTGCTCCCGGCCTGAGTGCGCGCTCGTGTCTCTCTCTGTGTGTGTGTGTGTGTGTGTGTGGGCGCGCGCGCGCGCGCGCGTTTGTGACTCTGTATCTGTGCCCCCTGGGTGTATTCGTGCGGTCCTTTCAAAGGCCTATTCGGAATGCCCTCGCTCCCCCCGCGGCGTTAAAAACGCTTTCCGCGCGCAATACGTATGCATGCCGGCAGCAGCAGCGGAGAAGAAATAGCAATAATGAATGAAAATGATTTGTATTGGTTTCGCTTTTCGCTGCCTTTTTCAGCACCGCCCGCCGCCACTGGCGCTAAAGCGTCTTATTCCACGCGCATAATTCCATTTCCCGGCTCTGCCCGCTCCGCTCGCCCTGCTCCGGCCGCTGCTGCTTATTTTCGATTCGATTCATGCGGCCGATCTCCAGCCTTCAGTGTTGGCCAGGCCAGATTTATTCAAATCATCTGCCTCAGTACGGACAGGGCGCGTCTAACGGGACGACCAAAATAATAACCATTCCGATGGGGTCACCAGTCTAAAAAAGGGGGCAGGGCACGGGGTCGAAGGCCACCCCGATGAAAGCCTGCAGCAGCAGCGGGGGCGAGGGGGCGAGGGGGGGGGGGGGCACATGAATGGCAGGCCGAGTGGCGTTGCATGGCGGTGACTCCACTGAGTGGCGCGACTCCACGCCCAACTTTTTACATCGTCTCTGTGTCCATGAAATATTCATCGCCCCTCCCCCGCTTGCAGCAGCAGAATGTCAGCTGCAAGAACTCTTCCGCGCCCCTCGTGAGGCCCGCCAATTTTTCATCAATAACACGACTGGCCGGTCGCGGCGCGCGGCTGAACGCGTCACCGCGGCCGGCCTGCAGCTCGCGCATCGGCAGGCCTTTCCAGATATTGCTTCCCTTTCACGCCGGGCGGGACTCCGCGACGGGAAGCGCGGCGGCAAACGACAAAGCGGCCGGCCTTTCAAATCACGCCTCGCTCGACACACGCGTCGCGCGTCGACAGTGTAAAATACAGCCTGCCGCCGCCGCCCCCCTCGGCCCTCTATTCGGGGATCGCGTCGGGGTGCGGCGCGGCGCCGGATTGGTTGTGACATTCGCACGGGTTCCACCTTCCATTGGCGGGGCGGCGGACGGCGCTATCTGGACTGATGGCGGCTCTCCTTCTGGCTTGGGCGCGGTGGCCGGCGGTGGTGGCCGGCGGTGCCCCAAGGAGGAGGGGATCGGATTAGCGGTGGCCGAACACTGCGGATCGGGTTCGCCCATCACCCTGCAATCGCCCGGGATGCGAGAGGGAAACAACTCAAAATTTTTGTGTACGTTTTAGAAAATTTCTTAATTTTTTTTTTATTTTATTTTTTTTAAATTTTCGGTGTTTGGATATGGGAAACGGTATCCCGGGTGCTTGCAATCCCGATGTTTAACTAAAAATAAATTTTAAAAAATGGAACTCTACACCCCCTCCCCAGTCTTAATGGGGAGGCCTCCTGCTTTACTTCGGTGTTCGGGATGGGAACCGGTGCTATCAGGTAACTGGGGTTAATCCGATCCAGCGACTTCGATATCGTACGCCGGGGGACCCAGTAGGACCCGAGCCGCCGACACGGCCCAACATGGGCAGAGTAGAGTAAGGCAGAGACGATAGAGAGACAGAGAAAGAAAGAAAGAGAGAGTAGTTTTGGGAGCTTTTGTTTGCGCAGGCTGGTCGGTACCCAAATGGTACACCCGCTGTCCGGCGCTCCCAGACCCGAACATGCAGTCAGTGGGCCAGCTTCAAAGGACTTATCAACTCCATCCGACGAATCGGAATGGACCCACTCGCGACCAATTTCGAGTGGCTGGCTCGATCGGGGATCGAACCAGTGCCGAGGCCAATCCGCCGAAGCGAACTGCTTTTTAGACACCCGGGTGTAATGGCCTGGATTGAGCCTAGACCACTACACCACCCTGACTTGCACGTCTGCCGAGTGTTGGACGACGGGTTTGAGTCGCAGTGGGAGGAAGCCAGTCGAAAAATAGAAGGCGTTAATGGGATTCGATCCCCGAACTTTGTTGTCGGGGTCGGACGCCTTAACGCCCTCAGCCACCACGGCTCATGTCTGAGGCCGATTGAAGCGGGCTCTTGACGTGACAATGAGCAGCGGTCAGAGAAAAAAAAATTGTGAAGTAATAAGATTTGAACCGCCGATCCTCGTACCGTGTAACTGACGCGTCTACACCCCCAGCCACCACGACAGATGATTTGCACTGCGCCTTGCTGTTTCTTTGAAGCACACTGGGGAGGGCAGTGGATACTAACAAATGTTGGGTCGGTCCTGGAAAGACAATTTCGTGATTTTTTACAATAAATAAATTTTTCAAATATTCAATAAAACTTTCCAAAATTTTCGAAATTTATGAAATTAAATTTTTGGTGTACATGCTTTTAGGCCAGTTGTTTCCCTCTCGCCGGGATGGCTCCAGTGAAGGGTTTAGCACAGGCCACGTCGTCAGCGTGTCGCCGGATAGTGTCGTGTTTGTTCCCCATGCACCGCGCCGAGGCCGTCCGTCCGTCCGTCCGTCCGTCCGTCCGTCCGTCCGTCCGTCCGTCCGTCCGTCCGTCCGTCCGTTGGTCATCGAGTGCTCGGCAAACATCATATCTCTGGCCGGCATCCGTCTTTTCCACTGGCCGCCGCAATTTCTCACGGATTACGCAAGACGGAGAGCTGGCACTCTGGGGCAGGCTGGGTCAGGCGGAGGTGGGGAGGGGCGGGCCGGCCGGCCAGCCAACGTTACCCAGCAAGGGGAAAAAAAATCTTCCCGGAAGTCATACCCCGATGAACGTTTCCCGATTCATCACGGCGGTTCGCTCAGCGACGCGGGCGGCGACGCAGCGACACACCGCAGTCCACTTAGCCGCTCCTTAATCCGGGATACGGCCCACTGGGGGAACGCGGGGTGTGGCTGTATATATGAGGCAGTAAAGATGTGTGTTCACAGCCCTGTGCCCAATAAAGTGCCGCTTAAACCGGCTCCCGGTAAATACGGTGAGCAGTGCGGCCCCGCAGGTGTTGTCTCACACACGCGCGGCTCGGCCCGGCTCGGCCCGCACCTGCGGCTAACAGGTGTCGTGGCGCTCCGACACGAGGCTGCAATAAGCCTGCATCGCACAGTGGGTCAGAAGACCGCGGAGGCGGCCAAAATCCCGGACGCGTTTTGAGCTCCAGAGTCGCTAAATGGGACTCGAACCGAGCGTGTGACCCCACCAATGGATTGCTCTTTGAACAAGGCATCCATTCGTGGGATCATACGTTCGGTTCGAGTCCCATTTCCCGACTCTGGAGCTCAAAACGCGTCGAGAGTTTTGGCCGCCTGCACGGTCTTCTGGCCCACTGTGCGCCCGCTGAGTCCCGGGTAGGCAAGTGGGCGACAGGCGCGTCAGCGGGCTGCCTACCCTGCCGGCTGATGGCGTCTCAGGCGGGGCTGCCCGCACCCCTCCCCCACTCCAACGTGCTGGCTGACATGCCGAGCCCCCCTCCCCGGCAAAACGCGGCGCGGCGCGGCGGGACACTTGAGTCTTTTTGAACTCACTTCCTTTCCGCCTTCTTTCTTTGCGCCATTATGCTCGCGGCTTTTTGTCATCCCCGTCTCCATTTCTGTCTTTCCATTTGAGAGCCGCCCCGCTCTCTGGCCCCGCTGGCCCAGAGCCCAGTGCCGAGGCCGCGCCCGGGCGGGGCGGCGGGGCGGCCTGGGTACCGGCCGCGGTACGGCAGTCTAGCGCGAGGTACCACGCGATGTACGTCTTGGTAAGGCCAAGGGGAGGGTCGGCGCCGAGGCCAAGCAGAGCACCCTATTGGTGAGGAAAGAAGACCCGCAGCGCGAAGCGAAAGTACCTCTGAAATAATTAAGAGATAACATCGTTAACAGCACATTTAACTTGGCTCGCAGTTGCCACGCGGCCTCAAATTTCCCCCTTCCTCTCGCCCTGCCCTTTTTTTCCGGGCCTTGGGACACAGTGGGACACAGCGGCGCGGAGTCGATCGCGCCTCCTGTGTTTTTGGAATTAATTTACGGGCAGTGTACGAAAGGAGCGGCGTGTTCAATCTTTCAGTTAACTCTTTTTTCAGTGCATGCGTGTCGCGCGGCAGGGCACCACCAGCATGTTCCTTTGAGGACAAAGCGAGGCGCGGCGCGGCGCTACGGGTCGGGACGGTTTAGAGTTTTCGCGACCGAGCAGAGCAGAGAATGAATTCCCTCGCTTGCGTGGCACGGCGCGGCGCGGCGCGGCAGCCCAGGCAGGCAGGCCACGGCATCCGTTCATTTTAGCGGAGCGGCGCCAGCGAGGGATTTCGATTCGGAAAGCGATCGCCCGGGAGAGGATGAGTCTATGGATGACGCAAAGCACGGAGAGCCGACGCACAGTGGGCCAGAAGACCGTTGAGGCGGCCAAAATCCCGGACACGTTTCGAGCTCGAGAGTCGCTAAATGTGACTCCAATCGCACGTGTTACCCCAACAATGAATTCCTCGTTTGGAGAGTAATCCATTGGTGGGGTCACACGTTCGATTCGAGTCCCATTTAACGACTCTGGAGCTCAAAACGCGTCTAGAGTTTTGGCCGCCTCAACGGTCTTCGGACCCACTGTGCGACGGCAAGGGATGACATGGGGAGAGGGCGAAATTACAATGCTGCCCCGCCGCACCCCGCCGCCCTGCCCCGCCGCCGTCACAAAGCCAAGGGCTGGACTCACCAGGCTCGGCTGGCCCGCATGAAAAATTGCTGCGTCGGATTTGACGATGGTGGACGAGGTAAGGTAAAGGCGCGTTGGCGGACGAGCGGCGAGCAGGCAGGCAGGCAGGCAGGAAGTCGGACAGCGGGAGGGAGAGGCCGCAAGCCACCGGTCCATTACCATGAGGGACGCGGAGCTGGCCGACTGGCCAACACTGCCCTAATGCGAACAGAATGCTGATTGCCGATAAACTAAAGCAGTCAGGGCAGGCAGGCCGCAACCCCTTGCGTCTTGCGATGCTTTGCGACACTGTGTCGTGCCGTCGTGCCCCTCACACCTCGGCCCGAGGGGTTCCGGGAGTGTTTGGCTTTTCCAGAGGCCGCATAGCGCACCGCCGCCCCCGCCACCCAGGCCCCGGACCGCCGACATGTTCAACATTCTTTCCGCAGGGCCAACTTTCGGGGACAGGGGCCGCGGCCAGAGAAGGCAAGCCCGCCGGGCAAGCCGGGGAGACAAATGCAGGCAAGTTGGCACACAGAAATGGAAAGGGATGCCGGCAAATATTTGCAGAGCTAATTGGTCCATTGTGGGCCGCGATCTCCAGCAGAACGGGTTGCCGACTGGAGGGGGAGGCGGCGCGCAGCCCGAAGGGATGGGGGGGTGTCGGTAGGGCCGAGGTAATGACGATGTTGTCCACCGACGTGACGGACCTCTGTGCCTTCACGCCAGCTGCTCACATTACCGCGTCTTTGCTTTCCGGAAGGCACGGGTCAAAACAGAAAACAACACCAAGCTCGGTGTCCTTCGGGAACAGACTGCCGTCGAAGTCATGCCCATTGGCTTGGCATGGCTGCGGAAGCGCTGGAGCAGCAGCAGGTCGCCACGGCACAAATTTTAATAATTTTTACCTCCGGTGCTCGTGGTCCCAGCAGGCTTATTCATGCGCCGAATCATCCCCGCGTTTGTTATTCCCGTCCCCTGTTTCCCCGGTTGTGTTTTCGCTTCGAAAAAAAAGAGAAAAAAAATATTTAAAAAAATCAGCTTTTGCCGTGTTTTTGTCTCGATGAGCGGCAGCCGCCTGTCGACCAGTGCCTTCCAGAATGTCAGGCCTGCGGGGTCAGTGAGTCACGTTTGTCCCCGTCACGTTGCATTTTTCCCTCTATGAGGCCGCGTGTTCCCCGTCACGTCCCCGTCACGCCCACGTCACACGCCGTGACGGGGCGCCGCGGGGCCGCGCGGTTAGGCCGTGTGTAGTCATCGCGAGGGCGGTGTGATTAGAAGCATCAGGGTTCCGGGGAGTGGGGGGGCTGCCGGGGGGCTGTGGTATTCCCGGGATGGGGAAAGGGGGGGGGGAGGCCCGCACTTCCATACTCAAGACTGCTTGACTCGACAAGATGCTAATTAGAGCCAGCGTTTCCTGACGACCTCCCTGTATCTCTGTGCGTGTGGGTGTGTGTGCGTGTAGGTGCGTGTGTGTGTGTGTGTGTGTGTGTGTTTGCACGTTTGTTGACTGGGTGAACACTTGCCTGCATCCTGAACGCACGGCCAGCCTGCTTGCGGGAAGACGTCGTTCACTCGCGGGTTCTCGTCGGATCAGTTCCAATGGTGGGACGAAGGGCTGGGAATGAACACGCACGCCCGATGAAGGCTGGAGAGGCAAGGCTCCAGCGCGGGTAGGCAGGCAGGCAGGCAGGCGGGCAGGCAGGCAGGCAGGCAGGCTCGGCAACGTAAGGGCTGCTGGAGAACACAGCAAGGAGGTCCCCGGATGAGTTCTCTTCACAGATACTTTGAATTTAATTAAACATCTGGTGCCGGGCCTGCCGGGCCGTACCGCGGGCGGCGCCAGCGTCTGCTGCTCTTCCTGAACTCGATGCCGCTCCGCCCCGCCCCGCCACGCCCCGCCACGCCCCGCACCGCCCCACCCTGCCGCTGTTGTTCGTGTCATACTTTATCGCCTGCCCGTATTTAAGTCGGAGGAGGTTTGTTTAGCGTCACTAACGTTCCCTTGCTAGTTGGGGCGCGAACGGCTCCAGGAGCGGCAACGACACATGCTGCGTGCTCTTGCGGGCGGAGCGAGGCGCGGTGGGGTGGGGCGGGGCGGGGCGGCACGCACGTGCTCGTGATGAAGACAAATGGCAGGTAATGAGACGTGGCGTCGTCGCGGCGCTGCGGCTGGGCCGACCTGGGACGCTTTGTCACTGATCGACGGGAGCCGTGGTGGCCGCGGGGATAGAGGCACCGCAGCCAGGCACGCGGTACCCGGGTTCAACTCCCGGCAGGTTTCTTTTCGTTTCCCGAAAGCCTCCTACAGTACAGTCGTCAGGCACACGCACCCAATAAACTGTGTTCTTGAAGAAAATTCTGTAGCTGAGAACGCGAGGGGGAAACAACTTAAATTTTTGTGTACGTTTTTCTTAAAATGACGTGAAATAACCGATCCGCCGACGATGCGCGGGGCCTCTTGGGAAGAAAAAACCGGTGAGAACGGGAGGATTGTCCCTACATTTTTCTGTAGGGTCGAGACCAGCCTTTTTCAGATGACTCAGCCCTAAGCCTCAGTGCGCGAGAAGTGAAACTTGAGGGCCCACTAATGGACTACAGGTCCGGCTCTCCTCGTCCCAGGTGGAATATCGGCTCTGGACTAACCAACCGAGCGATCCAGGGACGAAGCTGAAAGCCCCAGAGGGCTTTCATTTCCCTCGAGCGCTGCAGAAAGCAGGATACCAGGATTCCGGAAAGTCCGCGGAACGCTCTTGAACGGCGCGTACTCGATGCCGGAAGCGGGCGGACGCGACCACGATCTCGACTGAGCGTAACGGCTTCGGCCAAGTAGTTCCAACATCCAGAGAAGAGGGGGAAGTGTTGAATAATGCACGAGCCACAATTACACGACTGCATCGGTGGCAGTTCTCATCCAGGCCGGCCCGGCTGGCTAGGCGCGGAGTGAGAGGAGCGGCTCAAAAATAAATCAATACCCAGTTCTCAACTTTGCGCCAAGTTCGGCTCGCATTGTTCCGTCAGTCTTCGCGCCGGCCGACGTGCCGGCCAAACTTTTTATGAATTTATTGAGCAGCCGAGAGGCGTTTCGCGACGGCGCACGCTGCTGTGTGCGTGAGTCAGTGGTCACACCAGTCACACGGCAGTCTGCACTAACTAATTACTCACTTTTCCTTCCCTTTCGGTGACTTTTGAAGTGACTTCTCCGCAGCCATCGACGACTTTCAGCTGTTTCAAAGCATGGGGAGACGGCGCCTGCGGAGCCACCCAGCGGGCATCCACGTATGCATGAAAGTGGCCTGCGGTTCGGCAAAGAAGAAAAATCCCCTCTCTTGAACCGCCACGTTAAACACGACTCGCGAAGCACCGTGAGCAGCGCGGCCAAGCGCGTTGCGCTGAGTGCGAGAGAGTCAAAGAATGCGTGTTTGTGCGAACAGCGCGTGGCGGCGCGTGGCGCGGACGGGCCCACCTGACCGCGAAGGATGCCCTCGGCAACAACAACAACGGGATTGGCTGGGGGCCGGGCCGAGCAGCGGCCAAGCAGTAAAGGAGTTAAAGTGTAGTATGTCTGGGTAACATTCAACGCAACGCAGCTCCCCCGTTTGGCCGTTTCGCGGACGGAGCGAGCGGACCCCGAGGCAACCCATTTTACCCGCCGCCGCTGAACACGCCGCCGCGGCCCAGTCACTTCCCGTTCAATGAAAAAGTTGCCTTTTCCCCGCGAAGTCCTTCAAGGACTTTGAATGAGTGCGCGGCCGGCGATGGGTTCCCCGTCGGCGCAGGGGAGGAAGCGCACCCCGTCGCACTCGCACTCGTGGGCCGTGCCTGGCGGTGCGAGAGAGACAGCGCGCCCAGGCGAGGCGCGTCCCAGCGAGAGTATGGCGATGAACAGACTGCGCACTTCTCGCCGCACTCGTCGTACTTGTTGCAGTGCGTCTTATAGGAGCATTGATGTGGCTCTGGCCTGGGCAAGGCCCTGGTTCCGAGGCCGCGGCCCGAAGCGCTGCCAGCGACCTCTCGCTGCCTCTCGCTTCCGCGTCCAGGGACGACGGCCTAATGACCGGATGAGAGAAAGAGAGAGAGAGAGAGAGAGGGGCGGCGGGGGGCGCGGCCTCGGCAAAGCAGTGCCACTGGAACGCGGCGAGGCCGGCAAGGCAAGCCGCGAGGAGGAGTCGGGTATAAAACGTTACGGCCGGCGACGTAAAAACAAATGACAAAATCGCGCTTCACCGCACCGCCCGGCCACGCCCGGCCACGCCCATGGTGTGTGAGTGTGTGTGTGTGTTTTTTTCCCCCTTTTTTCTGGGACTTGGGCAGGACTGCCTCGGGTGGGCCTTGCCGACGAGACGAGATATTGGGACGAGAGCGATGGATAATCATGCGGACCCTGGCCGCCACCGCACTCCGTTTACTCCATTTTTCTCCCCAATGGAAAAGGTCCTCTCGAACGGACATGGCGTTCCCGGGGATTACAATCAGCGTCCTTTGAAAGCGGGGAGCGCGGCGCGTGTGTCGGGTTGCTTGGGTCGGGGCGGTCTGCGGCGACGAGCGCAGCCCCGCCCGGACGGCAGGCAACCCAACTGGCACACGGCGGGCTGCCCAGGACGGCGCTCATCCTGCATCGAAAATTTCCCATCATAATAATGAATGACAAACAATGATAAATGTTGGCAGTTGACCGTTGACCACGGCTCGCGTCACCTGGTTTGTTAGCCGAGAAACGCATGTAGAGGCATCGAATCTATGTTATGGCCAACAAAGCTGATGTGAGCCGCACACCTGCATCAACTGTGATGGCCGAGATCTTTGAGGCATCATTTCCCATCGGTGGGGACGGGCGATCAAATCACCACATTACTCTTATTTTTCCGACTGGCTTACCCAAGGGCCAGTGCGAGACCAACATGTACCAGACCCCCGAGTCCTTAGTTCAACTGCCAACATTTGTTATTTTCCACTGCCCTCCCCAGTGTGCTTCAAAGAAACAGCAACGCGCAGTGTTAGTCATCTGCCGTGGTGGCTGGAGGTGTAGACGCGTCAATTACACGGTACGAGGGTAGGCGGTTCAAATCTTATTACATCACAACTTTTTTCTCTGACCGCTACTCATTGTCACGTCAAGAGCCCGCTTCAATCAGCCTCAGACATGAGTCGTGGTGGCTGAGGGCGTAAAGGCGTCCGACCTCGTCCATAAGGTTCGGGGATCGAATCCCATTAACGCCTTTCATTTTTCGAGTGGCTTCCTCCCACTGCGACTCAAACCCGTCGTCCAACACTCGGCAGACGTGCAAGTCAGGGTGGTGTAGTGGTCTAGGCTCAATCCAGGCCATTACACCCGGGTGTCTAAAAAGCAGTCCGCTTCGGGCTTCGGCGGATTGGCCTCGGCACTGGTTCGATCCCCGATCGAGCCAGCCACTCGAAATTGGTCGCGAGTGGGTCCATTCCGATTCGTCGGATGGAGTTGATAAGTCCTTTGAAGCTGGCCCACTGACTGCATGTTCGGGTCTGGGAGCGCCGGACAGCGGGTGTACCATTTGGGTACCGACCACCCTGCGCAAACAAAAGCTCCCAAAACTACTCTCTCTCTCTCTTTCTTTCTCTGTCTCTCTATCGTCTCTGCCTTACTCTACTCTGCCCATGTTGGGCCGTGTCGGCGGCTCGGGTCCTACTGGGTCCCCCGGCGTACGATATCGAAGTCGCTGGATCGGATTAACCCCAGTTACCTGATAGCACCGGTTCCCATCCCGAACACCGAAGTAAAGCAGGAGGCCTCCCCATTAAGACTGGGGAGGGGGTGTAGAGTTCCATTTTTTAAAATTTATTTTTAGTTAAGCACTTGTGCGTTGTGGGAATCTTTGCCTGTGAGGCAACACTGTTGGGCTCGCCGACACGACTCGTACTGCTCGGGTTTTTACGGTTTTTTTTTTTACCGACGGTGTGAGCGGACGGCGCAGCAACCGATTACCGGTGGCGTCGCCGTTTTTCGGGCAATACTCGTCGTCTGCTGCCGTTGACCAAAAGGGGGGGTGGCGGGCGGAGCGAGAGGCGGAGAGAGACAGGAGATGGATTAAAGCCCCGCAAGCGCTGAGCCCGACTGTGCGGCAGCTCAGCGTGGGGGAGGTGAGAGCCGGGGGCTTAAAAAACGAGAGGTTTAGCCAATGACTGGCGATTTGGGCGACGCCACCGGTGACACCCGCCACCGCGACGCCCCACATCAGGTCGCGCGGCGCCGACACAGCCGCCCCGCCCTGCTCCACTTGCTGACCTGTGCTGCTCTGCTGTGTTCGCCCGCCCGGCCAGCGACTGGGCAAAGCAGTGCCGGCTGGGGTGGCGACATTGGACTGCTCGCGGGCAGGCTCTCTAGGGCCGGAGGATGTACTGCAGTCCATGCACACGACTAACCAACCATCGCGTGTTGGATTCGAGCATCGCGAGGCGAACAGGGTCCTGGGCCCGGGAGCAGCGCCCTAGCAGCGCCCCCAGAGGCTAAGGCGGTCGTCGGCCGGAACGATCGAGCAGTGCTAGGCAGTGCCGTCCGTACCTGCCGCCGTTCGCCTAATTAAGTTTTCACACCTCGGCGACACTTTGCAGGGCTCGGGGTGGCGGCGGGGCTCTCACGTTACACTGTGCAGGGGCGGGCAGAGGGGAGGGGGCGTCCCAGACGACGCTGCGGCCCGCGGTCCGGGAGTCCGGGCTCTGGGGTCATTCCGCTTTTAGTGCCGCCACCCGACATGCATCATCGCCCAGCCTGCCCAGCCTGCCCAGCCAGGGGTGGATTCCTCCAACACCAGCCCCAAAGTTAATTATGGCCATCGCTTGCACTCAAATTCGCTGCGCTTCTCCAAAAAAAAGTACGACACACAAAAAAATCGTAAAAAATAATTAAAAAATATTTCTCCACTTCAGGTGGAGGTGATTGTGGATGCGTGGGTTTGGCTCGGTGGTGAGTTTTATTCATCGTCCAGGGACTCGCATCCTCGCATTTTCCTCTAGTTTTATTTTGTCTTTGTAATGCTGTCATAGTTTTATTTACAAAAAATGCCTCTGAGGCTGAATATTGGTGGACTGTTTCCTTCAGTTCCATTTGAGTTGTTTTAGTATTTTAGCCGCGTGCAGTTGAGTATCACAAGGCATAACCTATAATGAGTGACTGTATTTTTTATTTTGAGCCCCTTGGTGAGGTGACGATGACGGCTCACGGCCCCACCAGGACCTGCAGGGCGGCGACCGGGCCGCAGAGGCTGCCCGCGTTCCCGGGCATGTGCAGCCAGTTGTTGAGGTGGAAGATGTTGCGGTCCGCGGGCGCCGTCAGGTTCACCTTGGCGGCGGTCTGCTCGAAGGCGAAGAGCTGCACGCGGTGAAGGGTGGGCACCACGGAGCCCTCGGGTGCGGCGGGCACGGCCGGGCTCATCCAGGCTACAAGCACGGCCTTGTCAAACGCCCGCAAAAAAACGAAAAAAAAAAAAAAACAAAAAAAAAACTGCTTCTGCGGGGGGGATTTGAACCCGCGCCGCAAGCTCACCTGTCAGCGTCTCCGCGGACTCCACCTTTCCGGTGTACAGCTCCTTCTCCTGCAACAACATGCGGAATATGACGTCGGCTCTTTTCCGATGAACGCACACCACGCGCGCATACACACAAAAATAAACGGAAAACTGGCTTAAAACCTCGAGAGTGACACAGCCGGGAGGACTCCCACAACCCAGCACGACGGCCCGGCCGGGCCCTCATACATTTATGGAACACCGTTCTGTTTGCTTTACTTCCATCTGCATCGGGTCGTACGAGAAAGCAATCCAACTTAAGCGTGGCCCAGCCGAGGCTCGGCATTGCGGGCCGCGGCGTCTCGGCGTAGCGACGCAGCGACGACGCGCAGCATGGCGCGCACAGAAGCGCACAGCGAGCATACCGGACGGGTTCCTGGAGAACGCCGCCCCGCTCTCTCTCTCTCTCTCTCTCTCTCTCTCTCTCTCTCTCTCTCTCTCTCTCTCTCTCTCTCTCTCTCTCTCTCTCTCTCTCTCTCTCTCTCTCTCCCTCCCTCTCTCTCACACACACACACACACACAAACGAGGAAAAGTGGTCATCTGCATTCAAGCACTCGGCCACCACTTGTTGAGGGAAGCAATGTCCGCCATACCCCGCCACGATTTCATCCGCCACGGTCGCAGCCGGGCTGTCTCTCCCCTCGCATTTTCGTGCGTTCGCCGGCCAGAGAGGGGGAGAGAGATGAAGAGAGAGAAAGAGAGACGACTGCGATGCGAGGAATCGCTCTGCATTCAACTATATTTACTCGCCACTCAAATTACCGCCGCTTGCGGTAGCGCGGCGCGTTCCGGCCGCCTGGCGGAGGCAGACACGGGTTTCCGGTAGTCCGCCAAAAATCGCGCGCGTGCGTGTGTCGGCGCGTGTGCGAGCGCGACCCGCGGTACACGCATGCGATTGGCACGGCACGGCGGGACGACATCATCCGCCGCCGCGCTTCCGCCTCGACTATGAGAAATTCAGATTCAAACCTATAGCGGGATTGGAATTTCAAATGGCGTTGAGCAAGGTCAAGGGAGCATAAACAACGAGAGGCGCGTCATCAGCCCTGGCGGCCTTGGAGGTGGGCGGGGCGGGGCGGGGCGCTGCTGCCTCGTTTACAAGCGATGCCGAGCGATGCCTATTTGGGAGGCCGTATACCGATAATGACGATGGTGAAGCGCAATTGGTAATTGTCAGTGGGGCTATTAGGTTGCTGGCATAGCGGATTTCATGTTGCCTTGGTAGCTGGGTGGTTAGAGGACTGGGCCGGTAATCGGCAGGTTCCGGGTTCGATTCCGGTTGAAATAATTTTTTTTTCGGCCTCTAATTTGTTGAGGTGCTCTGCAGCCTTACCGGGATGTTGCTCCTGATCTGCAGCAGCTGGAACTCGCCGTAACGCAGGCCGGACTTATCGGGGTCCACCATCACGATAGTGTAGCCTCGGTCCTGCGGCGCATAAAGAATCCGTTTGGTAATTAAAGTCCCACGGCCTCGCCGCGCGCCAACAAGGATGACGTCACTCACGATGTCCGGCAGGCTGAAGCGGACCGTGGGCTCGCTCTCCAGGTCCGTCTTGTTGAGCATCTTGTTGCAGGTGAAGGAGTCCGCGATGGCGTTGCCGTCCGCCGAGGTGAGCGTCAGGCCGGCGCCGAGGTGGCACACGCTGCCCGGGGCGCCGCCGCCGCCGGGGACCAGCGCGAGGCACTGGAAGCCCGTCCACAGCGACAGCAGGCCGGGGTGCGGGGCCGCGGGGGCCGCGAAGCCCGCCGCGTAGCCGACCAGGCTGGGCGACATGCTGCAGGCCGAGGTCGCGGAGGTCAGACCAGGTCGCACCAAACCAATATGCATTAATTTTTTTTTTTACAAATTAAATTATTTTTTTTGAAAACTGTGGTAATCCGGAAGCAGCGAAGCCTCTCGCCGCCAACCAAAGGGGGATAACTGCCTGCTATGAAACACGGTCTCCAAATCGTGACGTCAGCGCCCCTAAGTCAGTGGCACTAACTTAAAAAACCGAAACAGCAATAAAAGTGGTTGCCCCGGATGGGCGTCGAACTCGCATTTCCAGGGCCACTGGTATCTACGCTATTCATTGCGCTATCATTCACATGAGGGCAGGGTGATCCAGCACAGCATCTTGCCGGACCACGCAGGGTAGGCTCCTATATTTTGGTTCAGATGTTGGCACCTCGTCTGTCGGTGCGCGGCGCAGACCGGCCAGGCGCACCCATAAGACATATCCCCCTTTGCCGCTAACGCGACACGGCTGCGTTCGAGACATAAACTGGCGGGGCTGTCATGCCGCACTATGTTACAATGTCACAGCGCGGCGCTGTTGCGTCTTAACGCCTCGTCATTAGCGTGGCCGTTCGAGCCTCAACGCACCGCGGGGCGGGGCGGGGCGGGCCGGGCCGCGTGCCTTTAATGCCTCGAAAAAATAAGCGGCCCGCTCGCGTAATGGCGCCACGCGGACTTTGTTGTGAAAAAGTGTCGTCTTAAAACGGTTTGCCGAGAGGAGCCCGTCGTCCTCGTCGTCGACGGCGGCCGCGGCGCCACCGCGCCAGCAGTCCTCTTGGCGTCCAGCGGCAACGAGCCGTGACGCCGTGCCCCGCGCCCCGCGCCCCGCACTAACCTGCAGCAGCGCCGCTCTCCAGTCGCAGTCCAGCGCCCCTCCAGTGCCACTAGTCCCCCCCACCCCGCCCATTACGCTGTATCAACTCCACTTAGCCGGCACGCGACAAAGCGATACAGTCACTCTTTTCCTCGTCGCGTGTGCTGTGATTACCTCGGCCGCGCTGCCGCCGCTGCCGCCGCTGCCGCCTCCTCGGAGCCTTGGCCCTGCCGGCCCTGCCGGCCCTGCCGCCATCCCCGTGGACCGCACTGGCGCCGGGGGCCGAGGGGCCGCGGCGGGGGCCACAGCGTGGGCCGCAGCGAGGGGGAGGGGCCGGGGATGTAAAGTGAATACTATAATACGTGCGCCGCGACCGACCGGTGGACCGAAACGGACTGCCGCAGCACCGGCCGCGTCCAGTGGAGTGGGGGCATCGGGGAACCACCATCACGTGCACGCTTTTAGTCATCTTTGCCGATCTGGAGGCCCTGGAGCACGGCAGTGCCGCGCGTACGCACGTCCCCGTACGCCCCGCTCCGCAGAGCAAGGTCGCCCCGCCGCCCCGCCCTGCCCCGCCCTGCCCCGCCCCGCCCCACCCCGCAGGCCGCGTCTCATTTGCATTCGACGAAGGCTCCGGGAGGCGTTCGAATGGCCGCGCCGTTTTTACATCGGGCGTCCAGCAACGCTGCGACTCGCAACCCGCACGCGTGCGAGAGAGAACGGGGACGGGTATGAGAAACGCTGGTCGGGCCGCGCAGTGGATTTGTAAATATAATGGAGATTAAAGCGGTCGGAATGAGACGGGGCCGGGCGGCCGGGCGGGGTGAGGCGTGCGCGCGGTACACCGGCACGGGGATAAGGCCCAGCCGAGGCAAGAGTACACAAGAATCCTCTCTCTCGGGGCCCTGGTGCCCCGCCCTCATAAGCAAGCACGGCCAAACAAACAAATTGATTCCCAAAGTGGGGGAAGGTCGCACAGAGGTTTATGAGGGCAATTTGGAGGAGCTGGCCGAGGTGGCGGAGGTGGCCAGGTGGCGGTATCAGAGCGCGGCGAGCTGCACGACAAAATCAACACCCGGCCCCGCGTGCCACGTCCATCAGACCCACTCCCTCGCTCTGTCTCTCTCGCACCCCTACGGCACAGAGCGACAGAGAGACGAGAGCTGAACTACTCACGTGTTGTCGTGGAGGGTGCGCCGGCGGGCCCTGGTCCGCACTGACTGGTCCGCTCGCGGGTACTGGTGGCGTCCAGCGCGACCCGCGGCACCGCGGCGCCTCGGCCCCCTCCAGGCACACCGACGAAGACAGCCCAGCGCAGTGAGCGGTTGGCGTGCATACATTACTTCCATTCATTCGCCCGGGCGACCGCCAAGCGAGCCGTGTTTAGCTGCCGCAGCTGTATATATATTTTCTTTTTCGTTTCTGCTTGGCGCTAATTTTTATTTTTGCTGTTTACGAAAAATTTGGTGGGTCGTTTTTGCGCCTCACCGCGACGGGATGGAGGCGAAAGGAGTCCTCCGACTGCATCACCTTGGCGCGTGCGAACTCTCACGCGATGACATCTAGCTCGGCCTCAGAACGCAACCAGAAGCCTGGGAGCCAACACACACTGTCACACTCACACACTCGACGAGCCAGGTGCCGGATGGAGTGAGATCTATGCATTCAAAGTGCATGGAAAACACCAGCACGGCAAACAGAATCCATGAAAATATGAAGCACAAATTTTGTTTTACTCCAGCTGTTTTTTTAAAACATAAAGTAGTCATTGGGATGAAAAATTGTTAATTACGGCGGCATTATAGGACGCGATATCAACTTGGCGGGGCCGTTAATTTATTCATGAGATAACAGAAAGTAGTATGGAAAGCGGGGGTCTCGGTAACCGCGGATCGCTTTATAAATAACCAGAAGCATCCCCTCCAGTTATCATAATAAAAGGGTCAGATAACAACAAGAATATGGCACTTACCTGCACTGTAAAACAGGCTCGCCGAATCGGAGGGCGGCGCGAGATTAGAGAGGGGAGCAGGACTGCGCCTCTGCGGCCGCCTCTCTAGGCACGCCCGCGGTAACGAGCTCACGGGGAAGGAGACCAAAAACAAGATTCTTAAAAAAAAAAAAAAATCCAAGAAGAAGAAAAAGAACCAGTATTTGAACCAACGACAGTCCCTGCGGACAATTGTCCGTTACGCACGCTGCAAACTGGACGCCTTCCCCGCCACCCCATCGCGGTGCCAATAGTGCACTCGGGCGGAAACGACGCCAGTATTGTGCGGAACGCAAGGCGAGTGGATTTTTGCATGGGGAGTAAGGGGACTTGGCTGGGCGGGACACAGTGTCTAACTGGCTTGCGGAGGGGATGTCTGGTTGTGCGTGCCGTCTGCCTATCGCACGGACGCAGACTTGCTTCCGACGGGCCTGCACTGCCTGCTCCACGCCGCGAGCTGCGGGCCCTGCACGACCACGAGGAGGACGAGGCCCGCAACGGAGCGGTTATTGCCGCCGCAGCAGCCGGCAAGCAGCAGCTACAAGTAGCTCCCTGCGAGCGGCCAGCACTCGCTCCGAGAGTAGCTTCCGTCGCTCTGTCCCCCTCGCACCTACACGGGGCGCGTCCTGTCCGCGAGAGAGACAGACTCTCGGAATCAGTGTCCTGCCAAGCTCTGCATTCGCGGCACTTTATGCATGTCTCACGGGCCGGGCGGCGTCGCGGCTCTGGTCCCCGCGCGGCGGCGGCCCTCCGCCCTGCGGCCCTTCGCACGTAACGGGTATAAAACCGGCAATAAAGGGCGCCGTTCTCTCTTTCAAGGGCTGCCCGGCCAGCAGCGCCGGCCGCCGCCACCAGAGCGCGCCTAAGGCCTAGGGCTCGGACTGGCAAGGCGGAAAAATTGAAATTACGGTCAATGGGTGGAGGCGGCCGTGCACCGGCATGCTTCCGGGGACTCCATCCTGGGCCAGACGCCCGCGCGCACGCACTGCACGCCACTGGCAAACTATGCGCTACAACGTGAGTGCCTCCTCGAGAAATAGGCTGCCAAAGTTTCAAAGTGACCGCTGGCACGACGAGCGTCATGGTGACCCAGTGGCTCAGTGGTTACGTGCGAGCTTCAACTGGAGAGTGGAAAGTCCCGGGTTCGGGACCGCCGACTGTACAATTTTTTCGGCAACCTATTTCTCGAGGAGGCAGATCAAGAGAAGTTTCAACATGACCGCTGGCACACCCAACGGCATCGTGTCCCAGTGGCTCAGTGGTTAAGAGTTTCAGGTGGGGAGTGGAAGGTCCCGGGTTCTGGACCGCCAATGTTACGATTTTGATTTTCAAATGACCACAATGACCCGCTCAAGGTCGGTCGAAAATAGGTCGGTCTCATTTTTGGCGGTCTACTTTAGGCAGGTTAAATGATATGCTTCGCATAATATGTTGGTGCAGCCTCTCAGCGTAAGACATTTAGAATGCACCTACGCATGCCTGTATTATTACCCCGGGCGATAGCTGCGCCGCTACGGTTCTTCGATCAACGTCATGAAATAGTCAGCACACTGCGTTCTACACAGTCCAGCCTCCGATTGGCTGCCTGCTTGGCTGCCTGCCTGCAATGCCCACCGGTCCTCGACCGGTTGGTCGGTCTGTCGAAAACCAACTTCCATACAAGGCGCAGTAGTTAGAGTCTGGCTCCGCTCCGCTTTCGGGCCCCAGTCTGCTTGCCGCGCGGGCTGTCGGGGTCCTCGGGGGGCCCACTGCCGCCGAGGCACTCGGGGCGGCGGGGGCCGCGTCGGGGGCGGTCCGCCCTGCCAAATGAATTAATTGCCCCGCCAGTGTTAACATTTAGTGGGCGCAAGTCTCTCTGAATAATACGACAATACCTCTTCGCGTCCTACTTTGGACCACGCCGAGTCCTCCGTCCTCGAGCAGGCTGCTTCCGAACAGTCGCCCTGTCTCTCTCGCACCCACGCGGAACGCCCCGTGAGTGCGAGAGAGACAGGGCGACTACTGCTCGTCTCCGGTGCGCGGCTTCCCAAACTGAAACGCCGTCGCCAAGTGTGACGTGGCCTAAGGTGGGAGCGGGACGGCATGCTTTACCGTCTCCGCCACGCCGCCACCGCAGCCGCCGCAGCCGCCGCTCACGGCCGCCAGCCAATCACTGCCGGCCGCCTCGCCGCCTCGTTCTCATTAGCAGACGATAACTTGCACGTCGGCCATGTGGAGTGTAGCGGGCGTAGCGGGCTCGCACCGGCACCCACCTTTACTTCTTTTGTATCACCCCTCCCCCGCCGCGGGCTGGCTCGGCTGGGCAGAATGTACGGTACGAGGTGTCGGCGGTAAATATCCCCCCCCTCCATCTGGACCGCCCCTGCAAGGCCGCTCCCCGCCCCGCCCTGCCTCGGCACTTTGAGTCTGGAGGGCCGTGTACTGCGGCAGCGCGGCCCGGCCGGCCCACTCGACGACTAGGCGCGACTAGGCCCCTCTGTTGGCGCGGCGCGGCGCGGACGCTGCTACCGTCGGCGTCGCCGAGCCCGCTTTGAAGTCTCGCTGCATTCTTGGAGTGCGTTACAACTCGAGTGCGCTCGCGGGGCCTTTGTTGGAGTCTTGGGCACGAGAGGGGAGGCGGCTCATGGAGATGGCGCGGCGGCGCGCCACAGCTGACAGACGAGGCGTCCCGGCGACAATATTGACGATGAGCACGCCGCCGAGGAAGCGAGCGCCGTGCGGCAGGCAGTCCCGCGGCGCAGGCGTGTGGCGGTGCGCTGGCGGCAGCCTACCCGCACGGCGGTCGGCGTCGCGTGTCTCTCTTGCGGCCGGCAGACAGAGCCGCGTGTCCGGGATGAGCCCGCTGCACAGAGGACCGGAACACCGAGAGAGGCGGCCAGAACTCTACACGCGGTTTTGAACTTCGGAGTATGGAGGCGGCTCATTGTGGAGTAAAAAGAAGTCAACGCCAAACATGTCCCAGTGGCTGAGTGGTTAAGAGCTTCAGCTGGGGAGTGGAAGGTCCCTGGTTCGGGACTGCCAACTTTACAATTTTTTCGGCAACCTCCGAATAAAGGCGCCCGGCGGCGCATATGCAACACGCCAAACAGAAATAATTTAAAAAAAATGTTTTTCCTCTTTACCTGGAGGAAAGCGCGGGCGGGAGGAGGAGGCAGTAAAAAGGGAGGGCGGCGGTGGGATTTGGCTCAAAATTGAGGCAAGTTGACTCCCAGTGCCGCAGGGCCCGCAGGGGGAAAGTTTGCGCGGAGTTTCTTTCTGGCCGCTTTACCTAAATAAACTAATAAGAGTAATTACTCGCGTGGGGCGCGTGGCTGCCCTGGCCGCAGTCCTGCCTGTCTCTCTCGCACCCCCGCGGAACGCCACGAGTGCGAGAGAGACAGGAAGCACTGTGCAGCCTGCTGCCCGCACCACCAGCAGAGATCTTCCAACGTGCTTCTAGGAGCCCCCTGTTAATTAGTCGTGCGAACAGTGAGGCCAGCAGGCCGATTCCAAAAAGGCATGTGTTGCTGTGTCATGCTCTGTCTCTCTCGCACCGCAGCGGCACATGAGTGCGACAGTGACGGAATGAGACGCCCCGACTCGCCCACGTGCCCGGCCTGCGAGGCGTCGGGCTGACATCCCCACCCGCATACTTAAAAGCTAAGACTATTTTATATGGACAAACTTCGGCCGACTTGGTCCTTTTTCACATGGCGCTTCTAATTAAATCAAGACGGTTTTGGCGCGAACACGGCGCGCGAGATCGCCGCGCCTTGGCGCTGCAAACGAGTGGTTTGTCTGCAAAGTGTGGCGGCGGGGCTCGGCGGGGCTCGGCGGGGCTCGGCGGGGCGGCGTCATTCGGGAAAACAAGCGACGCCGTAACGAAGGCGGTGCGGCGGCGAGGACTCGCCGAGGGCGGCCGAGCTCCCTCGCCAGCCCTTGGGACAGCCCTTGGGACAGCGGCAGGGCCGGCAGGCCTCGGCGCGACAACCTTCTTGCATTCGCCGCCAGGGCCGCCGCCTTAGTGGACCCTCATGATGACGCCCGCCTTGTGCTTGGAGAGCGGCGGGGCCGGCGGGGCCGGCAGGGCAGGCCTGCGAGGGCCCGCGCGAAAACGAGGACGCCGTCCGTGCATTTGCCACTAATGGGCCTCAATAGTGCATCGCCAAGTCAGCTGCTGTGCTGCGGTTCGCATGCGGCGCTAATGACGGCCGGCCGCCTCGTCCATGTCCCTCGCTCTCCCGGGCCGTGCCCTACGGGCGCGAGAGAGACAGAGGCGCCGTTCAGACTGCTGCGGTGCCCTACGGACTGCGTGCTGCGGTCCTGCGCGGCACCCTGCCGTCGGCCAGTGCCAGTGGGCCAGTGCGGTCGGCTAATGGCTAGCCACACATCGCCCCGCCCCGCCCCGTCCAACTGCATTGCCGCACGTCCAGGCCGCGTTTGCCGGCGATGATTGACTCCAACAGGGGTAAGCTCTTACTTGCCGCCGTGTCAATGCTGCGCCGCGCTGGTGTAGTGCCTGCAGCACGCCATGCTCTGAATTTCTGAAAGTACCAAGTTTGAAGGGTGGGATGGTCACTAATTTTATTTTCAAGCAAGAGAAGAAATTCATTTTTTGGACATTAATTAAAACTGAAGATAATAAAAAAAACAACATTTTTTCCGTTGTGCGTTCCATAAGTCTGCCTGTCACACAGTGCAATCATTCCGACCACGTTCTGTCCATTTCAGAAACACTTTCCTCGTCAGAGCGCGCCGGCATGCAAATTCAGCGACATTCTGCCCTCGCACCAAGAGAAGGAAAAAAAAAAATCCATGAATCTATCGCATACAGCAACACAAACGCGCCCCGCACCACCCACTCTGCTGTCTCTCCCTCACTGGGGTAGCCCTAATTGTTGGAATTCTTTTCATCACCCACCCACACCGACGCACAAAAACAGCAACGCGCACACACGCGCGCACGCACTGACAGGGCTGTCAGCCGCCGCAATGCAGCCGTCACTGTGCGCGTGCTGGGATTTCGGACGTAGTGGTGGAGGCGTGTGTCAGGTCTCATCAGGACGTGTCCAGTTGTCTGCTGAGCCGCCGCGACGCCCCCAGGCCAGCCGCCGGGGAAGGCCATCACGCAGGCCGAGGCCGCCGCCAGCCGGGCCACCACGCAGGCCGAGGCCGCCGCCAGCCGGGCTACCACGCAGGCCGAGGCAGCCACCAGCCGGGCCACCACGCAGGCCACCAGCCGGGCCACCCACGCGCTGTAGCACACCTTGATGCTGTGGCGTTGCTCGGCGTGGCCAGAGCATTCCGTCGGGCTGACATGCGGCGAGCAGGAAAACACGTTTCAAAATCTCAACCACTGAGGAAAAAAAGCCACTCAAAGTACTTAAAAAAGAAAGAAACAACAACAAAGAAAATTGTTTGGCCGGTGAGAGGAGAGGGCCGCACGTGGATGATTACCTCTGAGAGTATTTCGCGGTATTTCGACTTGGCGTGTCTCGTCAAAAAATGTCACGTTTCGGAATACGTAAACGCGCGCGCAAAGTGCGACCGAGTGGATGCGGGAGGCTGCGTGTGGCACATTTACATGGCGAGACAGGGGCGCGCGACAACGCGCCGCCCAACTTAGTTTGGCGAGCAAACGCAGCGGGAATGCGGGCAGCTTTCGGCCTGTGGGCCATTCTCACGCCCCGCCGAGGAAGCGAAATGAAAGGCATCGCGAAAATGCAGCGGTGGTGGCTTTCGTTTACAGAGACAGCAGCCCAGCAGACAGACAGACAGACAGGCGGACGAACAGACGGACAGACAAACGCGCAGCGTCAGCCATCACGTTTCTCCGGTGCTGCGGCACACGGATTCAATTCCCGGCTCCCAAATCCCGAACCCAGGCAAGCTAGGCAGGCAACGCCCCGGCTGCGCTACGGCCCGAGGGTACATTTCCCGCGACCTCTCGCCAAATCCTCGCCGGGCCGCATCCTGTGCCCCGCCCCGCCCCGCCCCGCCCCGCCCAGTGCGTGGCCCGCGTGCCGACATGCGACCTGCACCTCCCGGCGCCCCGCCCCGCCCGACTCATAAAAGAATCAGGCGGGGTAGGGCACCCTGACCCTCCGTCTTATTGCCGGCGTCCCCCTCAAGATTTGCTCCGTGCTAATCTGACCGGGCCGCCGGCTTGCTTGCTTGCTGGCTGCGGGAGCGGACTGTACCGGGCGGACCGGAAGCAGCACCGCAAGCTCGCCTTCCTCGGGCTTCGCTCCTTTTCAATTCTCACTTCGCCGTGCGCGCAATGGAAAAGTAATGGAGTCAATGCGGTGTCACACTCCCCGCGGGCGGTGCGTGCGACCCACTGCACGCCGACCGATAATGATTCAATTAACGATTTCAAGTCGAAGACCGTCTGGCGGTGCGGCGTCTTTTGCAGGGGCCGAGCCTCGGCGGTGCACTGCCCTCGGTTCCGCAGAGTCGATATTTATTTGGGGAGAAAACAGCGAGGATCAAACAGGCACACCGCGCCGCCGCGCTGCTGCGCTGCCCCAGACCGATGACAGTGCGGGTGGGGGTGGGGGTTGCCCCGCTCGCTGTGATAAAGCCGCCGCATGGCCAGCGCGTCGCACTCTCGGCTCCTTGACGCTGATTGGGCTGTGGCTGGAACGGCCATCATCAGGCAGCGGATGGCCGGTAGGTCTCTCTGCCAGTTGCAATGACGCTTAAAAAAAAAAAAGATTGAACTGCTTTAGTTTGTTTTTAATTGAAACGCGGGTAGAATGTGTCTCCAAAGGTCGCCATTCCAGTATTGAACGACTCATTGCAGGCCTGGTTTGCATTTTTTTGTACTTGGTTATGCTTTCCTTTGGCGCGGTGGCCGGTGCTGTCCGTCCACTTCCGGTTCCGTTTCCCCCCCTTCCCTCCGGTTCCGCACCGTGGCGTGCCGCGCTGCAGTGCGCTGACGGCCGGTTCATCTCCCCTTCGGAGTGGCGTGGCGCGCACTGATATTCTCCAGGTGGTACGTGGCTGGAGGGGGGAGGGGGGGAGGGGGCAGAGCGATGGCGTTTACGTGTTGCGGAGCACGAAGGACCGTTCCCCTCGCTGCCGTCTTGGACCGGCGCTGGAGCTGGATGCTCCAGGGACCGGCAGCGGAGCAGCGGACACGACCAGCCGCGACAACACAACGCCACGTAGCCAAAGTAAACGCCAAGAAGACCGTTTTATTAAATCCTGGCTTTGCTTTCAGTAATAAAAAAAAAAATTATTTTTAGTTTTCCGAGGAAAATAATAAATAATTGTAGTGTGTTTATTTTCTTGGCGAGCATTTGCCATTGGCCTTCAGGTAAGCTGATAAATTTTACAGTCGTCACCGTATGGCACGCGATTGTTTGTGTCGCGACCTTTGCAACAGTGAAGTAGAAGCGAGACGTGAAGCAAGGGAAAACCAGAGGCAAGACTAGAATAAGGGAGTGTGTGACCCCACTGCGGCTACGACTACAGCAGCTATCCCTTTTCCCTTTCCGCATTTGCATTATTCAGCAGCTATCCGCGATTGAAGGCGGCGCGGTGTCCTGCCGGGCCGTGCTTGTGCGTGCGTGCGGGTCTTGCGTGCCGCTCCACGCACCAAATAAATAGTGCAACCACATTTGCCTTCTCCCCCCCCCACCTGTCACCGGTAAGTTTCAGATCGCCCACTTTGTCAGGGAATAAGTGGCCCAACGCGTTCCTGTTTTTGATTGATCCGTTTGTTGTTGCAGCCCGTGGTTTGGTAGGCTTTCCTCCTTCCCTTGCGTATTATGTGGTGTTTTAGGGTGGGGCTGTTTCCTTGATAAACGGACACCTTATTAGTTTATTCGTTTATTTTTGTAAAAACAAAATGATTTTCATAATTTTTAAATACCGTACAATCACTTTAAGCACAGCAGTCTCTCGCATTTAGCATAAACTTTGAATACGCCTAAAGGGGTGAAAAAGATAATCAACAATGATAATACACAATTATATTTACAACAACCAAAGAGAGATATATACATAGAGTAGCATAGTTGGTGGTTTTTTCGTATGCCAAATGCATACATGACCGCAGTTTGGTTAGAATCTTTGGCTTAAGTTTACAGCTTTTCCCTTTCTTGAAAAGAAAAAAAAATTATAAAAGATCTATGTTTAAACTAAACTTAACATAAACATTGTGACTGTAAGGTAGATATAATGTATTGGTAAAATATTTTATCTTTACGAGACCTTTATTGTCCCCACAGAGCAGTTCAGTCTATGTCAATTTCGAGTTTCTAGCAAAACGCAACTCTCATATTGCAGGCCTAATTTTACGGAACGGCAAATGACTTAGATCGTACAGATGTTTCTGACATGACTTGTGCTCTCAAAATTGACTTCTTTTTATGCGCGATACACTGATCAAGAACATTAACCATACATTTAAAAAATCAGCGAGCCAAACAAAGAATGCACGTTCGAGTGAAACGCAATTGAAGTTTGTCGTCTATACATTAAAAAGCAAGGAATTAAAAAAAAAAAAGAAAAAAAAATGACACATTTGACACTTTGACATTAGTCACACAAAATCATTTAGTTTGAAACAATAATAATTGTGTAACTGTGCTATCACAGCCGAGGTAAGAACTCAAATACTCATACACAAGAAGAGACGAACACTTGTGCACTTGGGTATAATAACGACTACATGACGCGGTTGTACTTGTTGCCCAATAAAAGATGCCCTTTAACAAAAAAACAAAGGGGAAAAAAATACTCCTCACAAACCAAGTAATTCTTCCAATAATCACTAGGTACTAACATAGTTAATTGGCGCTCCTTTCTCCAGCCGGATACAATCCACTCAGGCAACACACACGCGCTACCTTGCGGCGACCGATCTTCCATCAGCCGCACCTACGTCTGCTCCACACACACACACACAGACACACACTCACTGACCCACACTCACTCACCCACTAACACAAGCACACCCTCGCACAAGGCACTCACTTGATTCGCCCCGCGGCCACCGAAACGATAAGGAACTAAATTACAATATGACTGGTTCTCAGTGGCCTCCTCCTTTCACTATCACTGTCTCTATATCACTAGTTGGCGGCGACTAGAGTCACGTCGCCGGTTGCTCCGTCTGGTCAGGTTTCCTGCGCGGCAAGAGGCGCCCTCTGACCTTGGCACTCTTCGACAGGTGGCAGCACTGCCTGCTTATGCCTGCTGGCTCGTCCCGTTGACTCCTTCAAGCGAGCAGCCTGCAGACAGGAGAACGCCAATGTGAATGTGAGGCGTAAGAGCCGGGAGTACAGTCCGGCCGCCAATGTGAATGTGAGGCGCTTACCCGGAGAGGATTGAGACGGCTAGGCAGGAGCAGAAGAGGCGGACGAGGGGGCGCTGGGCGAAGGCGGAATCTGCAACAGAATCGAAGAGAGAACGGCGTGAGAAGCGGCCAACTGGTCCACGCACGCCACAAAAACAAAGAAGGGAGAGATGGGTCCCGAGGAAGCGATGGTCTGGGTACAAGGCCATACCCCCTCTTATCCAGAGTGGGACAAATAATTGATCCAGTAAGAACGAGCAGGTACACCGTTCGCTCGGCCTGGGGCCAAAAGCCGGCTAAAGACGGCCAAAGGTGCCACCTGGATCCGGCCCTGTGTGCACAGCGTGCACGCCCCGCCGCTTGATTTGTGGCGAGGCGTCGCTACCACTATCGACAGTGACGCCCTGGCCCCACCTCACCCCACCCCGCCCCACCCCACCGCGCCCCCGCGGTGCCAAGAAGACCAAGCTATTTCCCCCGCATCCGGCAGGAGACGGAACACCTTGGATGTAGCTTGTAGTGGGAGGGGCGTGTCTGGCCCCGGGATATAAGTGGGTCTTGCGCCCTCCTTTTGCTGCCGCCGCCGCCTCGGCCTGCCTGGCATCCTCTGCGCTGCCACGGGGTGCATGATGAGGAAATGAGCGAGGCATTAGCGGGTCTTGGCCGCCACTGCGAACAGCCACGGCATCGCTGCAGTATCCGAGGCTAAGTGAGCCGCAGCAGCAGAGGCCGGCGGACCGGCCGCTGCCCCACGGCCTCCTTCGCCTCGGCGGCCTCGGCCATCGCTTACATTTCATTAGCATCGTTAGCACCAGTTCCACCCGGCCCAAATTCAATCCTTGTTGTGCCGTAAAGTTAACAAGTTGAGCAAATGGGGCTACTGGCCTAGCCCGGCCGCGCCACCATGGATCCGCGAGGCCAACTTTCGGCGCCATTTCTGGTCCCGTTTGGCCGATGGCGGCAGTGGGCGTCGAACCCGCAGCCCGTCCCTGCAAGACTTTGTGGTGCAGGTGGAATCGCCGGGCGACTGTATTCATTGCTTTATCACCCAGGACGGAATGTCAGGCTATTCATTTCTATGATAATTTTTCTCGTTGAATAAACCATGCATTCGCCGGACGTTTCCCCGGCGGCGCAGTTTACTGCAGGCCGCAAATTCCTGTCACAACCGCACGCCACGACCCTTGTTTCCACTCCACTTCCGGTTCACTGATTCCACGATAAGAAATTAGTATCGAAATTGGTGGTGATCAAAGCTGTCAAAGCTTTCCCGCCCCTCCCTTCCCATCTCCGCGGAAACTTTTCCGCGGAAAAATGATTGGTCCGTTGTTGCCGCATGCAGTGGGCGGGCGAGGGGCCGTTTAATGTGCCACCGGTAAGAGGATCACGCTCTGAAAAGGCCCGCGATGTAGCGCGGCACCCTACTGCTCAATTAGTACTTGCCACCATGGCTGCCTCACCTATCGCAAAATAAATCCCGGATTACTATTGCCGTATATTCATTTTTAACGGTCAAATAAAAAAAAAGGTGAGCAAAAAAACACACAAAATACGGAAAAAAGACAGAGAGAAAGGGCAACGCCGTCGTCAAAGGACGTGTCGCTACAAGGCTGGACAAAGCAGCCCTGCAGCCAAAGGGGACTTCGGGGATGCATTGTCGGCTTTGTTTTGCTTTCCTTCCCCTCTTCATTTTTTTTTTGGTAGCGCAAGGGCGCACACAGAAGTACGCACGCAGTGCGTGTGACGTGGCGTGCCTGACGAGGCTGCCTGGGGAATCGGATGTCACGAAATACAGGGAACGCCCCCACCCTCCCGGCGCGCGCACACACACACACACTAAGTGGGGGCTGACTCGTGAAACGTGTTAGTCCGACCGAAATGTCCATCACCTTGTGCATTTTATTAATCGCAGGAGGGGTTTGATGTGTGCACACTCGGGACGCCCACACACACACGCGCACACGGACGGCCATCCACCCCGTTCGCAGATAGACAGAGAACAAGCGGGCGAGTGACACTACTTCGTGTCATCATGACTGCTCCCCCCCCCCTTTCCCCTTCCCTTGGATCACACACGCGAACCCCCAATCATGATCATGCCCAAGGGAAAGAGGGGCGGGGGGAGCGAAGGACACACGAGGAGTCCGAAATAAGAAGAGGTGTGAGCCGGAAAGACGGTCCGATGAAGGGCTGTAAAAAAAAACGACGCCTTGTCGGGGCGAATTGGGGGCGTAAAAGGGGCAGTAAAGGCTCACCTGCGGACTCGCTGCTGTACGGGTAGTTGAGTTTGCCTGCAACAGAGACGGGGCGGCGTGACAGTGGACGTCCAGGACGCGGCGCGCGGCATGCAGGCGTGGTACCTACCGGGGTAGTAGACCAGGCTCTTGAGCCGCGTGTAGTTGGTGGAGGGGACGCGCAGCTCGCACGTCAGGATGGTCGGGGTGGCCAGCTCCTCCTGGTCCAGCACCTTGGTGGCCACGATGTCGTAGGCGCCGGAGCGCGCGTGCGTGTGCACGGACACGCCCGGCAGGACGGCGGAGCGTCGCGGACGCGTGCTGCAAGAAGAAGGCCGTCATGAGCGAGCCCGTCATGTCCGACAATGAGCCCCGGGGTCAAAAAGGCATTGTCGGAAAGGGGACAGCTGTTTTTGTTGCGCCGTGGTCCCCGAGGGCAAAAAAAAAACAAAAAAAAAAACGCAAATGCAGTATAAAGGCATACATGGCGCCCCGCTCTTGTTTTTATTTCGTGTGTGTTCGGCGTTCATTAACCTAATGGACCCGCGCATTATTACGCGGCAGGCACTGCATACTCATTCGAAGCCACAGCGAAAACCAGAAGTGGGCAAAATGTTGTTCGGCCCGAGAGTTTTTTTTTTTTTTTTTTTTAAAGTACCTGTCCTCCTCGCCGCCACGAAGCAGCGCCATCTTGGGCTCCGGGTAGACGCCTGCCGCGCGGCACGTGATGTTGACGGCCTCCTCGTGGCCGGGCCGGCTCTGCGTCAGCTCGAACTGCTTCTCGTAGGCTGGAACACAACGGGCTCGATTCAGCCGCCGCCTCGTCACACCACCACGTCATTACAAATTATGAGTTCATTATTGCGGGCGCACACGGCCGGCTGCTCGAGAGGGGAGGGGGGAGGGGGTTCGCGACGCGGGCAGCAGTAATCGTGGCAATTGCACGGAAGACGGCAGGCTGAAGTAGCGCCGGGCTCTTCCTTCATGGCCGGGGCAGCGTGAGAGGGAGCGCGCCCCCCTGCCGGGCGGGGCGGGGCGGGGCGGGGCGGGGCGGCCCAGCATCCCTCATGTCACTATTATTGGTGCCCGTACTGCGCGGGCACGGTGCGCGTTATTAAAACGGAGACGGCCCTGACGGGAACAGGGTGCCCGTCGGACGTTGCGCGCCGAAAATACAGTGTGAGGCTCCCGCGCAATGCAATTGCTCGCGTACAGTTTGCTGTCACTTTTTCGAGAGGCGGCCTCTTGAGTGCAGAGCGGCGCTGCCCGTATTGCCTGCAACGCCTGACTGGGCCGCCCCAGCGCCCAGCGGCACCGAGAGTGGTTCTCGGCGCGACAGCGAGGCAGCCAGGGGCCGGGGGCTGGCCGGGGGCTGGCCGGGGGCTGGCCGGGGGCTGGCCGGGGGCTGGCCGGGGGCTGGCCGGGGGCTGGCCGGGGGTGGAAGCTGAAACAATGTGCGGCCGAAGCTTGGTCCAAGCCCGGCCCACATTAACCGATTAGAGCGCCCGGCCCGGCCCGGCCCAGCCCAGCCCCAGGACCGACTGCGCGCGCTCACAGGGACGCACACGGGGCGCGTCGAGGGAGGGAGGAGAATGCAAGACCCCAGGTACGCAGAGCAAGCCAAATGAAAAGTTCAACAAGTTCAGGAACAAACACGTAAGTTTTTAAAAAGCATCGAGGGAGCCAAGAGAAAGGCCGAGGGTGCAGGCAGACGGATCGACTTAGGGCGGGGCGGGGTGAGGCAGGGCGGGGCGGGGTGAGGCAGGGCGGGGCGGGGCAGGGCGAGGCATCGCGGGGGGGCACTGTAATGAGACCGCGCGTCATCCAGCAGCCGCACTCTGGCAGACGCGCCCGCCGCCGCGTCGCTCCTCTGCACCGCAGCTCGCGAGCTAACCGCCACGCCGAAAGGGCGTCCTCGCGACAGCTTCAGCCCCTCACTGTGGGTCAGAAGACCGTCGAGGCGGCCAAGATCCCGGACGCGTTTCGAGCTCCAGAGTCACTAAATGGGACTCGAATCGAACGTGTGACCCCACCAATGGATTCCTCGCTTGCAGAGCAATCCATTAGTGGGGTCACACGTTCGATTCGAGTCCCATTTAGCGTCTCTGGAGCTCAAAACGCGTCTAGAATTTTGTCCGTGCCGACGGTCTTCTGACCCTTTGTGCCCTCCGCGACGGCCGGTCCGCGACAGCCCCCTTCGCTGGGCGGAAACTGACCGGAAGTGCCTCGGCAGCACGGATGTGCAATAGCAGGCGCCGCGAGGTGCTGTGTGGTCAGCAGAATGAACCCATCAAACTCGGTATCGGCCGCCCCTGCTGTTTTGCCAGACTCACTGTTTTTTTTTTTTTATTCAAGTTCCCTCCCTCTGCCGCCGAGTGCGGGGGCTGCGGGGGCTCCTCTGCCATCGATATCGGAACCACATCGACCGGGCTAATCCGGCTGTGCCGCGCAGCTGTCGGCGCACCTGCTGTAGTAGTGCACTGCACGGTCAACCGGCGCCCCTATAATCTGGCGGCCGGAGTGGCGGGGGTGGGGGGAGGGCGGCCGGAGTGGCGGGGGTGGGGGGAGGGCGGCCTTGGGCAGCCCGTCCAGCGCGGCACGTCCAAGCCATCAGTCTGCGGGGCTGGCATGGCTGGCCGCCCGGTCGAGTCTGAGGTGGGGAAGCAGCTTTGAGAGGGCGCACGTGTGTGAGCGCGTGCGTGTATGTGTGAGCGCGCGATGGAGAATCGCGACCACTACTCTTTCCGCCGCGCCGCTGCTCCCCCGCGTCTCACCTCTCCCCGCCCGGCAACATCTATAATACAGGAGTTTCAGCACGGGGCAGAGGGATTGGTCAGTGATTTATTCATTTTCGGCCTTCTGGTGTCGTGATCCGGCTGCGAGGCCCACGATGGGTCAGCCACGCGCAGTGCATCCACCGCCATGTAGCGCGAGGGCAGCACAGTGGGCATGAGCGGCTCGCACAAACTTGGCAACTAAAGCTGGGTTCCGTTCAGACCCTCCTTCTCCCCCAAATGGGGTTCATCACTATTATCGCTTAGGGCCCATCGGCGTGGGGATAAAAACTTCCATCATCAAAATGTAGTTGGATTTTATTGCCGAATCATAAGTGTTGGCAAAAATGTAACGAGCAAAGTTTGCGTCGGAAGGGAGCTGTGCAGGCAGAGCTATGGTCTTGCGAGCACACATCGCAGGGCCGGCCCGCGAGACGCCGGGGCTGTAGTTTTTTCTCCTCGGCCTCCCTCGTGCAGCAATCTCTTCCTCCCCCAGATTCCGGAGCCAAACAACAACATCGCCGGTCGGAGCGAGGGCGACGGCGAGCGGTCGGTCGGTTTCCATCAAACTTCTCGCGGAAAATTTAACGCCGAGCGGAACGACGGGGCGGGCGGGGCGGCCGGGCCCCTCATTTCGCTGACTCCTCCTCGTCAACTAGCATGCAGACCGGCGAGCCGGACGCGCGCGCGATTTCGGTCCCCTTTTTCAATCATTTTTGACGGGGCCGGGAGGGGGCCGGTCGTCGCCCCGACCAACTTGGAGGAGCGGGGCCCTGCTGCCGCCATGGAGCCCAGGGCGCCTCGCCGCACACAGCGCAGCACAGCGCCATACGGACAGATTGCGTCCGCCGCGATGCCCGCTCGGCGATGGCCGTCTCCACGGACGGACGCGCCTCGGGATTTGCGGCGCTGGCCGCCTCGGAGCTCGGCCTCTGCGCGCCACCCTGCCCGCCGCGGCCGGGGCACAGTGAGTCAGAAGACCGTTCAGGCGGCCAACATGGGAAAATGGGACTCGAATCGAACGTGTGACCCCACCAATGGATTGCTCTCCGAACGAGGAATCCATTGGTGGGGTCACACGTTCGATTTGAGTCCCATTTAGCGACTCTGGAGCTTAAAGCGCGTCTAGAATTTCGGCCGCCTCAACGGTCTTGTGACCCACTGTGCGCCGGCCCGGACACGCACAAGGTGCAGCGTGGTACTGGTACCACGCCCCCATCACCAAGGCGTAACGCGCCACTGGCTGCAGGACGTCCGGCGCGGCTATCGCTGGCAAGCCCGCAGGGAGGGTTCGGCCGGGCCGCCCCCACCCCCACCGGACGGGCCGGGGGCGGGCCGGGGGCGGGCGTGCAGCGCTGTGGGTTTGCCGCAGGCTGATGGACGCACAAAAAAGCCTGACACAAATTTGGCGTGTGGATGCGGTAGAAAGGGCGCGACTGGAGCGGGCTGCACAGTGGGTCAGAAGACCGTTGCGGTGGCCAAAATTCTAGGCGCGTTTTGAGCTCCAGTGCCGCTGAATAGAACTCGCATCGAACGTGTGACCCCACTAATGGATTCCTCGTTTGGAGAGCAATCCATTAGGGGGGTCACCCGTTCTATTCGAGTCCTGTAGGACCGGGTTAGGTAAATATATTTAGCGACTCTGGAGCTCAAAACGGTCTAGAATTTTGGCCGCAGCAACGGTCTTCTGACCCACTGTGGGCTGGAGCGGGCTGGAGCGTCGACGAGGGGTGTCACGCGAAAACTAGAAGCATCCGTTGAATGCCCAGCTCCCAATGCCTCTCCATCAATCACAATCTATTGCAAACGTTTTGACGCACACGTATGTGTGCGTGTGTGTGCAAGGGGAGGGGGACTCTTCACAGAACTGGCCAGGGTTCAATTCCTCCCACCGGCGCAGGGACAGAGAATCGCACGATCGCAAAAACACAAACACACGCCAGCACTACACACACAAACGGGCGCGCGCACACACGCACCTCTGGAGTCTCCGCCCCAAAGTGAATTATGCATGAGTTGGCCGTGCAAACACGCAGGTGGCGCTGTGAGCGCGGAATGAACTAAGGTAGTCTTATCTGGGCGGCGGCTCTTCTTTTTAATAAACTCATTTGCATGTGTGGCGCACTATCCGCAGCCGAGTGGACTGCGAATACGGCGAGGGCGGTGCGGGCCCACTGTGTCACAACCACGACCTCCTGTGCCTGTCCCACGCCCCTGGCCGAGCCGGCTGCGGGCCGCCCTCTGTGACGGTGCAGTCAACGCGGCCGTTAACCAGGGACGCACACTGCCAGGTGTGGCGCCCCACCCTCCTACGCGACCTGCCCTGGCGGGCGCAACAGTGGGATGGGGTACCGAAATGTTGCCCCCCAGGTAGTGGGCGATGGCGCCCCCAGGGTGGCTGCCTGCCGATGCGGCGCCGCTTTGAACCCGGCCGGGCTGACGCGGCGACCACAGGAACGCCCTGGGGGGCGCATCAGCCTCGGCTCGGCCGCGACCCGCCGGCCCCGCCTCGCTCGCAGCGGCCTCGGGCTCGGCTCGGACGCCACTCGTGGAAACGACACTAGCCCGGTTTACTGCTAAGCCTTCTCAGCGATGATGAAGCCCCGGCCTGGATAAGGGGCACTGTGACGCCCCGCACTGCAGACACCGAGACGCCCTAATTATTGCGCAGTTTTACATCCCCTGCTTCGCGGTGGGCGTCAGGACAGCAGGAAGTGCCACGCGGGAAGTGCAACTTCCCGCCTTACTATCGGCTTACAAAAAAAAAAAAAAAAAAAAAAGCTTGACAAGAAGGAGGGGTGGTGTTGTTTTCACGGCATTTTTCAGAAGGTAGATTTTGAAAAAAAAAAAAGTTTTTAACTTCACGTAATTTTTTTTTAAATTAAAATATTTATTTTTATAACGAAAAAAAGACCTTTACTTGGGCGCACCAGAGCTCAGGGTCCTCGCCGCAGCCCTCCTTCCCTCCCCACCGGACCGCAGCCTCCCTGCCGCAGCGGTTCGCTTCCGCCTCGCCGCGCGCCGCGTCATCCGGAAATGGGTCCCGAGCCGCCCGCGCAAACCTGGTTATTTAAACGGACGCGCCGAAATGGGCCGCGCCGCGCACGCCGTGACGAGGGAACTAGCGACGCCCCCTCCCCCTCCCCCCATTCCGCTACCGCTTGACCGGGCTCGCTTATTGGTCGGCTCTTTGGAAAGGAGGCGAAATTGGTCGGGAGAGATTGTAGCGGCCGGCCCTGCTACGCGCCGCCACTGCCCCAGCCCTTTCCTCCTTGTTTACCGCCCCGAACGCTGCCGCCCCTCGCACAGTAGGCTATCCTACCGCTGGCCAGCCTATCTGCGCGCCGCCACGTCTCCAGCGGCCCCTTCACAAACCACAACTCCATTTTTTTAAATTAAATATTTTCGCCGACAGGTTGGCAGCAGCACTGCGACGACGGCATGTGTGCTCTACCCCGCGAGCAGGCTAGGTTAGACAGTCACAGGTTTACCAACGTGCCGGATTATTACACCCCGCAGCCAGCACTCAAACACACGGGCTAAGTTTGGGCAACTAGTTGACGGGGTCGAAGAGCGCTGCACAGTAGGTCAGAAGACCGTTGAGGCGGCCAAAATTTTGATGGGACTCGAATTGAACGTGTGACCCCACCAATGGATTGCTCTCCACACAAGGAATCCATTGGAATCCATCGCACGTTAGATTCGAGTCCCATTTAGCGACTCTGGAGCTCAGAAAGCGTCTAGAATTTTTGCCGCCTCAACGGTCTTCTGACCCACTGTGCGCTGCGGGTAACGCGCGCGCCGCCGAGCAAACAGAGCCGCGAGGCGACGCGGTGTCAAAGGACGCGGTTGCCAACTTTACACCAATTTTCGGTGGCTGCATATATCGTGAACGGCGCACGTGAGTGTCGAGCGCACAACATCAAACATATGGGATTCAGAAATTGAGGTTACAGACGCCAGAATGATCTGAAGCTGGAATTAGATGTTGTTGGGTTGGCAGGGTCGGTCTCGCCTGGCCGTTCTACTTACAATAGACGACCATCTTCTTGGTCATGAAGTCCTCGTCGTCGAAGGTGGACACGAGGCACTTCCACTCGCCGGACAGCTCCGTGGTGGGGTTCCGGATGTAGAGCGCGCGGTGCCTGGACGCGTTCAGCTTGGAGGCCTGGTAGGAGAGGTCCAGGCGGCCCTTGAGGAGGCCCAGGTCCTGCGGTCTGTTGGGGGGGATCCACTGGTAGACGGGCGCGGGCCCGTCGTTGAAGAACCACTTGACGACCAGGCCCGACGCGTTGATGCTCTCCCTGGGCCCCAGCTGGTACTCGCAGTCCAACACGGCGGCGTGCGACCCGTTGGCCACGTACGGCGGCACGCGCAGGTGGGTGATCTGCACCGGGCACGCGCCTGCAACAGAAAGTCACCATGACGTCACCATCGCGTCACTTCGATGGACCCGTTGGCCACGCACGGCGGCACGCGCAGGTGGGTGATAGGCACCGCGCCTGCAACACACAGCGTCACCATGACGTCACCATCACGTCACTTTGATGGACCGCGAATGGCGGTGCGAGTTGTCACCCAACTTTTCGCATGAGCAAAAGTCCCGGGGCACCTCGACCTGCTCCCGGCGAGGAAAGTTAGGCTTGTTTGAGTGTGCGCGTACGGCGCGGCGCCCGCGTGTGTGTCTGTGTGCTCGCGGGGTGGCAAGCCTACAAAAGTAGTCTATCTTTTCCCCGCAGCCGCGGCCCTCCACTGTATGACGCCCCGCGGTGTGATAGAGATGTGACACGGAGGCGCTCTTCAACGCCCCCCCCCCCTCCATCGCTGCCGGGAGAGGGGGGGGGGACAAAGGCTGATGGATCGTGGAGCGACGTGTGTGAGGCTAACCATATCAATCACTGTGTCAGGCGACCTGCACCCCTGGCGCAGCGCGTGGCGCGGGCACCGCGTCGTCACACCCTGCTCTTTTCAACTCTCCTTTTGTAACTTCTGCGCGGCTGGTGCGCTGTGGCTGCCGGGCGGACAAGAGATACCCCTGGCGACGCTGCGCGCTGCGAGTTTTGTTTATGTTTGCACACAGCTTCATCAAGGTTAGGTTTGCTTTCATTCCTTTATTTCTCCGCCTCTGCCGGCGGCCTTGAGAAAAAGAGAGATTGAGGGGGGGGGGAGAGAGAGAGAGAGAGAGAGAGAGAGAGAGAGAGAGAGAGAGAGAGAGAGAGAGAGAGAGAGAGAGAGAGAGAAAGAGAGAGAGAGAGAAAT
Organism: Stenchaetothrips biformis; assembly: GCA_030522485.1. Lineage (NCBI taxonomy): Eukaryota > Metazoa > Arthropoda > Insecta > Thysanoptera > Thripidae > Stenchaetothrips > Stenchaetothrips biformis. The sequence continues at coordinate 4,448,676 of CM060093.1, read as the reverse complement.
CGATAGCGCTCATCGACCTCAACAGTGACGTGTGAAAACGACATTATGCAGCCAATTCCGGCCGGCTTAGTTAACCATGCAGCCAATGACACCCGCACGCACACGCGCACACACACACACGCGCACACACACACACGCGCACACACACACACACACACACACGCACACACACACACACACACACACAAACACACACAGAGTCCCCTCAACCGCGCCTTGACTGAATTTCAAAATCCGTGGCTGCGGCAATAGCAGGCGCTCCGCTCGGCACTTGTTGTGGCCGCCGCTGACCATCACCAGAAAAGCCTGGGCCTGGGGGGGCGATACGCATGCAAATCGAGTGGCACTCAGCGTGTGTGTGTGTGTGTGTGTGTGTGTGTGTGTTCTGCAGTCTAGTGCACCGCGGCCAGCACAGTGCCGTGTGCGCGGGCTCTCAGAGTGATAGGGACGAACCTCGTAAAAAGCGGATGGATTGAAGTAGGTACGGTGCGGGGTGCCGGCGGCGCTACCCCGCGGCCAGGACGACGACGACGACGACGACGTGGACCTCATTGGAAGATTGCCGGCAATAAAGGCAATCTTATCGGAAAACTTGACAAAAATAATACAGATATTTTTTTTGGTTGTGTTATTGCCTTATAAGCGTTTGTGGCACCTGCTTGTTGAATACGGTCGGACTGTACCAATGAACGCGCCTCATATTTCCGCCTTTCCCAGCTTATTTCCAGGTAGCCGGGCAGCGACTCAAAGGAGGGGGTGGGGGCGGGGGGAGCCAATATGGAATCAACCAGGCGGTCGAGTGCACAGGTAATGAACGAGCCATCGTCGTCAAGAGGGGCCAAAAAAATGAGGAAGAAACGGTAAGACCAACGGCGGCCGGAAAACAGACGGAAAAAGAAAAACACGGGCAAGACGATTTGGCTCTCTCATTTTACCTCGTACAGTATAGAGCTTCCAGGGATCGGAATGAATGGGAGGGAAAGGGCGGTGATCCGTGAGAGGGGGCCAAGATGGCGGGGGGGGGGGGAGGCAGCAGTTTAGAGCAATCCGCTTACCTCTCCTGCGGGAGCCTCATTCCGAAACGGCGCTTCCTGTCTCTCTCGCCCTGACAGCCCTGCGGGTGGGAGGGAGACGGGGCGCACAGCGAACCCCTGGTCGCACGCGGCAACGTCACGCCAATGCGCCACTGTCACGGCCGTGTCGCGCACGTGGACGCATTTACAAACCCCGTCTGAATTTTTGAACATATATATATATATATATATTAGAGCGATGACAAGAGCGATGGAGGAGAAGTGAAAAGTGGCGTGTGTGTGTGTGTGTGTGTGTGTGTGTGTGTGTGTTATCGCGCTGTGCATTTTCACCGACAATGCGTGAGGGTGGCCACTGCCCATTGCTCACGGCGTGGCATTCTAAAGGGAATACGTAATTTCTGGGAAGGAATAAAAACAAAAAACAAAAACAAAAGAAACAAATGATTTGAAACTAAATGCCACCTTCTATAAGCAGCCGCAGGGTCCCCAAAGTCATAAAAGGGTTAATGTCGTCCGTTTGGCTCCCCGAGTGACTTGGGAGAGGCCGATCCACGCGCCGCGGGGGCACGGCGGGGCACGGCGGGGCACGCGGGGGCCTGCCCTGACCGGGGAAACAAGTTGTTACACTTCGTTAAAAAGAAAAGAGGGCGAGTTGAGGAGTCCCAGCGTGGCGGGGGCGGGGCGGGGCGTCACGGAGCGGGGTGTGGCAGGCCTCCCCCGCCTCCTCACTTTTATGTGTGACATAAAGAGAAAAGTTGAAAATGACGGGAAGTGTGTTACAAGAAGTGGTAGCTGCCTGCTGCGGGAGGGTGAGCCCGTGGGCCAGCGCGGCCGACGCACCAAAAGACTAACTTTTGGCTCTCGCGCGTCCCGCCAGCCTCGCCAGCCCCGCCAGCCTGCCAGCTCCGCCAGCCCGGGCCACTGGCCGCCCGAGTGAGTCCGCACGGCCAAAGTGAAGAGCGACAACGGAGTCCTTTTTTCCAATTTTCGCCGAGCAGCAAAACTCGCCTGCAGTCCGCCGTCTGGTTCAAAAATTTACAACTGTCAGTCGGTGAACGCCGGCGCCGTCACCGTCACCCCAATGCCATTTTAATTTATGTAGGGGCTAACTTTTCGGACGGTGAATGCCCTTTTTTTTCGCGGCGGTGCCTGCTGTTTACACACGGCAGATAGGCAGACAGGCAGCCAGGCAGACAGGCTGGCAGACAAGCGGCCCAACTTCCCTATCGATACAATTTCCGTTTTTTTTCCGTCCCTTAATTTCCTCCTCCTTTTCCGCCGTCCCACCCTCTTCTTGTCGCCGCGGTCTCACAGTGCAGCGGATCAACAGTGCAGCGGGTAGTGGTGTCGCGGTAATCTGATCGCGGGGGGAGGGGGGAGGCGTCGCCAGGGTCACCCGAGGCATATCCCTTCCTGGCCGGGAGGGGCGCCGCCGTTAAGGGCTGTTTGAGTAGGGCGGCCCCGCCCGCCACGCCACTCAGGCGCGCGTGGAAAGGGAGGTGGAAATCGTTGTTTGCAGCCGTCGGCGGCCACGGCGGCGTGACCAGCGCCCGACCAGTCAAACGGGAGTGGCTGCACTAGCGCTGTGCAAAGCGAGAGCGCGAGGTTTCAATTTGCGGGACGCGCGCGGGACAGAGCGCCCGACGGACGGCGGGTAGGCCGGCCCGCCGGACACGGCACCGCGGCGGGCTGCCTACGCCGCCGCCGCAAGGGGCCGAGCCGCGCCGAACCGGGGCGCCAGTTAAACGGACAGTTGGGACGGACTTGAGCAGAAACAGCTTGCGCCGCGAATGATGACAGGCATTGCCAGACCGCTGGTTTACAATTCAGCGAGGTTCCGACTGCGTTGCGGCCGGTCGGCCGGGGACGAGCAAACCGTACCGACGCGTGCGATCTTTCATTCGTGTAGAGGCTATTTGGCGCGCGCAGGGCTGGGAGCGCAGCCAGCCCGCCGTGGGGAGGACCAGCACGGCGAGCGGGCGCGCGGCCAGGCGACCACTGCGCGCCATTTTCACTTTCCGGCCCGGAGGCGCAGCCCTCGACCACCACGACGACGGGAAGCCGATCCCGACAATGACAGTCGCAGACGCGGCGGCCAAGGCGGCGAGACGCACCGGATGTATAAAATTTAATACAGGCCTCGGCGCGGTGCGGCACTTGAGTCCCGCCTCGGAACGACGGCAGCACTACACTGCGATGAGGACCTGCAGGGGGAGGGGGGCCGCGGCGCCAGCACGGCAAAAACAACCCAAAAATTACACAAGTTGGTCCTAATTTCAAGTTATGTCGTAGGAGGGCGGCCGGCCGGAACCGGCCAAACTAAAACTACATAAATATCCTTCGAGGCTGCGCTGCGCCGCACACCCGCAAAGTTGCGCGAAGAGCCCCGCCAGTGTTATTGTTCCATTTGGGGCGGAAATACTTCTCGCGCGGCGCCGCCGCAGCCGTTAATAGATTATAACCAGCGCCGAGCCGATGCCGCTTAAAGGTTATCTTCTCCGTGACAGGATGACGGGGCGGCGGCTGTCTTAATTGCGCCAGTCTCTTTACCCCAGCCCCGCCCCCGAGGCCACACCCAGAAAAATGATTTCTTGAATCAAGTAAAATTTACTTGATTCAAGTAATTTTTTGAATTAATGTGCCTAGGTAAATTTCTACTATGAGTGAAGTAGAAATATTCTTGATTTGGTTAGAGTTGAATGAATGCAAAGCCTATAAGTATTGATGTGACACTCAGTTTAGCTTGAATCAAGTATTTTTAATCAAGAAAAATATTTTACTTGATTCAAGAAATCATTTTTCTGGGTGCACAATTCCTCCCCTTCTAAGCGGACGACAAAATAAGGGCATGTTTACATCGTCGAATGTATCCTAAATGAAACGCATGAGAGTAACCAATGGAATGTCCTTCGAAGGAGGACTCCAAAAGCGCCATCATGTGTTCGATTGAAGCCTCGAAGAGTGTCCATGCCCGCCTGGTGCCGGGGTCCTATGCGCGCTGCGCGGAGGCGGGAGGCCGTCTTAACTACCCCAGGCCCATTGCCATTGTCCCAGTGGATCGGTAGTCCACTGCTTCCTCCAAACAAGCTATAAACTGCACGAGGAATTAACCCCGGACGACACGGCCCACTCGGCCAGCCCGGCCAGCCCGCCGCGCAAAACCCATCTCATTTAACTTCCTCCATCAGCACCAGTGGGGCCAGCGGGGCCAGCGGGAGCCGAAAAGAAACCGGAGCCGGAATAACGTGACAATTCCAGTTAGCGCGCGCGGCCACCGCCCCGCCCCTTTCTTGCTGACGTACTAAATTTTGTGACCCGTCCTGATTTTTTCCGCCCTCTTTCCAGTCCGCGCGGCGTGGGTGGCGTAGTGGGTCAGGAGACCATTGAGAAGGCCAAAATTCTAGACGCAATTAGAGCTCCAGAGTCACGAAATGGGACTCGCACCGAACGTGTGACCCCACCAACGGGTTGCTCTCCAAACAAAGAATCCATAGGTGCGGTCACACGTTCGATTCGAGTCCCATTTAGCGACTCTGGAGCTCAAAACGCGTCTAGAATTTTGGCTTCCTCAGCGGTCTTCTGGCCCACTGTGGGTGGGCGGCGTGGCCCCCGTCCACGGCCCGCCGCGCTTCCCTCCTTGGCAGCCACAGGGCCGAGCGGGGCGCGCGGCAGTGCACAGCGGTGCATTCCCTAATTGGGATTGGCCAAATTCGGGCTCAACTTTTCTTGCGAGATTATCTTGAAAGATTCAGTGGCGGAATAATGCAGACTGCGCGGCAATCGCTGGGGCGATCTCGTCGCTAGGGCCAGGACCAGGGCCTCGAGGAGGAGGAGCAGGGATCTCGTCCTGTTACTGTGACGCCCGACAAACGAGGACACCAAACTTTCAAGGGGCAGCGCCGGCACGGCCGGGACGGCCCGGACACGGCCAGGGCATCCTTGACGACCACCCGCCCCGCCCCGCCCCGCCCCGCCCCGCCCCGGCCCGGCTCTCCTGGCACGGCTCCGGCCGGCCCGGCTAGCTCGACTCGTCTCCCCTCGGGGGGTCCACTTGCCAGTTCCTGGGGGCAGCGGGCGGCAGCGGCGGCAGCTCAGCTGACGGTGACGTGGAGTGGCCATCATCGCAAGCCCGCCCCTTCTTATACGATTCGCGGAGAACGAGGAGGGAAAGAGAGAGGGTGTGCGTGAGGAAGAGAGAGCGCGTGGAGGTGCGAGGGCGTCGTTATGAATGAGCTACAGCTCCCCATTCGTCTCACGGCCGCGCCGCTGCGGCGAGTGCAGCGGCCTTCTTTCTCTCTCTCTGCGCCTTTCTCCCCGGCCGCGTCGTGTGCTGCCAGCTCTCCGACCGGCCGGCTAGGCCTCTTGTCCCATAATCCACTTGGGCCGGCTTGGCCCTAGCTTGGCCCTGGCTTGGCTGACCGCCCCACCCCCGGTTCCCTCATGATTTTTTCGTCTCAAGCTTGAGTCGGCCGTCGGCCCGAGGCCCCGAGGGGGACAGGGATCACTCCGCGGCGCCCCTTTGCCAGCCTGTTGATAAAGGCTCGACCTCTGATCCCGGACCGCGTCGACCTCCCCGACGTGAACGCCCAGAAGCTCGATTAATTGGGCAAACTTTACTTATTATGCCGTTTTAGGCCGCAATAATCCGAGCAGCTGGTGCGCCGCGGCCAGCGTCCGTCCAAGGCATTCGCGTCGAGGATCCGGGTTCAAACACCCACGCCGCCGGCCGCCGCGAAACGCTTTCAGGAAAGTGACCTCGAGGCCACATCAAACAAGGCGCTGCTTTCTGAGCCAGAACTTTCCTCCATTGGAGAGATGGGGAACAGAGAAAGAGTGAGGCAGAAACTGGAATGTTGAGCGGGTTACTCGACCGCCTGCCCCACCCCACCTGTGGGGTACGGACAACCCCGCGGCCCCCGCTGACCGCCGTGCGGACGGAGTGACCCTGCGGCGGGTTGCCTAGTTGAATACCACACGGATGAAGGGGAGAGACGCCTGAGACTGAAAGGCCGGCGTGTGGCTGGGGAGTGGGGCTCAATCCCAACACTCGTCGCTCTGTCTCTCTCGCACGCACGACGCGTCCCGTGGGGGGTGCGAGAGGGACAGGGCGACCTCTTCGGAATGAGCCTGCAGCGAAGGGTTTAGCTAATTTGCGTCCCTCGGACACGAGCTCGGCGCGTGGAAGCGGCGCTTAGAATCTAAGCCCCACGACGCGAGAGCCTCGCCGCCGACGGAAGCCGTTACACGGCCGCAAAGCAGTGTAATGGTTTCCGGCGGCCAGCCGTCCCCCGATCGGCGGCGCCCCGATGACACTTTTCCTTTTCTTCCCGGTTCCCCGCAGACGTTCCCGCCCGCTCCCCGGGGACCCTTCTCCGCACCTATCATTGTCATTGTCAGCTCCTTCTGCTCCGGGTCCGCGCGACGAGTGGGCCGGACGAACCGCGCCAGGCCGGCCGCACACCGCGCACCGCTCTGTGCAGCGGCGCATCAGACAAAACAACTTGAAGCTCGAGGAATCTGGCCTGGCGAAGAAGCCGGCACTGCTGCGGCACATGGCGGTCTCGTCCCCGAGGGCCCCCGAACCCCCTTTCACCTTCCGGGGCGGGGCGGGGCGGGGCGGGGCGGGGCGGCTTCCCTCCAGCGAGGTGGTGGCTCGGCGTAGAACGTTTCGAGGGAATTGTCCAATTCGCTTTAGAGGGCGGCGCACGCTGGCAGCCCGGTGGGGCCCGGTGGGGAGTTGGCCTGCTGCTGCCCGGGGCCCTGGCCCTGCACGCCACCCGGCCCACCACGGCGACACGGCCTGGGAGGCCCCGTTTGCTTGACAGCATCAGATAAAACCGATGCCTTGGCTGCTGCGCTGCCGGACGGCACAGGTGTGATTGGCAGTCCCCCCTCCCCCCTCCCAGCCAGAGGGGCTCAATAACAAGCCCAGCCCGGCCTCGTAATGGCGCGCAAAAATGTTATTTTCCCTCGTGTTCCGCGCGATTTAAATTCCGGGGGAATGCCCAGGCAGGGGAAACACCTGGATCGCTTCTCAGGTGGCGCTGGGGCCCGGGGCAGCGCTGCTGCGCGAACATGAAATCGGCCAGTGTGGCGTAAAAGCGGGGACAGCGCGGCGCGGCACGGCGCGGCACGGCGCGGCACGGCGCGGCATAATCGCATAACGCAGAGGGACCCCGCCCGGACCTGCCCCGGACGCCGGCAGGTGCGCGTAGTGTTGGGTCGGGTTGGGCCTGCACCATTCAGGGGCAGGACGTGTCAAGGACGACGCCCTGCCCGCCGACCTGACCACGCACACTGCGCCGCAGTGCCTCACGCACTAAGCTTATCTGGAATTAGCAGTCGGTTGGGTTTCATGGCGCGTGCTGCAACCGTCTAAATAGCTCCCCTGCTCCAAGTGGGGCAAGAAGATGCACAGTGCGCCAGTCCTTGTAGGTCAGAGGGTTGCGGGTTCAAGGTCCGAGCGGTTCGCAGTAGGTAGTGGTCAAAAGAAGCGCTCCGGCGGCGCGAACCCAGCAACCCAGAACCCATGGGTTCGGCATGCTAATTGTGGGGCAAAGAGGCACAAAGTGGGCCGACCTTCGCATCAAAGGGCTGCAAAGGGCTGCCTGCCGGGCTTCGCGCAAGCAGAAAGGAATGGACTGATAGCAGGGCCAGCGGGCTGTGTCCGAGGCGGGCGTCGCTCTGTCGCACTCAGGGCTGTGAGAGAGACACACTCCAGATGGAGAACCGGGCCGAGGGCCGGCGGGGCGCATTGGGTCCTCAAAGGTCCCGGAAACCAGCAGGCTGACTCCAAACGGGGATCCCGTCAGCCCTTAGGTCCGGGACTTCCCTTGAGTGAGAGAGAGAAACCTCCACCTCGGAATCAGTCCGCCGGCAGAAAGGCGGTAATCACTTTATCGGCGTCGCGCAGGTCACGGTCCGCCGGCTTCCACCTTCCCTCTCTCTCTCTCTCTCTCTCTCTCTCTCTCTCTCTCTCTCTCTCTCTCTCTCTCTCTCTCTCTCTCTCTCTCTCTCTCTCTCTCTCTCTCTCTCTCTCCATCCCCGCGATGAAGGACCGATCAGGAAAGATGAAATGAATCATGACAGCGGGAGAAATGCTTCAAATCCTTTATGATAAAAAACACGTTCCCTTTCGCTGGCCCGGGCCGACCTTGGCCCGGACTCTCGAGGGGCGCATGGAGAGAATTTCAGATAACGGTGAGGAGAAAGTAACGATGCGTGGGTGGGGCAGGCAGTACAGCAGGGAGACAGGTGGCCGCGGGGCAGCAGGAAGGGAGCGCCCTTTACAGCGGCCCAAGAGGGCGGCCCAGCGCGCGGCACTTGACTGGAGCCCTTCGAACTGGTCGACCCGTTCCCCAGGATTAGACGCCAGTTCAAAGTTTCATTCCGGCGATAAACCCCGACAGAACGGCAGGACGGCGGCGACGGCTGGATGAGCAAACGTCGTGCCTTGACCGAGTCCGGGGGCTGCCGGGGGCTCCCGGAGGCCATTGCCATCGCGGGGCTCGAGGACCCATCCAGGAAGCACCGGCCGCACGACCAGGAACGCCCCGCCCCGCCCCGCCCCGCCCCACAACGGGCCTGGCGCGCCGCAGCCCCAGCCAACCCTACCGCCGCAACGGCGCCCGCACGGCTGCTCTCCCCCACCTTGCCCTTCCTTTTTACTGCCAGGACTATAAACCGGCTTTATTTTTCATTTCACTAAATTTGATTTACGCCAGTGTAAAAGGGAGTACACACGGCCCTGTCACGGCCACGGCGGTGTCGGGGTGTCGGCGCGGCGCCGGGGGCCCGCGCGGCCCGCGGGGCTGGAGGGAGGCCCGCCCACCGATAGAGTTGTAGCCCTTCGGAGAGTAGTACGCAACACGCCAAGTTCGCCTCAATTATGTATTTGTGCTTCCCGCCTGGACGGACGGACGGACAGACAGACAGACAGACCGCCCTCGCTGTAGCCACACCGGCAGGCCGCGCGCCGCGCAGCCAGCGCGTAATAATAATGGCAACAGGGCAAACGGACGCATAAATGAATCAGAAAGGCCGCTAATAGCGGAGCGTGCCACTGCCGTCACTGAGGCACTGCACGCGCCACGATTAAATTCACCGCGGGGAGGGGCATCATCGCGAACATGGCAACACTGAGGGTGTGCAAGTAACTCCGCGCTTCCCAGTGTGGACAACAGAAGGCCTGCTCCGCGTTTAGTGACGGTGTGCCGGGCGCGGAGAACGTGTCGTCGTCCTATTCGCAGGACAGCAATCTTGTCTTGCGAATAAGATGACAAGTCTTGACTCTCGGCAAACACACAGGGAACGGGGCGGACAGCTGCAGTGAGCGTAGCGTCCAACCTCGGCAAAGCATATTGCAGCACACGTAATAGAGAGGGAGGCACACGCTGGTATCGCAGAGGGGACTGTCGCACTCAGTCTCTCTCTCTCTCTCTCTCTCTCTCTCTCTCTCTCTCTCTCTCTCTCTCTCTCTCTCTCTCTCTCTCTCTCTCTCTCTCTCTCTCTCTCTCTCTCTCTCTCTCTCTCTCTCTCTCTCTCTCTCTCTCTCTCTCTCTCTCTCTCTCTCTCTCTCTCTCTCACACACACACACACACAGTCGTACTGCGCAGGGCCGGAGGACTTAGCGCAGGGCCGTTACCGTAATGTTCTAGGGGGTGCACTAGGACGCAGCGCGCCAACCATAAGCACTGCGTGAATTCCAGCCGCCATGGACCGTGCAGCAGCCTGCACGCGGAAAAGTGCGGCAGCCACTAAGGTAACTGTCCACTGCAGCACTGTGGCAATTCCGCTCAAGCCCGCGCAGTTAGAGCCAGCGCTCCCACTGGATTCGCCAAAGCACGCGGAAGTAAACACAGCAAAAAGAGGGGGGGGGGGAAGAAGTGCATTGTCGTTCAGCCAGAAGGTCGCGTCCACGAAGGCCGTGCCGCCACCGTGCAGTGGGTCATCCAGATCAAGTCAAACACCAAGCTCAGCTGCGTTGAATCCGCGGAGTAAAAGACGCGTTGCGTTCCACACCGCACGGCTCAGGCTCCACAGTGCACATGATGCGATGCGACCCACTGCGTGCGAGTCTGGGCGCCATCATCCCCGCCACGCCATGGTGGGGGGAGCCAGCCCAACGGGGCTCTATCTTGGCTCACCGTCAACTTTCAGCTTCATTGCCCCTTTCCGCGGACACCCACACACACACACACACACACACACACACACCACGGGGGGAGGGGGGGGGGGCACGAGGGATCGCCGCCAAATATTTCTTGGCCTGCATGCGGCGCTGAGCAGACGGGATGGCGACGCTGCGCCGCACTCGAAGTATTTGCATATCTCGTGCATAGCTAATCGGAAGGGCTGGCTCGGCTCGCTGGAAGTGCTGGGCTGGGCCTGGCTGCGCCTCGCTGCGCCTCGCTGCGCCCAGATCTGCCGGCCTGACATCGCGGTGCGGTACATGTGTCGGAGACGCAGCCCCCTAGGCTTCCTTCCGCGTCGCACGAAACGACAACCCCCCCCCCACCCCCCCGCCGACCAAGAAAGTTATCTTTTGGCTGGTATCATAAAAATCTTCCTTTTTATCCTCGAGCAAGTCGTGCACAGAAAAGCGCCCCGCGCTCCACATATTACACGACAAGCTATAACGTGTAAAGTTTAGGGCCCTCCGGAGGATTTCACAAAACCACAAGGAAACAAGTAACCTTTTTTTTACGAGATGAATAGTCTCCGGCAACTTGAACTCGGTCTGAAGCGAGAGTGGCGCGGGCCGTTGCAGTGTCGACGCCGGCGGCAAATTGGCCGGGGGAGGGAGATCTAAGGAAAAAAGGGGGGGGGATTCTAAAACCGTCGAGAGGACTGCTCAAACGTCAAAAGCCGAGCGGCAATTTACGGAGGAAATCGCCGAGCGCGTTTTTACTGCCATTTCATTAGAAGTACCTACTAAACCCGGCGGACGACACCGGGAGCCCTCCTTGTTGGCCTGACTGGCAGCAGAAATGAAACCGCGCGAGTCCTGAATTATAACAAAACGGGGGCGGCGGCGGGAGAGCACGACGTCGGGGTGCACAGAGGCCATCAACATCAAGCAGCTCCTCTTTTTATGTCGCCTGCTCCTGACAGTGATACCACCATTCGTTCTTCGCGGCGAAACGAAATACGTCATCAGGATCACATACTGTATGTAGCGGCGCACGGTGGCCCGTCGCCCCAATTTGGCGCAACGCTGCTCTGCAAGGACCTGCAACGTCGGGACAGGCTTCGCTTCCCGGATTTGTCCCCTTGTTGTTGTTGTTGCTTTTTTATTTTTTTTTATTTTTAGAAAAGTCATTTGGTGAAGCGAGCGACGCGGAGCCGGGATTGCGTAACGTGAAACCGACAAGAAAATTCCGTTCGGAAAGAATGAACGCAGCAGGAAGGAAGTGGGCTGAGGGCGGGCGAGCAGGGGGGGGGGGGGGAGCGGTGCTGCCGGAGGATGCACAGGTATCCGGTTATGATATGACGTCCACTCAGGCGTGTGAAGGCCCGATTACGGATCAGATTCCGGGCGGGCTAACCGACCGGCAACCAGCGGCGCACCAGGCGAAGGGAATGGGTTGCGTGCGCGCAAGGCTACGCGTGTGGGTGTGTGAGTGCGCGCTGCCACATCCCCCTTTAGCGAACCTACACGCCGCGCTCGCGTCCAAGGGCCACTCAAAAGGGCCGCAGTCTTAACGTGTCCTGGTTGCTCGCCGCCGTGGCGCACCTGTGCTTGCTTAAACACCGAGCATAGTACTTTGTGGGCGTACTCTCCAGCAACATACATGTTATGTCACCACACACACACACACACACACACACACACACACACACACACACACACACACACACACACACACACAAACACACGCCATATTGGCACTCGGTCCAGTTAAAACGCGGGGACGGGGGTTATCCCCGATATAGCAAATGAATGCATCGCGATGTCGCGCGTTCGGACTAGAATTCGCCATTGTTTCTCTGTCGACACACGACAAGTGACGACTGCCCCCCCCCCTTTTCGCCTGGCCGTTTCATGCCACTAGAATGGCCTGTTTATTCCAAAGCACGCGCGTCGCCGCAAGCAGAGCTAGCGCCGCAGATAAACGAATCTCCACCCGGCCACACAGACGCGCGCACACACACACACACACACACACACACACACACGCACAGCGGGTCCCTTTCACGTCGGTAATTGGTGGAGCCGGTTAATCTGCATAGAAAGGGTGCGATAATGGCCTCGTCCCCGCACGTCCCAGCGTGCTTGCTTGCTTGCCTGCTCCTTGCAGCCCGGCCCGGAGAGCCGCCCGGAGAGCCGCCCGGAGAGCCGCCCGGACCGCTTTTATTGGAGAGTGCCGAACGAAGATGAGCCCTCGAATCGCAGCTGTCTGTCGCAGCAGCACGCCTGGCGCCAACGCTCATATCACACACACACACACACACACACACACACACACACACACACACACACACACACACACACACACACACACACACACGAGAATTGCACACGTGTCCCGCGGAAGTGGTCACAGGCACGCGCTTGTCCAGCTGCGAGGTCAAAAGGACACGGCGCGGCACGGCGCGGCTCGGCAGGTGACACATGACACCGGCGGCCCCAGCCTCGCCCCTGGCTGCCCGGGCCACGCCCACATCACCGCCTCGCCTCCGGACTCGTCGCATCCGTGCGCTGCAACCACATTCCTAAGATTCGCGCAAAATGTTGTGGAAACAATTTTTAAAAATTATCTGCAGCAATTTATTTTTTTTCCTGGGGTGGGTTGGTGTTCCGAAGTACTGACCGTAGTGCATTATCAGAAGAAGTCCATACATCTTCAAAGGCAGCGCAGCGCAGGTGGCAGAAACTTACCTGAAAACAGACAAGAAAACGTCAGAAACTGGAGGAACGATTTTCCACTACTCTTCAAGTCGAGCAGCGCTTCGCTTCGAGTGGCCGAAGGACGAGTGAGCAAACTGCGTGAAAGGGAATTCGATTCCTCCGCGAACAGCCATCTAAATCGATGGTTACCTAATGAAATGTTTGTCGATCTGATCACGTTACAGCAGAGTGAAATTACGGGAAAAAGAGAGAGATAGAGAGAGAGAGAGAGAGGACGAGGAAGACAACGAGAGATGGGAGGGAAGGCGGCAGATCGCCAAACGGAACGCTAGCTGCCGCATGCATAGCCGCGGACCCGAGGCGGGGCGGGGCGGGGCGGGGCGGGGCGGGGTGGTCGCGCGTGGGGCGCAAATTGGCGGCCAGTTCAATTTATCGGTAGACATTGCGGGGCCGGTATGCCCCGCCCCGCCGGCACGCCCCCGACCTGACCGGACCTGACCCACGGCGGCCCAACTGCACGTGCAGCCCGCAAATTTCCTCGCGATATTCCAAATACTGTAACCGTGCCCGATGGAGAGAGAGAAGACGAGTTGCTTGTTCAGAAAGACTGAAATAAATCAACAATCAACTTGATTTTTGTGCAAATTGATTTTTTCTTTTCACTAAAGTCATTAAGCCAGGAGCTGATACTATTGTTTTTTTTCCCCCGGTCCCCGACCTGCGGCATTCATTGCCGACCTGGATGACAGAGCACCACCCATCCGTGTAACAATTACAGAGATTGTTGCCCTCTTCCGTGTCATTTACTCTGACAAATCTCTGCAAGAGCCCTAGTTCGCTGTGTGTGTGTGTGTGTGTGTGTGTGTGTGTGCGTGTGTGTCCGCCGTGCGTGTCGGTGTGGACGTGTTCGTGCGAGCGTGGTGTGAGAAGGAACAAAATGCGAGTCCATGTGGAAAATGAAGCGGGCTGCAGATTACAAATGTTCTTTCGGCGCCAATCCAAGCGAAAGCAGGCCTGGTGTGGGAGTGAGAGAGAGAGAGCCGTCCGAGCTGTCCGCCTAGACTCATCCGCAAGGGCGGCAGGAGAGAGAGACACTCCTCGCTTCTTGCCCACACGATAGAAAGCAACAGCTTTTTGGCGAAAAGCAATTCTGTCGTCAATTGTAGTACAAAAACAATAATCCAGTCATTAAATATATATATAAATTTTTTTTTAAAAAATTGCTGTGGACAACTTTCTTGGAGCGACGCGTCTCAGGTCGGTGTCAGTCGCGCAAGGCCCGGATTCTCCGTCGCCATCGACTTTATTTCCGGATCATGTTACCGGAGGACTCCGGGAGACAGGAAGGAAGGAATTGAGAATCCGTCCCGCACCGGCGGGGTTTCCAGGCAATGAGACAGGTGTGGATGGCGGCGAGGCATAGCCGGATGGCCGGCACGGACCGCGTGGGTGTCGGCAGTTCGGACGTGACAAACCCAGGAAGCGCATGGCGGCCGCACCGCAACAACCAGGCCCTGCTTCACTTCGGCAGCTTCCGGCCCGAAGGCCGAACGAGCCCCAAATCTCATGAATACTACCGCGCGGTGCATCGGGAGCCCCCACTGCACAGTAGGTCAGAAGACCGCGCAGGCGGCCAAAACTCTTGACGCGTTTAGAGCTCCAGAGTCGCTAAATGGGACTCGAACCGAACGTGTGACCAACCAATCGACTCCTGGTTGGAAGATCAATCCATGGGTGGGGTCACACTTTTGATTCGAGTCCTATTTAGCGACTCTGCAGCTGAAAACGCGTCTAGAATTTTGGCCGCCACAACGGTCTTCTGACCCACTGTGCACTGGCCGTGGCGGGGTGGGGTGGGGCGGGGCGGGCGGGGCGTGGCGGTACGCCATCGGATACGCTGCACCGCCACAAAGATAATCATTCTGATGAATGGCGCCATATCCGTACAGTACACACCCAGACAAAATAATTGGGAAGATCAGACGGGGAAGGAGGGGGGGGGGGCACCCGCCCCGCGGCAGGACACGGCCCCGCACTACCGCACTGCAACCACTGCTGCTGATACAGTCGGCGCATTATGGCGCCAATGATGATTGAAAACAAAAACACGGACGCGAACCATCCTCGATACAATCGCATACGTTGCGTCAACACTCGCAGTAAATGGAACTTGCCCAACCCACCACGCGAGCGCCGCCATTTCCTCCAGCTCGTGTCTGTGTGTGTGTGCAGTGAGGGTGTGTGCGTGTGTGCGGGGGAGCACGGGTCGCCAAATAGAGGACGTTCTGTGTGTGCGTGCCGGGACGGAGTTAGCGCCAGTATCACTGCGTATCACGGAGACCGACGGAGACGGACTGACCTGGCCCTGCGCCCTGCGGCCCACCCCCAGCCGATGCAGAGACGCCAAGTTAAAAAGTTATTTCGTCGGCCAAATAAACCCCCGGCTGGAACCCGCGCGGAGCCCCACGCACGCACTGGCAGGGCCGACGAAGGGCCCAAGGGCGGCGCCCAGGGCGAAGGGCTCGGGCCGCCAAAGGCCAGGGCGTGACGTCAGCGGCTTCCGCACCGAATTCATCTCCATTACACGAGTGGATGACTCTCCGCTTCCCCGGACGCCAAACACGCGTAATAATGCATCATAAGTCCAGAACAAGCGGCCCTCGCAGCGGTAGGATTTCGGACCCGACTTTCCGACCGCGCAGTGAATGAGTGCGTGGCGCTGCACGCCCGGCGAGGCCCTTTCACGCGCGGCGGGGCAGGTGTTCCAGCAGGCCACGGCCGCCGTGCGCCACGCGTGACGGCTAGGGTTACCGCCACGCCGATCACACACAGCGCACCACGCAGCTCCGCGCCGCCAGCCGGTCGGCCACCTTTAATTCATCAGCTGCACAGTGGGTCAGAAGACCGCTGAGGCGGCCAAAATTATAGACGCGTTTTGAGCTCCAGAGTCGCTAAATGGAACTCGACTCAAACGTGTGACCCCACGAATGGATTGCTCTCCGAACGAGGAATCCATTGGTGGGGTCACACGTTCGATTCGAGTCCCATTTAGCGACTCTGGAGCTCAAAACGCGTCTAGAATTTTGGCCGCCTCGACTGTCTTCTGACCCACTGTGAGCCGGTGCAGGTTCGGCCAGCACGCGACGGCACGGGCAGGTCGTTCCGCCGTCGTGTCATGGCGGGCAGGCCGTGGATTATTCACGGGTAAGAAGAGACGGAAAAGACAAAAACGATGAGCTTGTCAGCCCTCAGGGCGGCGGTTCCACCCCCTCCCTCCTCGATACTTGGTCTAACTTTTACCCCCCGCCTCCTCCCCGCCTCCGCGTCCACTTCCGCCTTCCTGTTTCAATCGCTGCGTTTGATGTTCCACGCTGTGCAAACGGCGCCAAACCTTTGGACGAGCGAAACTGTCATTTTCTTCCAAACTTCTCTTCTCCGGGCAAAAGGAAACCGGCAATCGCGGGGGGGGGGGGGGAGGAGAAACCGGGCAACAACAACGCGCGGCATGCAAGTGACTGTTGCTGCCCCCCTCTCTCGCACGACCACCTGGCGGGCTGTGTTTTAAACACCTCGTAAATATCTTCCCCCTCATGAAACTTTCACGCTATCCCCGTAAAGTCGGTCCGATACCGCGCGGCTGGCGGTGTGAGCCGCGTGTTCCGGGGCGTCAAGTCGCAGTTCACCTGTCGACTGCATAGAGGCCGAGCTGACTGACGCCGAGCTGACTGACGCTGCAGGACGTTGGCATTACTCGCTGGTTTTCTGTTTTCCATTTCCGCGTATAATCCTGAAAACGTGAGCTGCTCCCTGGGTGGCGGGGCACAGGGCCGGCGGGGGCCCATCCATATGGTAATGCCCCGCTGAAGGCGGATTAGGCACTCGGATTCGATGAAAAAATATAGAAAATAAAAAAGTGTGTTGTATTAGCCCGGGCCAGCACGGCACTCTTCTTTTTTTACAGAACAAAACGGGGCGCGTTCATTCCAATTATCGCTAGTTTAGGAGCATCGTTGTGGGCTGGCCGACCCGGCTGGCCGCAAATAGGGGTCTGCTGAATATTGCAAGCGGGTGCTTCGTAAGTGGAGAGAGAAGTCGGACCGCTGATTGTCAGGATCACGCCAGGCAATGCACCACCAAAAAATAAATAAATAAAAAATGTGAATTATTTTTTCCCAAATGCGGCAGGATTTTTAAACCACCAAAGAAAAGGAAAGAGCGTTTTATTGAATTAAAAATGAAAATATCAATGCGGGAAAAACAGTTTTGGGAATAATCTTAGACTGAGAACAAATTTTTTTTTGTGGACGGACTTAGCGCAACCGCGGCTTCGTCGATGAAAAGAGCAAAGAGTCCTCGCAAAGGAGGAGCCGAGGGTGTTGCGGCTGTCACTGGCCGCACACCAACGTGGCGAAGATGACGACAATATGCATGCAAGCGGCGTGGCCGGGGCGGGGCGGGGCGGGGCGGGGCGGGGCGGGGCGGGGCGGGGCGGGGCGGGGCGGGGCGGGGCGGGGCGGGGCGGGGCGGGGCGGGGCGGGGCGGGCGGGATCCCGCGCGAGGAGCAGGGAAAGAAGGGCGGGCCGTTACCACGCGCGGGGAATGCGAATGGCAGCGCTACACGGACGCTTAATGTTTTTATCATTTTGGCTGTGGCTGTACGTGCCGTGCGCAGCAATATTGGCGGGCGCCCTGCAGGAACAAGGAAGGTCCTTTGAGCCCGCCGAGAGGAGAAAGAGAAGGAGGAGGGGGCTCCCCGCCATGCATGAGAATCTGGGAGGCAGCGGGGCGAACGTGTTGAGGGTGGTGGCGTCGATTCGAGTGCCGCGCGCCGCCACGCCGTGTGACGAGGACGACGAGGAGCACTTCACACCTCGCATGATGGTGCCTGGCGCGGGCCGGGCCGGGTCGCTGTGGCAATCAGGCTGCTGCAGCCGCTGGGATGGAAGAGGCAGCGCACAGTGGGTCAGAAGACCGTTGAAGCGGCCAAAATTCTAGACGCGTTTTGAGCTTCAGAGTCGCTAAATAAGACTCGAAACGAACGTGTGACCCCACCAATGGATTCCTCGTTCGGAGAGCAACCCATTGGTGGGGTCACACGTTCGATTCGAGTCTCATTTAGCGACTCTGGAGCTCAAAACGTGTCCGGGATTTCGGCCGCCCCAACGGTCTCCTGACCCACCGTGCAGCGCATTGTGAGCGCGCGGTGACGAATTTGAGAGGCGTCTGCTGCGAGCGGCGCACCGCATTCAGGGCGCTGCACCGTGGCGCCGGCCAGCCAGATTGGAGTAGTGCCGCCCAGCCAGCACGTCTCCAGGAATTCGTTAACCGCGCCGCCATGACGCCCAGTCCCGACGTGGCCCTCTGGGGTGAAAGGGCGGCCCGCAACCCTCTCAAGAGGGGGCAGCGGTCCAATGCAGGGTCGCCCCATCCCGGCACGCCGCCGCCGACCCGAGGCGTCCGAATATGAGCCTCGCGGGAACCGGGCCGAGCCGACGCCCCCGAGAATCAGGGCCAGCAGGGAGCACTCCGCGGACTCCGTGGCCGGAGAAACTTGAGAGTTGCCGACCAACTCGGCCGAGAGCCCAGAATGCAGGCCGGGCGCCGCGGGGCGGCGCGGGCCGACTCGGACATCAAGGTGGCCGGCCGAACCCCAAGGTCACTTTTCACAAAGTTCCCGAAGGACGCAAGTAATTTGTTGCGAGTGCAATAAGGGTGGGGGTGCGGCTGATCCGTCCCGCTCCGCCACCCCACGACGCGCGCCAACGCCCTCCGATATTTTTTTTTCCTGCCAGCGTTATGACCCTGCTCACGGCTCAGGGCAGGCGGCCCGCGCGGGGCCGGCAGCGCAGGACACTTGGCCAACAAGTTTGGCGGGGCGGCTGACCCGGCCCGACTAGCGATCTGACCGACCGGCCACACAGTGGGGCACCGCCCTCTTCCAAGCGCGCCGAGACCGCTAGAGGCCCAAGCGGTACGCACGGCAAGTTTACCGACGTCTGGCTGGCGGGGCCCAGGACGGCCCCGGTCTCTGACGTGGCCTCTGCGAGTCCCCGAACAGACATTCGATAGCTCACGGCCTCCACCACTCCAGTGGAAGAGGTCTGAGGCCTTCGAGGAGCGGGTGGAGCGGGCACTCAGAGGGAGGCTAGATTCCACGCAACGCCAGCGCGGCGGCCAGCCCGGCCGGCCCGGCCGGCCCCTGGAGTGGTTCACTGCAAAGTGCAGATGAGAGCCGCCTCCATCAAGGATTGAAATCAATTATGGAAGGGCTACCTTTCATTGCCTGCACGAGCCAAGGGCCAAGGGCCGAGGGCCGAGGGAGGGCACGGGCCCAGGCCGCGGTGAACATCCAAGTCGACACAATGGCGGATAGGGCGCGCGTTTAGCTCAGGTAAGGGCTGAGGGCGCCGTAGGGCCGGAGGCAGGCGGTAGCGCTCCGGGACAATGATTACCGCAGTCGCTTCCAGCATGCTCCCAGCAAGCAGACTAGCGAGTCGGGTCGGGGAGTCTCGCCACCCCCAGCGCCATCAAGCCGAGTAGAACGAAGCGGATTCGGTGAACGCGGCGCGCAGCCATTAACTTCCCTGCCATGCAAATGCTCGGTGTCCCCGTTAAATTACTCGCCCGTTCCAGTGGCGGATAGCCAACCGATCCTCGCGGGAAGTACTTTTATGCCGCCGCGATTGAAACATTCATTCTCGTTTCCGCATTCCGAGCAGGATTGATTCCCCCGTGTGCTCTGAGGGTGCCGCCGAAAATTGTCGCAGTCTCTCTCTCTGGTTTGGTGTGGGTGCGAGGGGGATAAAGCGAAGCACTGTTCAGCATCCACCAGAGCTCCATAATCACTCAAATCGCACACTGCAAACAGTTGGGGAAAAATCAGTCACAGCAAACAGGGTGAAAAAAAATATAACACCACCACATTTCTTATTTCTTATACCTTACCCGAACGTGGTAAGCTACAATGTGTTTACAAGCTTATTAAAAAAGTTGGCCAATAAGAAAGCAAGGAAAATGCAGGAGAGGAGAACTATACGTCTGTCTGCTAGAAGTAATTTCATTATAATGCTAAGACAGGCGTTAATGAATGTGCTACGCGTTGCGTTACACAGTGCAGAGCTGCCTCCTCGGCCGGCAGCGAGGGCAGGCAGTGAGGGGGACGACGGGCAGCCGTGCATTCTGCGCGCCATGGCATTCTTACTCCACCGGGTTTAAAAGCCGCCGAATCAGCAGCAAAATAATGAAGTGTCTTGCCCGGGTCACGGCGGCGTCGCCCGGAACGCCGACGACCCGGCCAGCAAAAAACAACAGCAGCAACACACTGTGCACGCACGGGCAAGAACAAGGCCTCGGTGCGTGTGCGGCGCTGCGAGCGGCATTAATATTGACGCACTCGTGGCCCACAAAGCGGCGAGACCACGCGGCGGGCCAGCCAGGCCAGCCAGGCCAGCCAGGCCGGGCCCCCCACGAAGAAGAAGGGCCCGCACACCGCACAGCTGAGCCCACAAGAGGCCGCCCCGCCCCGCCCTAGGCCCTCGAACACGGCAAAGTGAAAGGGCGAGGCGGGAGGGGGAGCACTCACTTTTGTCCGTCACGGGGGCGTGGCGAGGCGTGGCGTGGTGGCGCGCGCCGGCGGAATGCGATTCTTGGCAGACGCGGTGTACCTCGGCACCCCTCCCACCTGCGCCCTTTACGCTGGAGGGTGCTGGGCGGTGCGAGGCGCGGTGCACGGGGCTTGTTTCAGCGGCAAAATATCGTTCAGAGTGGCTGTTGGACCACGCAGCTCGCAACGCGCACAAAGCAAGCGGCAATTTTAAAAGCACGCACCGCAACCAGCCCCACTCGGCCCGACCCGACCCCACTCTAATGTTTATTAGATATTCCGCGGGAAATCAGCGCGCACTTTTCGATTGCAGCAGCTTTCCGCCGCGACCGCAGACCGGGCGTTCCGCAACGGTCTCGAGGCTTGGCGGGGCGGGGCGGGGCGGGGTGGGTCGGGGCGGGGTGACAGCGCCTTGTATGCATGGGGATGAATAATGCGAGACAAGTCATTACCCCCACTGCCCCACGGCGCGGCGTTATACAAGGAGACCGTCCCCCCTCGAGAAACACCTCACCATAGTCATCGCACACCTCAATCCCCCTTCACGCGCAAGTCAATCAATTCCGACTTCTTGGTGGGCAGGTACTTAACACGAGACGGGCGTTGGTGAAACCGTTCCCTTGGATTCAAAATAGGCCCCCCGAATTGGAGGGAAACGCTTTCTGCCGTGGCCCGGGACCAGTGCTATGGGCGAGGAAAAGAGGGCGTGGGATTTATTTGGGCGGGTGCACTATTTGCTATTCCACGAGTTGGCGACAGACTTGGCACAAGAGGGCGAATTTGACGGCGCAGATGCATGCAGATTGGGCCGCCTGCAACACACAACACATGCAGCCGGCCGCCTCCGCAGCACAGGCGGCCCGGAACCAAAGTGAACGCCTCCGGCGGCGGGGATCCGGACGCGGCCGGAGCCATTGGCGGCGCCTGATTGGCCGAGGCACGTCGCTGCACCGGAGGCGCCCGGAGGCACCCGGAGGCCGCGCTGCCGGGGCAATGCAAACAGCAGGAAAAATAAAGCAGCCTTTTGCGCCGTCTGGATTATTTTATAAATCTCGGCAGCTCATCATGGGCGCCACGGAGCCGGCCTGCCTGAAGGATGAAGGGGGCAGTGGAAAAATACAGCGCCGCCACTGCGGTGGTGAGGACGGCCCGCGGGACGATGAGACGATGAGGCGTTCCAGCGAGGTGGGGCGGGGTGGGGCGGGGGCTCGGGTCGCACGTCCACTACAGCCATTAGGTCCATGAGTCGGCAGACACGCTGCACTCCACCAGCCGGGCGACGACGTGCCCATCAAGCAAACCAACACACACACACACACACACACACACACACACACACACACACACACACACACACACACACACACACACCAGTAATGCGCGTAATCACACACGCGCGCACAGACACTCACACATACGTGTGCACGCATGCACATGAGCAAGCGCGTGTGTCGTACAATCCCACAAAAGCTCCCTCCCAACCTGGGTAGTAAAGAAAGCCCTCTCTCTCGGTGTAGCCCCGCCCGCGCACCCCCCCGCGAGGATAATTACCCACATTAAATTTGCCGCTGTAAGCCCCGAAAACAAATTAAATAAATGGAAGGACACAGTGTACGCTCTGGTTTAGCTGTGTAGAGCACCAGCCGCAGACATCAGCGCATAAAGTCGGGGCTAATCCACGCGCGGCGGCCACACACACACACACACACACACACACACACACACACACACACACACACACACACACACACATTCAAGCAAGGAAGCATTCCCTCTCCGCACGAGGACCCCCAGCACACGGTTGGCAACCATAACATTTCAAAGACTCCCCGGCGGCGGGCGATGCTGTGGCGCTGCAGCGGGGGCCAGGGGCGGCAGCGCGGCAGCGGGTGGCTGCGTCGCGGTGTCCACCGCGGCCATAGCGTCTTACACAAGGGAGCTACCCGGCAGGCCTGGCCAGCCGGCTGGCTACGCTACTCGCCGAAGCTGCCCACAAAGGGGTTCAGCATTCCGCGGCAGTTTAGCGCTGAGCCCGGCCCGCTGGAATGCAGAGCATTGTGCTAATAAACGTGCCGCAGGCCCGGCTGGGCCAGACAGCGCCTCGTCGCTCTGTCCCTCTCGCACCCCTACGGCACGCGCCGTGTGTGCGAGAGGGACAGGGCACGGTCCGGAACCCGCCCGCCCATAATGAAACGGAGTGAATAGAGAGATTCCTGCGGCGCGGCGCGGTGGCGCGTATCGGCTCGAGTGTGTCCCAACAGTCCGGCGGCGGCACAGTGGGTCAGAAGACCATTGAGGCGGCCAAAATTCTAGACGCGTTTTGAGCCCTACTCGAATCGAACGTGTGACCCCACCAATGGGTTGCTCTCCAAACGAGGAATCCATTAGTGGGGTCACACGTTCGATTCGGATTAGCGACTCTAGAGCCCAAAACGCGTCTAGAAATCTGGCCGCCTCAACAACGTTCTTCTGGCCCACTGTGGGCGGACAAGCCGGGGGCGGCGGGGTGGGGGCGGCCTGAGGCCCCCTCACGCGAGATTGGTTCTGGCCAGGCGGCGCGGGGAACAGCCCCTGCCGATGCGCCCAACCACCACCACCACTACCATTTAAGCTCCACCGTCGGCCGACCGGCCCGGAGTCCCGAGGCGAATCGATCCGGAATCTACTTTAGGTGTTGCATTCAGCGGCAAAAACTATGACGCGCGTCGAGTCGACTTCCGGTCTTAATCCCGGGCCCGGCGAGCCCGGCTCCGGGCTCTCCGAGGCTGACAGCGCGCGGTTTTGCCGGGCGGCTTTGAAAGCCCTGGCCATGAGTCGCGCATTCCCGTTGCCACGCCACGCCTCGCCGCAACAGGTCACGGCGCACAGTGGCATCGGCCGCAACGGTCGTGTTTATGTGGAGGGTCGTTAATTAAAACCGGGCATGGCTTTTTGCCCGCGGGCGCCGCGCCCTACCTGGACTCGCCGCAAAGCCCCTACAGCCCGCACAGTGGAGCCCACACAGTGGTTTCTTCGGTGGCGCGGTTCATCCGCACTGTAAGTCATTTCCCCCCTGCCCACGCGCGCGCCAGTGGATCAGTCGGAAATTGTTCGTCGCAAAAGAATGTCAATTCGGTAACTTAATCCTCGATTTCGCGGTCAAAATACCCTTGACTCGACCGTCGGCTGCTTCATGAAAGTAGCGCTGCTCGGCGCGTGCATTGAGGAGGGCTCTGCCTTTCCTGGGAGACTCCCTGGACGCTACCTCCGTCAAAAGGGGGAGCACTGTTTGATCGATAGAGTGGCGACCCGCACGCAGCGCAAGACAGTGGCAGGCAGCGGCCTGGGCAAGGCGGGCGCGGCGGGCACGGCGGGCGCGGCGGCCGCGAGGTGCACCTCGTGTGGAGGGAGGAGGAGTGGCACTCAGTGAGTCAATAGGCAGGCCGGCCCGACAACGCCAACCCCACCGACAGTGACGTGAAACGAGCAACCTACTGTGTCCCCCCCCCTCCCTGCGGTCCTTCAGAGGGAAGTCCCAATAACTCGTCGTGCGCGCCATCCGCGTTGTGACGCTGTGGGCGGCTGCAGCCAGCACTGGCAAGGCAGGGCAGGAAGCAATACACCGGAAGTACGCCCGACGTGGCGCCGCCGAGGCATGGCCGCGGCAGCCAGGCAAGCAGCCAGCCAGCCAGCCAGCCAGCCAGCCAGCCAGCCAACCGTTATCTCCGCGGCGATATCCCCTTTTGGTCGCATCAAGGCTCGTTCTGCGTGAAGACGCATTCTGCAGAAATAGACGCAATAACGCATTACGTTTTTCATGGGCCACTCAGGGGCAAACCGCGTGCGTCTCCGTCATTCCACTGCAGACAGCTCGTTCACTGTAATTCAACGAATGTGCCGTCATATTCGTTAGAATGTGAATTTTGTCACGTTCGTTTACGATGTCACATTCGTTTGACGTTCAAACGAATGTGACGTCTATTCAAACGAACGTGACAAAATTCTCATTCGAACGGATATGACGTCACATTCATTGAATTACAATGTTCGTTGAAGAAGATCCCGACGACGCTTTAGTCACTTTCCGACCTTTGTCTCCAACAGAAACGTAAATCGGAAAAACGGAAAGCACCGCGCTTTGCGAAATAAGCCTTTCGCGCATGGGAAAAAAAAAGCAACGGCCCGGGAGAGATGATTCGATTGCGCACCGCCGGTTGGTCGGCCCGGCCGGTCCCCCGCGCGCCGAGCCACCCTCACTTGTAACCGGAAATCCATTTGAAGCGTGAAGCCGCGTCGCCCGCTCCGCATCGGGGGGTCCGGGCGGGTCCGGGCATGTGCGGTGTATGGCACGGCAGCGGTTCCGCTCGCTGCCCGCGGTCCGGGCAGACAGCATGCAGACAGCATGCAGACAGCCGGGCGGCGCAGGACCAACGCCGCACTCCTCGACGGGGAGGCCGATTTTGGCGCCGGCCTCTTATCGCGCCGTTATCGAATTACCGCGGGTAATGCTTGAGTGTCATGACGGGGCCTCGACGCCGTCCTGGGGGACGTCCTGGGGGAGGGCGGCGGCGGCGGCCGAGTCCGCCATGCCCACGGCACATTACTCATAGGCAGGGGAGGAAAGTTTTTCCAAACTTGGGACATTTTATGTTGGAGTTGTGTCATGCGGGCGGTGGGCCTGCTGCGCAGTGGCCTGGCGTGGCGTGGCGTGGCCCGAGGTCACCGGTCCCAAACTATGACGTATCTCTCCTCTCCCATTTTCGGCGGTGCACATTGCAGCGGTCCCAGTGAACCGCTTTGGTGCTCGGGGCGCCGCTCGCCGCCTGATTTACAACCGACTAACGTGTGTCATGCAGACGGCCCCAACTTCTTTGCCGTTCTTGCGGGCCGAGCTGTGTGCGCCGTGCTGTGCGCCGTGCTGCCTACCGCCCGGTCTGCGGGCGCATTGCCGTGGCAGGCCAGGCTGGCCCACCGGTCGTCCCTCTGTCGAACTGCAGCAAGCAGTTTCCGTCGCCGGCGACCCTAAACTACGACTGTGCTGCTTGTGGGCTTCGCAAGCTGAAACACACACACACACACACACACACACACACACACACACACACACACACACGGCCGCACCTGCCGTGTTCCGGTCCCGTGCGCACCACTGGGGAACGCATGCGATCGGCGCGCACACGGTGTTCAAATGCGATTGCCAAAAAAAAAAAAAGAAGAAGAAAAAAAAACAGTTTGCGCGTTTCATCACGAATCCGCGACAGATTTTCACCCCGCAGTGGATGCGAGGGAGTCCATGGTGAGAGAACATGTGATGTGTCAGGTTCACTACGTGGTACCAGCCCCGCTGGAAACGGATCCCTAGTTCCCTCAACTCGGAGGCGTGTCCCGCCCCACGAACACTGGAACGCCAGTGCGGCTCACCAACTCGGTCCTGTTTCGTAGTTGGGCTGCATCTGGAGCAGCGCCATTACAGCGGTCCCACATGAACTACGAAAAAGAGCCGTCCATATCCATCGGGGGAATTAATGTGAAAGCTATCTGTGTTTGCGAATCGTACACAATGAAGTTGGCCCAGTAGACCGTGACCCCACCACCACGCCCCGCCGCACAAGGGTAAGTTGTGACATGATGTTGCCGCCAGGCCACACGCATTAAAAAAAACGAAAAAAACAACAACATGCAGCAGGTGACCCATGACGGACAAATGAGCAACACGAAACGCGAGAATCACTCAACAAAAGAAAATACCGGAGCAGCGGCAACAGCTGCAAACGCCCCGTGGCGTACCGACAATAACAACAACAACACCTCCAACCTAATGCTCAACTAACAGCACCAACAACAACAACAACCAGCAGCCGGCCAGCGCGGCTTCACACTGATGCAAATAACACGGATCGGGGGTGGGGGAAGACAGACGCAAACAGTCGAGATGGCTTCCTGGACGAGGACTCCTGCGTCGCACTGGGCCCCAATTTCCTCTCCAACTCGTCCCGCCCGGATCCCTCCGGCACTGCACCGTAATCCACGTGAAACGGTGTGCGTGCATTCCGCCGTGGTCTGCGTTGTTTCGTCGCTCCGTCCTCCTCGCACCCCCACCCCACCCCCTGAGTGCGGAAGAGACCGAGCGACCAGAGGCTCATCCTCGGATTCAGTCTGCATGCTGGTGGACTAGACAGGCCAGGAGAAAGTGGCGTGTGGCCAGGGGCATCGTCACGGGGGCAGTCTGGATTCGACGGAAAAATGAAGTGGCGCGGCCACTTGGTGCGCAGCTGGGGGCGTCGCAAAGCAGCCCAACGAGGTCATCACGGCGCTGGTCACTCCACGTCCGCAACAGTGTAAAAGGAGGGGGGGAGTGCAGGGCTAACGACCACTCGCCCTCTCCACCGCCAGCCCCGCCGCCAGCTCTTATAGAGATCCGTTTAACTTTCTTTCCGGCTTGCCCACAAGGAAATGCGTTTTTTCCCTCCCGAGCCGCTCGGAAACAACGGGAAAAAAAATTAACGAGGTTTGGACAAGAAAGCGAAAAGGTTTCCTCGGTGCGCGCGGCGTGGCGCTGCGCGGGGTGGAGGGAGGGTCGCATCAGGCACTGCACTGCGGCCATGTCTCGCGGATCGCTTCGTCGTCGTCGCCTTCTCTCTCGCTCCCCTGCGGGACACCACAGAGCGACAAAACGATCCCTCGGAGTGGAGCACGTGCCCCCAGACACCGCGAATAAACAATCAGTCCATCGCCGGACTCTGATTGCGAAACGCTCGGCGGACGACGCGGTCCCAGGGGCAGCCCTCCAATCACCGCCTTGCAGTTTACTCTCCCCTCCGCGTCGTTCATCCCGTTTAATAACTCATCCCCGACTGAATTTATTGTTTCTAAAAAAGATGTCAGAGGCGGAAACAGAGCCCCACCCCCCCACCGACCGCGTCAATTTAATGAAGGAGACAAAGTTGAGGGCCATTGAAAGTATTTCACCGCCAGCATCGCGGCAGACGTGCGGAGCGGGGCCCCCGCAGGAAGCAATAGATAACGCGCCGGACAGCGGACACAACGAAGCAGACGCGCGTTGTGTGTCCTCCTCGGCGTCCTCGCCGGCCGTGCTGCGGGAGGGGACACACTGCGGGACCGCGGCCGGCGAGGACCTCGAGCGGCTTAAGGCGCGGTACGCGGGTCGGGCCGCGGGGCGCGCGGGGCGGCCGGGCCGGCCGGGCCGTCACCGCCAGATGAAATATGCGTCTGCGCGGATGGGGCCGCGCGCTGATTCGGCCGCGGGCCGCGCCGGCCGACGCTCGGCCGCAGGTCTCGTCTCTGGCCTCGAGGGCCATCGGGCCAGATGGCGGCTGGAAGGAAGAAGCGCGGTGACGTCACTCCAGAAAATCAATCAATTCGAAATCGACTTGAAAAAATAAAAAAAATATTTTAGTACCATTTCATGGCGATCTAGCGCTGAAAATAAATTATGCACAGCAGTTTGTAAACACAAGTTTACTAAAATTTTGAAATTTTTGGAAATGTTTTGCCACTGTTTTTTTTTTAAGTTATCAAAAGTTTCGAAAGCCCTTGGACTAGGCTGTTGCAAAGGCATTGCATGCAAGTGGGGCACCGTCCTCGCTCCACTGGGCGCGGAAATAGCCGCGCCGCACCGCAGCGCCGCGGGCCGGGAGGCTCGCCGTGAGGCCGCCGGGAGGTGAACGTCTACAAATGGCCGGGGAAGAACGAGGTCGCGGAACCGGAAGGAACATCCCCGGACACTATCACTGGCGAACCAGTAAAAATGTTTGCCAACTCTCGGACACAATGGAGCGGCGGGAAGTGGCGGGAGTGACGCGGCCCACAAGTGCTGCGCGTCACCCCGCGGGGGGCCCTCACCCCGCAGGGGCCCCGCATCCCGAAGGGGTAAGACGCCAGCGAGGGAGGTGCTCGCGTCTCGCGTCAATAGACACGACATTTTTTTTTCCGCCGCCGCGCGCGTTTAGGTGAGGAGCGTCGAGTGTGCGTTTACCGCGCGGGTGGCCCCCGGGGGCGCGAGTGAGAGAGAGAGAGAGAGAGAGAGAGAGGAGGGAGACAGGGCTGTGTCGACAAGGCGCGCACAATCCGCAGTAGAGAAAGCAGAAACACGTTTCAGGCGGGAACATCAAGGACTCCTTTGACGGGACGCCCCGCGGCCGCGCGCCCCGCCCCACCCCACCCCGCCCCACCCCACCCCGCCCCACCCCGCCCCGCCCCACCGACCGCACACAGGGGCGGAATATTCAATGAGAATCAAAACACACAGCGAGACGCGTGCCTAGCGAGTGACGCGGCCTGCCGAACCAAGGTCTTACCGCGCATCGGCGAAAAAGTTTCCGAAAACCGAAATGGTGAAGCCGGCTGTCGCAGCGGACCTTGGTCCGTCGTTTACAGGCAGAGATTATGCAGTTCGGAGACCCAGGCCACCGAGCACTAGGCCGCAGGCCGCGTCGTGCGGTGGGAACTTTACAAAGTGGGGCAGACCCGTCACTCCATCAGACGAATCGCCGACTTAGGCTGGGCACTGGCATTGTGGACACAGACGGGCGCAATAGAACGCACATCTTGTGCGTTTTTAATTTTTTTATTTTTTATTAATTTTTTTTTTTGGCGCAAGAAATTTATTTCATTGAAATTGAGAAACGTCTCCTGCTTTTTCTTTATTTTTTTTTAATATTTTTAAAATCATTAACCTTCTTCAATGCTAATCTTTAGAAGGATATTTAGGATCAAGTTCACCCAACACATTTCCTATGTCTCTCTATAGACCCACACAACAAAACAACAAAAATAAACAGTTTTTCCTTGGATAAAAAGCCTTCTCTATTACGATTTACTTTTTCTCCCCCAACCAATAACGCACCGTGGGAGAGGAGGGATCAAGACAAGTACAGCAGCGCACGCCACCGGCGTCATTGTTTTCATAGGACGGACATGCATGTCACTCGGCGTGTCACTGGCTGCGTCGCGTGACGCGGAGACACGCCTCGTCGACTGCACGCCGGCGTTCCGGGCGCAAGCAGGCCGGCAGACAAACAGAGACGCCGAGCGGCACGGCCACTCGGAGCGGCTTCCCGCAAAGGTTCCCTTTTCGGGCCACAGTGAGTGAAGTTGGCTGGGTGCGGTACCGGATCACACCGATGCGGTCCTGCGGCTGGACGCTACGGCACAGTCAGAGGCCACCGAGCCGCGCCGGCCGGCAGGGGCGCCATCGCGGTCGACTCCGTCCCCTCAGCGATTGTAGAGCCCCCTCCCCCTTTCGGGGAAGTCCAACCAGCGCTTGGCGGCGGCGCGACGCTCGGACCAGCACGGGGGAACTCGCGGCCCAGGGCCAGGCCGGCGCGCGCGACCCGGTCCTGGTCGTCGCGGCCGTCGCCGAGGCCGACAACGCCATTTCACGGCGCGCGACCCATTTCCAGATCCTCCTCTCGCTAACTTTTTATTTGCGCAGAGAGAACAGCAGCAGCAGGGCAGGGCTCTGTGTGTGTGTGTGAGCGCACGCCCCCGCACTACGACCACCACACCCCCCTCACACACACACAGAGGCGCACTTTCACTTGGTGCAGCACACGCTAGGCTACACGGTGATGCTCGTCCCAAATGGAGTTTATTGTTGCCAAGTAAAACGGGCGCGGCGGGGCGAGGTGGACGTGCCGGGCCACTGGGGGAACTCCATTAACCCGCGGGTGTAAAAAGGCGCCAAGTTGCAACGCCGATAGGGAAAGCCACGTGCTCGCTCGCGCGCCTCTGTGTGGGTGCGTGTGTGTGTGTGTGTGTGTGTGTGTGTGTATGTGTGTATGTGTGCGTGTGAAGGGGGGTTAATCCGCGGGGAATGGAAATCCGTGGGGAATTCCTCCCCCGCTTTTTGCGGCCCGCTTCCCGCGATCGTTTTGACAGCCCCGTCCGCCCTCTGAAAAACAAACAGATGAGCTGGTCCTCAGAACAAGAACGCGCCGGACGGTTCCACTGGTTCGAATCTGAGAGACTGGAAACGTGTACCGTGGCGCTGCACCTTGGGCACCGCGCCCCAGCCGAGGAGGCCCCTTGCGCAAATCCCTCTTTGCTCGGGACAAATTAACCGACCTGTTGTTGCCACGGCAACCAATTCATCCCCGCTACTTCGAGACGCCGCCAAGCGCAGTCTTCTTTCCCCCGAGGACAACGCCCTCCTTAAACAACCCCGCCGGCGTGGCCCCACAAAACTTACAGCTTTGCCCCCTCTCCCTTCCGCCCACCGTCTTCCCGGCCAGGAAGGTGGGCAGCCCTCGCTGCAAGGGACAGGGCCAAGCCGCGATGGGCCATGTTGTTTTTGCTGCCAGAAACAAAAAAAAAAAGGAGCTTCGACTGAAATTTTGAAGCATCGAAGGCGTGCGGTTTACGCGTCCCGTAAAGCAGCGTGTCCGTCCCACCCGCTCGCGGCCCCGCTCGCACAAGTGGGTCGGAAGACCTCTGAGACGGCAAAAATTCTATACGCGTTTTGAGCTCTAGAGTCGCTAAATGGGACTCAAATCAAACGTGTAACCCCATCAATGGATTGCTCTCCAAACTAGGAATCCATTTGTCGGGTCACACGTTCGATTCGAGTCCCGTTTAGCGACTCTGGAGCTCAAAAAGCGTCTAGAATTTTGGCCGCCTTGACGGTCTTCTGGCCCACTGTGGCTCGCAGCCGCCGCTCGCAGCCCGGCCGAGTTTGTCGTGGGTTTATGTGGCGGGCATACATATTGAAAGTGACGCGTCTTCTTGGGGGCGACGGCGGAGCGGGCTGCGGCCTTGGCAGCGGCTGGAGCAGGTAAGGCCCGTCATTTATAAATGACTCGAGACCGGCCATTTCCAAATGAATGGGTCGTTGGGGAAAGGGGCGGGTCGCGCCGGGCACTTGGACTTGCAGGCTGCAGTATTCATCGACGCAATCCCAGTGCCAAATTGTAGCTTTGGAACCGAAGGGTCCCGGCGAACACCATCGACTGTGTGCGCTAGTGTGTGTGTGTGTATGTGTGCGTGCGCGTCGTTTGCGGTAGATGCTGGGCCGGGATAGCGGTATCAAGGACCTGAGCGTAGACTTCATCAAGGAGCAATCGAGGTCCCTTTCTCGGAAAACAAAAGCCCTCCCTCCACATATAACCAGTTTCGACTTCCATGTTTTTGGTGAGTTGGAGTTTTTCAATGACTCCGCCGCCCTTTGCGACCTTTGCCGTGGCTTTTATGGCGAGCGTCCTTCGTCAAGTCGCAAGCCGAACCCGTCGAAAAGTTGCGAGACTGCGAAAGACGCGCAGCGGGCGCAGTCACGCGCGGCGCGGCGATGACGGCCACTCGCGTGCGCCCCTCCCCAGGGCAAGGCGGGGGCCAGTGTTCGACGGCCGGTCATTAAGGGCAGCTAATCCACCGGACGTGGATTGGCAGCGCTCATCGACTGCGGGCCGAACAGTCGGAAAAACACGTAGGTCACTCTAAACTCCCTTGATGAAGCATACGTGCCGCGAAAGAGCCCCCACCACCACCAACCCCCCACCCCCGTGTGTTTGCTCGGCAAGGGTCGGAACACACAGAGACAGGACATGCAGGTACGAGGCCGGCTTTGTTCTCCCACGGCGGCGTTAGAGTTGACAATGATTCAGGCGAAGGGCGTCCTGTGACCTCCTAGTACTCAAATACCAGGTTAAAAAAAAAGTTTTTATCCGCTCTAAAGAACAGGCGTGCCTCATGTCCAAGATATAAGTGTCAAGCTGAAATAAAGAAAAAAAATCACTCACGTTGGAGGACGTTGATGACTATAAAAAAAATTTCACCAGTAAACTGTTAGTGGCCAAAGCTTGTTTTTCCCTGCTATAAACGAGTGACTTCTCAGGCACGTATCACCACACAAATTTGCAGTAAATGAAGAAAAATGTTGTTTTGTTCGAAACGTGAGCGTGTCTGCGAGTGCCTGGTTTCCAGCTCGACACATTTAAAATTGTTGGTGCAGCATGCGGGCACGGCCGATCCCCCCTCGAAGCGCTGCTGCTGCTCCGCCACGCCCCGCCCCGCCACGCCCCGCCCCGCCCCGCCCCGCCCCAGCCGCCACGCCACGCGGGGGAGGTAGGCAATTACGTCGGCTTTCCTTTGGGACGTGGCAAAGTCAACCCTCTTCCCCCACCCCCTTTTCCGCCCCCTCTACTAGGTTTGCAAACAACAGTGCACGGCGCGCGCCCTCTCTCTCCGTCCCACCCTCGCCACTGGCCAGAATGAAAAGAGACAGCGGCAGCGTCGGCGACTCATCTCATTATAATCAATCTACAGTCGCTTCCGTTTCCCCCAAAAGAGGCTGGTGACAAAGGCCTCGAAAGAAAAAAATAATAAACGCGAGGGACGAAAGTTGTGTTCTCATTTAATCAAGCTGTGGTAATAGAAAATTACCTCCTGAATGACATTTGTCTTGACGGGGCGGGGTCCATTACGCGTCCAATTAGCACGGTGCAGTGCACCAGCGCGTTCGCTGGCTTTTTCTTGCTGTTGTCTTTGATGGCCGCTGTGTGCCGGAGCTGGCGTGCCCTTGGAGCGCTAACGGAAATCCCATGTTGCCGATTCGAACGGACCGCTGGGCCGGACGGCGGCGCTATGCCGCTCCGTCGCTCCGAGAGGCAGTCAAAGTAGCGGCCGATCCGTCCCCACGCTCCTATTCTCTCCACCGCTGCCTTCTAAATTTATCATCAACAAAGACGGGGTTAGTTAGTTGTTGTTCCAAGGACGGGCCATGGTCAGCGCCAGCGTGTGACGGCGGACGCGCGCTCCTCCAGCTCCGTGTCCGTGGCGGGTGCCTCGCTGGAGTGGCTGTCTGTCTGTCTGTCTGTCTGGCCGGAGAGAGTGGGTGGCGTGCCGCTGGCTCGCGGCACCGGACGGCGTAATAAGACGCTCTGGCAGTTGGAACCAATCATGATGATTGTGGATAAACCGAGTAGCATTACGGGCACGGCATGCCCCCGCCACCACGCCCCGTGTCGCGCCGCGCCTCACCGTGCGCCCCGCCCCGCCCCGCCACGCCCCGTCGCACCGCGCCTCGCCGTGCGCCCCGCTTCCCACCAGCCGAGCTCGGCGGTGGAGGATGTCACAGTAACTTGGGCCTGATCCCCCCGCCGTGTCAAGCAAGCTCACCGCCTGCTAGATTATGGCGCCGCCACATCCTCGCTCCACTCCTTTTTCCAGCACGCCAAAGGATAAGAATAAAAAACAACAACGAGGAGGGAAAAGCAGCCTGGGCCAAAAGAGGACAAAGGGAATTATGCTTGTGTGCGCTTCACTGTGCGCGATGCGGTATTTCGGACACGGGCCCGGCGGCCCTGCCTGGCCCTGCGCGGCCCTGCCGCAGTGCCTTTCAAGACCAACACGAACGCCGGGGCGGAGAAGGGGGGGAGGGGAGGGGGGGCGACAGCTGGCTTTCTGCTGGGCGTTGTGTTCATCCGGATCGGCCCGGCGCCCGCTCTGCGAGTGTGGAATCGGCCCGGGGGAGCAGAGCAGCAGAGCATCCGACGCAGCCGTGGCGCAGCCGTGGCGCAGCAGGGGACAGAGACTACTTTTGCCGCCACGAGACGCGCGGCCGCAGCACGACGACGACGCCACAGTGCGCCAGATTGGGCCTCTAATTTCGCCCTGTTTATACCCCCTTCTAATGAAAGTGCCCCCCCTCCCCACCCCCTCCCCCTTTCCTTTTCCAGTCCACAATCTGCATTCCATCCTCTCCCTTTTCGTGTAATGAACAGGGATCAATTCGAGCAGCAGCGCCGCACCGAGGTGGACGCGGAGGGGAGTCTCTGAATAGTGCGGGCCGATGGCGGCGAGCAGGCCGCCACCGGGCCGGGCCGCCGGGCCGGGCATGGCGGACAAAAGCAAACTCGGCCTGATTTTGAAGGCAAGCCGACCAGCCGACGGATGACGCCGGGCATTATGCACGCAAGGGACGGGGGTGGGCAGGGCGGGCCGGCCGGGCCGGGCCGGGTGGGAGCCGCGTGGGCGGCCGTGGGGCATTGTGGGAACACAGCGGGGACACAGGGGCCGATAGGGACCGCGGCAAACAACGCCACGTATCAATGGCGTCATGGTCATGTAGGAGTGCAACAAGGCAGATAAAATGTCGCCTGCACCACCGACATGAACGGCAACCGCACGCTGCTAACAAAACCAAATTCCGGCCGAACGGGCACCACCGCACCGCTGCAGAAGTCCCCCGTGAGCGCATTGTCCTATTTTATTTTTTTTATTGTTGTGGAGCCCTTTTTCTTTTTTTAAAAATGCCGCACCGCCTAGCCGTCGATGACCGACGGTGCGTCGCCGCTTCCCAAAACGACAAAAACGCGGCGCGGCCTCGGCGTGCCACCGCGTGCCGCGTTCCGCGCGGTGGCCACGGCGGCATGGAACGGGGGCATCGGGGCAGCCTCGATAACTGTGCATACTGCGGCCCAGCGCGGCCATCATTCAAAAACGCCACGGAATCGAGGACAACGACTGCCTTGAACCGGTGGAGCGTCAACAGCACGGACCGTCTGACCAAGGAATGAAGGATGAAGGGCAGGTCCTTGCAAACGATACGCAGGAAAACATCCTGATGGTTTGGAAAAAAAAAATCGTCGGCTTTAATGTGCCTTGCAGTATTCAATTTGCCTGTAGGGCGCATTGAGTGCGGTGTGACAGGCTTTTAGAGCGCAGTGCGACCACGGAGCCCGGGAGACAAAAATAACGAGAACACACCCACACTGTCGCGTTACTTCTGTGGGGCAAACACGCAGGACGGGGGAAGGACTCGATGCATGGCCGCGTCACTCCCAGTCGTGTCGCGAGTGTGCAGTGCCAACTCATGAAAATGAGACCGGCTGAGACCTGCCGTGTCTAAGCACCGTGCATAATGCACCGTGTTTTGCCAAGACAGGCCGCGGCCGCCTCCACCGCCACCTGGATCCCCATTTATTCACCGCCTATCGGCACGGTCCACCACGCCTGCCCGCCACAGCCCGGCAGACTATGAAAAACGCAGATGCGCGGGGTGTTTGAACCCGTGTCCCAGTTGCGCCGAGGGCCTTAGTGCATCTGGCGCCGTGCAGCCCTATCGGCAGGCCAAGGAGGCACACCGCCACCGCGGCCCCCACAGGGACACCTTGCAGCATTGAAATCTGATAGCCACCTTGCCAATTCCAGGGGAGAGGCTGCTCGCCTGCAGTGCTGCTGGAACAGGGCGGAGACCGCGGAGGAAGGAGCCTCAGAGGGCCGCGGCTTCCAGCGGGGGGGCGACGGAAGCACGCGGAGCACAGCGCGGAGCATGGCCACCAGCCGGTTGCTGTGGTGCGCGACGCAACATGGTACATTGGCATGGTGAGCAACAAACGACGAGACCTTGACACGCGGCGAGTCGTGGGGCGTCGATCCTGCGCAGCGTAACGCGGTCTCTTTACCGGCATAAGCAAAAGGACTGGGCGCCGCTGTGTGGCTGGGGATTTGGACGTTGCGACACACAAACTAACGCTCAGCCAGGCTCCCCTAAGACACACACGTACACACACACTCACACACACTCACACACACACACAAAGGCGGCGCCGAAAAATACAGCACACACGCGCCGAAAGTCGCCCCTCCCCGGTTCAGTCCGCAGGGTGTCCTCTGAGGTCGGGGAGGATTTCTGGAGGGTCCCTGTTAGGGTTGTAGGTAGGGCCCTCTAGGGGCTGGGGGCGCCTCACCCCGCCTCACCCCGCCTCACCCCGCCACCACACATGTCCGGCGGGATCCACACACAACAGGCTTGGTAGCTTTGGCGTGGCATGGCCCGGCATGGCCCGGCATGGCCCGGCATGGCCCATGCCAGCCATACGGCCTTATCCGAAAGCGCCGACACATGGGATCTATGGCATGGATGGCGCTCTCTCACACACAAACCTACGCACACACGCACACACACACACACACACACACACACAGAGAGGCAGTGCCATACGCATACAGCGCCACGCACACCAGTAAGCGGCACAATAGCAGTGCTCCTGGATCAGAGGCGATTTCGAGGCACACAGCCGGGTGGGGCGGGGCGGGGTGGGGCGGGGTGGGGCGGGGCACGTAAGCACACGTGCGG
Source organism: Stenchaetothrips biformis (assembly GCA_030522485.1). Taxonomy (NCBI): domain Eukaryota; kingdom Metazoa; phylum Arthropoda; class Insecta; order Thysanoptera; family Thripidae; genus Stenchaetothrips; species Stenchaetothrips biformis. Next base: position 4,412,116 of record CM060093.1, on the reverse strand, counting down.
CACTGCCTTACCTCGCAGGCTGCCACGACCCGTCTCTTATTTATTCCGCGGCGCGCTCCTCTCTCCGGAAATCGAGACTGCGAAATGCTCGAGGATCAATCGGGGCGGCGTGCCCTCTACTGTTTCCCCGCAGCAACAACGGACACGCTTTTATTTGAATATTTCGGGACGAAAATGCGGGCCAAATTGCGCGTACAACGGACTGTGCATTCCAGTTTCAAAAATAAGTGGAACGTATTGTGCAGGCAGCAACATCAGGATACGTTTAAGAATTTTTTTTTTTTTTTTTTTTGAAAACAATAACAGCCGCATTGTGGACGTGATTAATTAATTGCGTCCTGCGCGGGACTCGCTTGTCACGAACGACAGGCACTTGCCCGAGACACCCGGTGCTTATGCAGCATAATGTGCCACTCGGCTTAATTACTAAGTGATTGCCATCGAGGGGCGGCATGCTCGGTTTGACGCCGAGTGCTGCGGACCCAGCCTGCGGGAGTCGGTCAGCACAGACTCCTGGGGCAGCGAGCCGCCAAGTGCCTATCCGCCGCAGTCTGTCTCTCTCGCACACGAGAGAGAGAGAGAGAGAGAGAGAGAGAGAGAGAGAGAGAGAGAGAGAGAGAGAGAGAGAGAGAGAGAGAGAGAGAGAGAGAGAGAGAGAGAGACGAACCGGACCACTGGCCCGCGGCCGCGAGAGAAATTGATTCACCGGAAGCAAATTGAAAGGTCATTGACTATGGCGAACCGCCGCGCGAGGCGGCTGCGAACGCGCCTCCCTGATTGGCTGGAGAGGCCGTTATTTGTCGCGCGGCGCGGGTCGACAGGCCGTGCCACTGTGCTGCCTCTCGGCTTCCACATATGACGTCACGCGCCATGACTCACTCACCGTAGATGGTCGCCAGGAGGAGCATGCCGCTCAGCATCATGTGGGTCGCGAGGCTGTCCGCCTCCATCTTCATGGCGCCAAAAAAATCCAGCCTTGTCTCTTTATCACTGCCGCCTCATGTTGTCCGCCCTCTCACTCACTCACTCCCTCCCTCCCCACACTCCTCCTCCCGCAGCGCGCGCTGCACGCGGCGCCGGTCGGGACCCTGGACGCGGGGCACCAGGACAGCACAGCGCGCGGCACGAGCAGCACGAACGGGACGCGGCGCGGCGGCCACTAGGTCCGGACGGCGGCGGGTCCCGGCGAGAACTGAACTGCCACTGGCGTGGCGGCGGCGGCGGCCCGACGACGGAGCGTCGCGGCGGCCGCAGGCAGGCAGGCGCGGCGGAGGGGAGGGGGGAGGCGTGTGGAGGGGGCGGGGAGGGTGCGCGCGCCGCGGCAGGGGGCTCGGTGTGCTTCCCAATACAACAGGTGGTGTGTGGGCCTCACTGCGATTAGGCCGCGTTTTCGTCGACGACATCCACGTCTTCATCGCGTGGAGCGTCGGGCTGCAGCAGCAGCCAGCTCCGCCTTCGCGCTCCAGTTTCGATGCGTCTCTCCCTCTGCAAAAGGACAAGTCGTGGTTTTATTTTTGTGTCGCCGACGCTGTCCTGAGCACGGCTGCCGACGGCATTGTTTTCCACTCCGCCGATGGCCCGTCCTCTCGGGCGTCGCCGCGGCGTCTCCTTGCCTTGTCGCACCGCCTCGCGACTCAACACCCATCGAGGGGCCATGGCCGCACAATTTGAACACGTTTTCTTTTCATATGAAATTAATTAAAAGTTCGTCACAACGTTGTTGTTCACTTTCTCTTCAGTGGTTTTCACCAAGCACCAATGACATTTCAACGACTTTCAGGCAAACCGAAATTCAGATCGTCCTTTCAGAAAAAGATCACTGCCAACAATACTTTCAACAATGTGCCTGCTCTCGGGCGCGGGCATGTGGCAGTGAGTGTCACGTCTGCGTGGCGAGCCAGCCTTTCGTCACGTCGCTCACACCGGGCCCTCGCCATGGCCCTCACCATGGCCCTCGCCATCGTGCCGTGCCCTTCCAAGGTCCAATAAGGGCAGACCGATCACATTTCTCAGGTTCCCCGACCGCGCCGCCTCCCACACCCCCACCGCCGTCACCCCAGCCGCCCGCCGCAGGGGGTACATGCGGGTGGCGGTTGAAATTCCTTTTCCCCTCTTAAGAGCAAGACTACATTATGCACTCGGCGGGACCGCAGCGGGGGGCGGGCCGGGGGTGGGGAGAGCGGATCAGAAAGCGTGGGCCTTACACACCCTGGCATTTCTCATCAGACACACGTCCTCGCGCAAAGTTTCTCCCCCCCCGTCCGCTTCCAGGTGCACGCGTCCAATTACAGTGTGGCGGAGGGCGACCGATACCGAGATCACCCGGCGCACGTCCCCGCCGGGGCGAGACCAATTACTTCGAAAATTCATGGCCTTTTTTCCCCCCCTTCATCTCTCACTTTCGGTCCATGCTTTGCATATCGGAAGCGCCGCTGCCGAGCGGATCGTGAAACAATTCGCGCGGAATGTTCGCCCCACTTTACAGCGGCGCGCAGCGCGCAGGTGTCCCGCACGTTCGGTGCCGAGCGGAGCCGAGCGGAAGGCGAGCCCAATTTTTTCGTTACGGAGAGTGGGTCGAGGCATAACTGTCACCGCCGCACGTCGTGCGCCGTGACGGACGCAAAGGGGGGTAACGCTGCACTGTAGGGCGGCGGCAGGCGGCAGGGCCCAGGCAGCACCTCACCGACCGCAAACCACCAGCCCCGCCCCGCCCCGCCACGCCACGCTCCAACCCCCCGGGGAACCTAAGAATGAAGAGGGAGTACGACGCCCGCAGTGAGACGCCCTCCTGTTCGGGGAGCCCGCCCGTCCGCCCGTCCGGATGGGAAGAATTTGGTATTTGAGTTCAATATTTGCTATCGGCCCGCGGTCCCCCTCCCCTCCCCCACCCTTTTCCCTTTTCCGTCTCTATTGTTCCCGCCCTTCCCCCGCCGCGGCCGGGCCGGCCGCCTGGTACGGCCGCCGTGAGGCCGTGAGGCGCGGGGTGCCTCCGCGGTCGTGCACTACTAGACGTCCTCGCCGGAGCGCCCCGCGGAGGGTATCGCTTCCGCGGCGTGTGACGCCGGCGCCGAATTTGCGTCTAGCGTTTCACGGGCTGGCGGGCGGGGCGGGGCGGGGCGAGTGCGCGTGCGAAGGCACCCCCACAGGACCACGGCACGGCGCGCCATGCACCGCTGAAAGAATAAGAGTATCGAATTTCGATTCACCGAGTCCGCCCCGCGTACAGGAACGCCGCGGTGTGCCGTGTGGCGCACCAAAGGGTCTGTATCATTGGACCTACCTACATCGGACTAACAAAAAGTGGACCGTCCTATTTTAGACTTATCTGCTCCTGTCCCTTCATTGCCAAAATTTGGCGTTCTATTCCCTACTTAAACTTGACCTACCTAATAAAAAAATTGAATAAAAAAATTGAATTAAAAAAATTGAATAAAAATATTCGCATTTCTGACTGATGTAACCTTTGCCTAACCTAAGCTTTGGTGAAAAAAACAGAAAAAAACAGCGGGTGTTGAACCCTAAAACTCCGGGTTCAGAATGCAATGTCTGTACGCTCTCGGCCACCGGGATCACAGTAGATAAGGCGACTACAAAGTCTAGGCGAGGCAGGTGGCAGTGACGCATGGCCGCCTCGAACACGCAACACCTTCCCCTGCGCCGAAACGCCGGCGCACCCCGCACTCCACCCACCTACACCCGAGCCGCGTCTTAGTACCGTACGTCCTCTGGAGGAAACTGGAGAGAGGTCGTCCGCGCTGCGGCGAGGCGGGGCGAGGCGAGGCGGGGCGGGGCGGCCGGGCGAAGGGCCGCGATGGCTTTTGATACCTGATACGAGCCGAGCAAGGCCGGCCCGGCCGGCGGGGCCGAGGGGTACCTAAGGCGAGAATTTCGTGTACAGTGATCGTGAGATCGGATGATCGTCATGTACCGACAAGATCGAATATTGATCGATACGATCGAATTTTGATCAAATGACCGATAAGTAATCGAATGATCGACAACTAATCGACTTGAACAAAAAAGACCGAATTTGATCTAAATGATCGAAATTGATCGAAAAATGATCGAAATTGATCGAAAAATGATCGAAATTGATCGAATTTGATCGAAACTGGTCGAAACAGGATCGAAACTGATCGAAACAGGATCGAAACTGATCGAAAGTGTTTCTTTCTGGTTATTCCTTACCTGAAAATTAGATTTAGTGATTAATTTGAGTCACAATAGAGGAAATAAACAAACACGGAGAGCAGAAATAGTACGAAAGAGTATGGCAGGGTGCATGGGGAGCACACAGCAGAGCATCACATAAAAGAACAGGGTGAAAGCCCTGTTCTGATAAACTAACATACAATAGACAATTAACGACTGGGCAGTCATATGAATGTAGTTATAATCTCGAAAACGTCAGTAAATAAATAAGAAGTATATCCGAGAAGACATAAAGTTTGTAAATGCGGTAGCTCACCTTCGCCTCAAACTACGAATCCAACAGCTATCCACAATCCACAGATATTCAGATTCGGGTTCGGCAACGGTGACGGTTCGGGCCGGAGCCAAGCGGCTTTCGGGCCGGAGCCGAGCGGCGTTCGGGTCAGCGCGAAATATGAATACAGACGCTGACCTAACATGATCAAAAAGTATCGAATCTTGACCGAAAATGATCGAAATGTGACCGACAATGACCGGAACATGACCCACAATGACCGAAACATGACCGACAGTGATCGAAACATGACTGACAGTGATCGAAACGGACCGAAACTTGATCGAATTACCTAAGGATGATCGGAAGACCGAAAAGTGATCGAATGACCGAAAGTGACCGAATGTGATCGTAAATGTGATCGAAACGCAAGGTGTACAGGGATCGACGAGCCTTAGGTACCCCTTGGGCGGGGCGCAGGGTGTCCGCTGAGTAAGTCATAACCTCTCTTCTCCTGTTTCGCGGTGCCTTGAGCCTCGAGTCCCTCGGCCCTTCCCTTGCAGGACATAAGGGCGCCCCGGCCTCTTTCTCGTTTCCGCTGAAAATCCCTTCACGTCTGCATCGCCGCGGCACCCGGGGCGGGGCGGGGCGGGCTGCAGTGTAGCGGCGCGTGCAGCGGCTACTGAGCGCGTGGCCGCGGGGCGCCGCCGAGTCCACGCTGCACCAGTATTTGCGCATTTGTTTATTGCGAGGGCGTTGTCTGGGACGTGATTCGAGGCTGTCTGGGCCGCCCAGGCGAGGCCCAGGCGGGGCCCAGGCGGGGCCCAGGCGGGGCACGCGTGGTGTGTGAAGCCGCTTTTAATTAAGAGGCCGGGAATCGGGATGGTCGTTGCGCCCTCCAGGACCGCACTAACCGGAGGGCGGGGGCTGCGGGGGCCCACGACAAGGGCCTCGCCGAGCCTCTCACCCCTTTCCGGCACCTTCCCCCTTTCATTATTCAAAAATGAGGACGCTGCCGTGAAAATCCGGCGAGCTTCAACATCGGCGGGGTGCCTGCTGCCTGTGCCTTTCTGCGGTGTTTTTGTTTTTTGATTGTTTTTTGTTGTTTTTTTTGCGCCGTTTTAGCCGTCGTCGACGATGCACTGTGGCGCCACGACGTGGAGCGCGGCGTCGCGGCCGCAGGAAAAGCAGGCTGGTGGTAAGGGTGGCCGCGGCGCCTCGGGGAGCAGCCAGCCAGGCAGCCAGCCAGGCAGCCGGGCAGCCAGGCAGGCAGGTCACACAATGCTGCACCCTGCAGCAGCAGCCAAGCCGGCCAGGTCCCCGGCACTCTCGCTGCTCCCGCAAATTCGGGGGACGCATTTTCATTTTCTGTCCGCCGCTGGTAGCATTATTGTTACTTCCATGACAAGCGAGCGAGCCCCACCACCACTATCGATCCCGTGCCAAAGCGCATACAGCACCGAAACCTCCAGCTTCCCGATTCTTTTTCTCCCTTTTCTCATCCGTTCTTTTTTTCTTTCCTTCTTTCTTTCTTTCTTCTTCGCGTCTTCGCTTCTTCTTCTCCTCCTTTTTCACCGCTTTTCCATCTTGTCCTTCCCCATCATGACCCTGCTCTGAACCTATCGCCCCCCCCCCTTCCCCCTGTAACGTTTTATAGCACCACACTGCTATCTAGATCGCTCCTCCCACTTCCACCGAAACAGCGTCCTGCAGCGTCGCGGCGCCTCCGTGGAGTGATGCTTGTAAGTGCATGTGTGTGTGTGTGTGTAGGCGCACACGTACATGTGTATATGTGAGGTGAGTGTATGTGTGTGTTGGTGGTAAAGAGCACCTGTGACGTAGCGTCTCGTCGTGTAGTGGAGCAAGCAGCGAGCAACAAAGGCAGGGGGAGGGGGACTGATGGGCATCAGCAGTTAACCGTCCAGGCAGGCCGCCCCGCCAGGCTCCACCCCGCACCTTGGGGCATTACGGGGATGGATGGTTGAGGACGCGTCGGCCGATAGGATGACCCAGACTCGCCCAGATTCGCCTGCTTGGCGTACTCAGCGCCTGTCGGGCAGGCTGTCCCGCGCCACGCCGCTGCCGCCGGGCTGCCTACCTCCTGGGCGCTCCCCCCGCGGGGCCCCCGCAGAAGCTGCTTCTCTACCATGTTCCTCTCGTGGTACAAAAAAAAAAAAAAAAACAACGAAAAGCTACTTATACCTTTTTGAGGCTACGATCGATAGCAAGTCCTCGAGCCAATAGGATGATTCCCGAATGGACTGCCCCTCAAACGAGGATTCCCTGAGCACCGTTACATGTTTGATTCGCGCCAAGACAGCTGCCCGCCGGACCGGAACTCCCCACCCCCACCCCTTAATCTAGCTATGGCGCGGCCGCGGTGGCCGAAAGAACAAATACGGCCGCCCCCTTAATGTAGAGAGCACACCGCGCAGCCGGTCCATCCCGCGCACGGAGGGCGTCGCCGCGGAAAATCGTAAAATCGCCGCGCCCTTCTGTTTTCCACTGTAAAGCGCGCTGGCGGCGGCGACCTTTTTTCAGTCAATGTTTGCCACAACCGAAGCAGCGCAGTCGATGGAAGCGTGCAATCACCGCAGTGCGAGAGGGAGAGAGGGAGAGAGGGAGAGAGAGAGAGAGAGAGAGAGAGAGAGAGAGAGAGAGAGAGAGAGAGAGAGAGAGAGAGAGAGAGAGAGAGAGAGAGAGAAAGGGGGAGGGGGAAGGGAGAGACAGACAGAGAGGATGGGGAATAATTCGCTTTATTTTCGCGCGCCGGCTTCCGTGGCCGAGGCTCTTCTTAACCCAGCAGTGGCGCTGCGCTAGGGGGCGTTTTCTGCCGCCGGCTGCCGCAGGTAATCCAGGTGCTTAAGAACCTTGTTGGACAGAATCGCGGCTGAGCCCCAAGACCCCGAGCGGGGCGTGTCGCGGTGGCCGAACCGCAGCCGGCTTAGCGTGCTTAGCGGGGCACTCATCCGCCGACCCGTGAATGCACTCCATGCCGCAGGGAATGAAAGACCCGGCGACGCGGCGACGACCAGCCCACGCAGGCAGAATGTGGGTCACGCGTCATCTAGCTTGGTCGTATCAGAACGGAGGCAAATGAAGAAGGCAGAGAGAGAGAGAGAGAGAGAGAGAGAGAGAGAGAGAGAGAGAGAGAGAGAGAGAGAGAGAGAGAGAGAGAGAGAGAGAGACAGAGACAGAGACAGAGAGTGTCGCAGATTGGCCGGAAGGAGGAGGGCACTTCGGAAGTGCGGCGCCGATAAGCGAGCCGCCCCACCCACTGCAGCCGCTGGGTGCCACCGAGACGCACTACCCTACACTGCGAGTCACTCGATGGCGGCGGGAAGGCATGGCATGGGGCGCACAGTGTGCCCTAGGAAACCTCCCCCAGGGCGAGGTTGTGAGGTCTGTTGTCACGATACAGGATTAAAAAAACAAAATAGCGACACGGTCCCACCCAGCAGCAAACCGCAACGTGCCTGTGGTCGCCTGCACCTTTTAGCAGAGCTCTGCTCGGCCCTGCTTGTTCGTGACGTCATCAAAGGGGCCGCAGCGACGTGGTCAAGCCGATCGGGGAGGCCGGCACCGTCACCCAAACCGCAGTGCCCTGCTACTTCGTGCGTCTGCTTAAGGCAAAGCATGCTTTTTTTTTTTTTATTTTTTTTTAATAATTTTTTACCCATCCTTGGCGTCGCATTGGCGAGCCAACTGCCGAATCCTCCCTGCTCTCGCAACACTCCGTTTCTTTTGCACAGTTTCTTCAGTCAAGTTTTGGCAGCCGGAGAGGTGAGACTCTGCGTGTGAATGCGTGTGCGTGTCCGTGGGCGCTGCCCGCCCCGCCCGGCAGATAGGTCTTCCGCGTGGCGACGCCCTCTTTATCCCTGCGAGACTACTTGGCGAGTCCCTTTAGAACTTTTTAAAGTGTTTAAAGTGTTTGAAAGCGCTAAGAGCGACACGCCCCTTTGGGACTGGCAGAGCAGCTGGAGGGGTGATATACTTTTATAGGAGGACGCCTTATAAAGGTGGGTGGCTGGCCCCCGGCGATGCGGAGTCAGAGCCAGCAGAAAGTACAACACTGCCAACAAAAAAAAGGACGAAGAACGCGTTGGCGGAATTACATGCTCACCTTAGCAGCGAGGCCGTAATACCCCAATCGATTTCCCAATAATGTCCCCTTTTATTGTCCGCGCTCTTGAGTGAAGGTGTCCTCCCTCGGCAGCGCCAAGCAATGAAAGAGCGGGGAGGAAGACGCTTCACTCCGACGCGGCGCGCGTCGCCAGCCTGCAGGCTGGACCACAATCCGCTTGGGGTCGGGGCCGTCCCCACAGCCTTAATGACTCGGCGTCATTTTCGACAACCTATTTACTTTTTTTTTTTTTTTTGCTCATTAATTCAGCGTGGACTCTCGTCCCTTGCCTGCCACGGTATAAAAGCGTCCTGGGAAACCCAGGCCCGAAAGGCTCCAAGGTTGTACGGGGGGGTCCGTTTTTCTGTGTGCGAAACAATACACCATTTTATTTGCAAAAGGAAAACGCGTGAAACATTGTTTGGAACGGAGGCCTGTCGCTTGGCATGGCGTTGGCGTTGCCACGAGGACGCGGTCGGGGCGGAACGGGGCGGTACATCCACCTGCCCCAACACGGACACTATCGAACAGGGAGGCATTATTTTGTGATGACCCACGTGGTAATAAGGCACGAGACAGCAGCGGCACTCGCCAGGAAAAAGCGGGACTAACAAATGACCTTCACACCACGCAGAGGCTTGTGGTGGTGGTGGTGGGGCAGTACTCGGGGCAGTCCACCCGACAAGAAGAAGCTTAACAGATTTGTCAAGACAGAATTGATAATAATGTTACTGTTACAAATAAAAATGTTAATAAGCTCGTTAATGCGCAAGAAAGTCAACATGTTATTTTACAAAAAAAAAAGTGTGTTGTCCATGTTTTCCTCGAACCTATCGGCGCTGTCACGTGTTTCATTCGATTTTCCTGTTCGGGGAACAGAAAGGGGGCAGTAGTATGGGCAGCGCCGCGCCACTGCCGCCGGCACCTGGATATGCGTGGTTCACACAGACCCGGGACGGTTGCTCGGTCTTGCTTGGCCCACTTGCACGCCTTGGCTTTGCTTGCCGGCCGCGTTGGCCCGCCCCCTAACGGCGCGAAGGCCGCGCAAACGGCCGTGAGCAGAAACACTATTAGCAGGCGCTGCTCCAGACGCGGGGCGGCGGTGCTGCGGGGCTCAAGGAGTTGCCTGGATTAGCGCGGAGTGCAGCTCGTCGGCCAGGGCGTCGGCCAGTGTGTTGTCCAACGCACCAAGTCGCGGCGTTTGACCACCGTGACCCCGTTCCGAGCAGGAAGCAGAGACAGTGTGAGGCCACAGGGCAAGCGAACCATCCCACATCACTGTTTCATGCGACCGCTGTCCCGGCGGTGGAGGACACAGCGCCTTGGAGTGGAGGCCTAGCCCCGCACCACCACCACACACCGAAAATAAATTAACCCCGGGTCGGTCGGTGGCAGGCAGGCGGGCTGGTTGGCTGATCCGCCGCCAGTCAGAGCCGCCAGCCGCCCCGAAAAAGGCTCAGCCACGAAGAGGCACGCACCGCGTAATGAATAGGGTGGCGACTGCGTACTGCGTGCCAGGTGCGGGCCGAGGGTCGGGCCGGGGCGAGCCGAGCTGCCGGGACAGCCCGCACGCGAGACGGGTGACCTAGGCCGCCGCCCCGGGCCTCGTCACCCCACAGAAACACACACCAACACGCAGCGGTCACGCTGAAAATGAAATGTACTGCAGACCGCCCCCGGCCTGCTGCCGCCTGCCGCCGCCTGCCGGCCCCACCCAGGGCCAGGGGGCTTGAATGCCGTTGAAAGCGACCACTGAAAGCCGAGCCGCGCGGTCGAGCGGGCTCGGAAACGCGCCGCTGGCCGGCCCTGAGCGATAGCTGGCCCATTCGAAAGCAATTGCTTGGCCCTGACCCTCCTCCGACTGGCGGGCTTGGTAATACCGGGAAGTACCTGAACCGGGGGAAGAAAAGACCGCGGAGGAACCACAAGTGATGCCGTTTGGGGCGTTTGGTGCTGCGACCCAGCGCTGCCGTGTCGTGTTGTTGCCACAGGTAGGGCCTTGGGAGCGACTCTAGTTGGCCCGGCGCCCGGAGCATTCGGCTTTGTTGACCAATTTGGACTACTTTCGTGCCACTTTGGGCCGTTTCGGGCTGTTTGGTCTTCGCTATAGTTGCACGCGCTGCCCGCCTGCTCGTTGGGGCACGCCAGGGCCGCCTAGCGCCCCGCCCGGTAGGCAGGTGGAGGACACCGCGGCGCGAGGGTTGCCTACCCGGCAGGCGCTCCCCGGCAAAGCACCCGAGTCCGCAGCCGGCACGCGACCCGCTAAACGCGCCAACGCCACGTCACCAGATTACCTATTCATTTTCCCGTTAATTCACACGCGAAGGCGATAACGTCGCGAACGAACGCACCGCCGTAACGAACACTGCAAAAACAAAGCGCCGCGGCCGAGTGGAGTGTCCCGTGCGGTTGCCTCGCTCACGTTGCGACCGTGTGCAGGCACAGACCTTGCTGCAGACACCGGCCCTTGTTAGCCGCGGGCCATGAACGTGGTACCGACACAAAGAGCAGCTGGCACCACCCTCCCTGGCCCGCCCGCACAGTGGGTCAGAAGACTGTCGAGGCGGCCAAAATTCTAGACGCATTTTGAGCTCCAGAGTCGCTGAATGGGACTCGAATCGAACGTGTGACCCCACCGACGGATTGCTCTCCAAGCGAGGAATCCATTGGTAGGATCGCACGTTCGATTCGAGTCCCATTCAGCGACTCTGGAGCTCACTACGTTTCCGGGATCTTGGCCGCCTCAACGGTCTTCTGTCCCACTGTGCACCGCCCTCCCAGGCCCCGCCAGACACAGATAATGGAATTCTTGGGCGGCAAAAATCGTCGACGCCAAGCAACTTCGGATATCGATGTCTATTTCCGAAATAGAGTGACGACGCGACATGTCGTTGTCACGACGCACGTGTCGCAATCGGCTGTCCATCAGTGTCGCCATTCTTATTTCAGGAACCAGGTTAACCCTGTACCTACAGATCCAGGACAAATTGGATAACAGTTAAGGGGAACAAACCGGCCCCTTTCCCGAAGCTGTTTCTCCACGTGTGGCGGGGCGGAAAGTAGGAAACAGAGAATACAGAAGGAGATGCGGGGCAGGAACCGCCAACAAGGCGCACGTCAACAAGCGCTCTCTTCAAAGAGTGCAGCGGGAACACAGAGGGGTACGGGCGGCGCCCCGCTCGGATCGGACTCGTTCCGACACTCGTGCCAACACTGGTGCCGCCCCGCGTCACGGGACCCTTATGACGTATTCATCATACGGCATTTGTAATTAGCCGCCCTACAGTTGGCACTACTGTGAATCTACATTTCCAATTATCCCCCGGGGGCCGGGCCGGGCCGGGCCGGGCCGGCGGGGAGAGCGTCCACTTGGGGAGGGTATTACAGTGGGCCAGCTTGATGGCCGCCAATCGGAGGGACACTGCCGTGTTACTTTGCGCTGTCAATGGCAAGCTAATTAGAGGGCGAGGGGCGGCCGTGCTGTGAGCCGAGCAGCCCCACTCGGGAATGAAGCCGTTTGCGAGCGTCTTGAGCGTGCAGCCACTCCGGAGAACTGCAGTTAAGTCTCCCCCGCCGCCGTCGCCCGACAGTCCGCCCGGAAAAGGGGTGCCCCGCCGCCGCCGACCGCACCGCTACCCCAACCTCCAAACCACCAGGTCGTACATCGTGCCGGAGTGAGTATGGCAAGTTCCATCGCCAAGCTCGGACCCGCCGCACCCCGCCGCACCCCACCCCGTCGGCTTCCGCCGGAAAGGCAAATGTATACGAGGACTAATCTAATCCGCCGTTGCTCCCCCATTTTTTTCGGCGGCGCTTATCGGGGGCAATTCGTGGCCATGGCCAAGTGCAGCAGTGTGGAGGGCCCTGGACAACCGGCTGCAAAGGCACGCGGCGATACGGTATCGAGCGCCAATCTACGCCAGCCATCCGCCCCGCCCCACCCCACCCCGCCCCCGGGCGTGCCACGGGCCACGCAGTAATTAGCTAATCCCGCACGCCACGCTGTCCAGGTCGTACACGCGCAGGTAAGTGGACAGCGCGGCGCGGGGATCCGAGGCCGGGTCAGGCCGCACGAAAGTCCGGCCCCAATCATCGTATATAAAGCAAACAACACGAAACGGAACGAACGATAATTTGTCCAGATAGGTTCAACACTTAATCGCACCGTCTCTTTCACCTTTTGTGGGAGCGGGGGCGTGTGCTGGCCGGGGGCTGGCGGGGTGGGGATTAGACATGAAAGGGCGACGACTTTCGTCGCTTTCACACCCTTTCTCGCACATGACAGCGTAGATGAAAACAAAAAGTATGCGCCACCGATACTGGCACTCTGCTTTATTTTTACTGTTACATTTATTTTTTTAAGTTTGCTCATCATCTGCCCCGGCCCAACCTAAAGCGGTCCTCAGCAGCATCGATTGGCCAGTCGCGAAACTCCCATCGAGATGTTGAGGGAATAGTACACCGTGCAGAAAAAGCTTGGATCGGAGAAATGCAACAGCAGTTTTAGATCCTTAAAAAATAGTAGCGTAGGTTTTGGGACAGCCGCACAACTTTGTTGGAGGCTGCGCCGAGCGCGCTGAAGTGGCTGAAGTTTGCTCGAGTGGCGCGCCAATTTGTCCAAAATCCGTCATCTCTCTGCCAGTCCTGTGCCCCGTGCGGGGGCGAGAGAGACGCGTCGGACCAGCTAACCGTCATCCCAGTCCCGCTCGGCTCACCGGACCGACACGACGAAGCAGTCCAACGCGCGCGTGTCGAATTTGCGTTGGCGACGCGCGCCATTCGGAGAGAAAACACTCCAAGTTGGGTGTTAGGGGCAATGAAAACAATGGCCGCGCCACCAGTTTGTTTTCCGAGCGCCTTTGCCTCGGGCCCCGACGCCCCCCGCGGCCCCCTCCGCCAACAAGCCTTTTATTTTCAGAAGGCGTGGATTGTTCGCCGTGTGGTAAAGAGAGAGGGTCCCCACGTCTCCTCCTCCACCACCCTTCTCCGCCACCCTGGACCTCCCCCTCCCCCTCCCCCTGGCGGCGAGAATCAAAGGCCTGTTGATGACGGCCGGAGGCAAAGTAAGCTGAAGAGCGCGTAGTCGAGGTCGAGGACGGGGAGGGACAGCAGGGAGACGGGAGAGAGAGAGAGAGAGAGAGAGAGAGAGAGAGAGAGAGAGAGAGAGAGAGAGAGAGAGAGAGAGAGAGAGAGAGAGAGAGAGGGGGGGGGAAGGCAGGGAGAAAAGGGGGCGAGGGTGATACAGAGGAGAGGGAGGCCAAGGTGGTCAAGAGGGAGTCTATTCAACTGCGGCCGCGGGTTGGTGCCGCGCTGCCCCGCCAGTGACTTATTACGAGAAGCAGACCACAGCGGCCTCAATTCTCACTTCAAAGCGGACGGAGGGCCTTCGGAAGCAAAGAAGCCGTACTTGGCTCTTTTCAAAGTGGTTCACTTGTGCGACGCTGCGGCGTCACACGTACAAACTCGGCCATAAAGTAAGCCTCTCCCGCGAGGACCACCACAAAGAAGGGAAGCAGCTGACCCGGTGCGCCCTTGTCAAACCTCACTCTGCCACAAAAAAAAAAAAAAAAAAAAAACGTTTTTAAAGATTTTTTTTTTAAATAAATTGCCATTGTTGGTGGCGCAGCAATCCGCAAGAAAACAACTAGGTTGAACAAATATGAAGTGTTATGGGCATTTTATTGCTAGGGCAATGGCTATGTCACATAACGACGTGCGTGCCTCAATTTTTAAATCTAACGGGAAAGAAAATGATACGATTTTCTATCTTTTCCTTCGTGTTACCTCCATGCTGACGCTAAGCCCGCTGCAAAAAAAAAAAAAAAAAAACGTCGGGTCCTGAGTGCACATTTCCTCGACAACTTCTCCGTCAGCGTCTAGCGGAGGACGCAAAGCATCTGGTAATTTGTCCATCCATTTTCTCCGCTCTCGGCCAAAGTGACATTTCAACACTTACGGTGCACGGCGCACAGCTTGCGCGCGGGGGGAAAAAAAGGGGCCCCAGACGCGATGCCAGGACGCCGGTCCGCTCCGCCGCGCCTCCCGAACGGGCGTCGCGGATAGACACACGGATAGCTAGGCCAGGCAGTGGAGGGGGAGCGGCGTCGCGGCGTGGCGGCGCGGCGTCGGAAGAGAAGGGGGAGGTCTAGGCGTCGCGACGCCGCTCGCTGCCGCGGCCGCGCGCCGCGTCTTGCCGGCCACCTCCTCGGCGCGCTGGCCGCCTGGTCGTGATGGCGCCACCACGACGACCTGCGCGCTCTTGTTGCTTGTTTTGCCGCGTTGCCAACTCGACGCTTATTACGGCCGGCGGGCTGATTCCGAACGCCGCGCGCGCCACTCCATTCGCGGGGCGTCGCGGCGTCGCGCGGGGGCGCGAGAGAGACAGACGCTCGGTTCGGAATGAGCCTCTGCAGAGGCTAGACGAGGCGGCGCTTGTGCGCCATTCACTGCACCGGCGCCGCAGGGGCCGCGAACCCGCGGACAAGACCAGCAAGGCTCCTCTGCTGGAACACAAATTTTGTTGCCTCATCGCCGTATTGATTTTTCCGCGGACGCCCTGTGGTCTATAATTGGCCTGCTGTCTATTATTTAGACTCTTCGGACTCGCATCAAATTTGACTTTGCAATCCGACGCTGGGCTATTTGCAACTGGTGGGTACGGCGGCTAATGGTTTAATAAAGGCCCGGCACAGTAATACCTGCATGTTGTGGCAGCATGCTGCGAGCGTTCGTGTCGAACACGACTGCTGCGCCTCGCAGGACGATGCGGCTCGTATGCCGTGAGTGTCTACAACACCGAGTACAAAAAAACGAAAACAAGAAAAAGTTGCAATTAAATTTCAAAAGGCGATATTATTTTTTTAAAAAGAAAACGCAACGCACGCTGAATATGGAGAATCCTGTTGCTCTGCTGGCCTTTTTAATTTTCATGCGACTGTACGAAAACTTTTCTCCTGGTGGCGGCCACTGGGTCGACGGCAGTGCCCCTGCCGCAGACGAAGCAAGTCGAACGCAAGCTCGTTGAAACTCGGCAATGTTTTCCAACACAGTGCCGGCCGCCTCGCACAGACACACACACAAGGAGAGAAGCATGGGTCGAAAAAGGGGGAAAAAGACAAATCGTCCCCATTCGTCGCGCGGAGATGAGAACCTTCCGAATGCAAATCCGGTGCAATAATACACTCCGTGCTGATTGCTCGACCGCGCTGTCCAGTCCACACGCCGGGCCGCCACTGGTTGCCATGGCGACGGCTTTGGATTATGCGTGATCAGGCACGCCCGGCATGTACAACAAACAACAGGCCCGTTTAGTGCGTCGATATCTGCCGGGTGCCACGCCTGACCACGCCGAGCCGAGCCACCCTCCCCTCTGCGTGAGTCACAGGCTGAGTACAACAAAACGCCGGCTCCTTTTTCGGCGCGGGTTTGCAAAGCTGCCCTCGCCGCGCCCCGCCCCGCCCCGCCCCGCCCCGCCGCGCCCCGCCCCGCCCCGCCCCGCCCCGCCCCGCCCCGCCGCGCCGCGCCTCGCCACGCCGACAAAGAGACCGCTCCCTTTGCCTCTCACCCCGTGCTGCAGCGACAAGAGCCTTGGAAACGCTTTCTACGGCTACACGGAAAACAATACCTCTGACTACAACGGGATCGATTTCCAGATTGACGAAGGGGCAGCCACAAAGACAGGGAGGCCGGCTTAAAGCACTCTTTTTGTCGGGTCTGATTATTATTCACGCCGTCCGTGGCGGAGTCGCCGCTGCCGGTATCACTGAGTCTTGCATGTCTCGAGGCGACGACGCTGACAATAACAATCCCCCGCCCGAGGCCCGATTTAACGGCAATGGCATAGAGAGTGATGTATTTTTGCACCGCTGCAGTGATTCAGTGCACGGACGCCCCGTGGAGTGCGCCACGCGATCACGGAGGATGGCTGCCACTTCAAGACGCGACAACTTAACGACTGCACAATGCGGCGCGGTTCGGCTCGGCTGAGCCGGGCCACTCCACTCACTCCACCGGACGAGGCAAGGAGAGGTGACACGGCGGCGCGGGGTCCTGGACAAAGCTCGGGCAAAACAAACAGGCGCCTTTTGTCTTTTGGCGCTGCATCCTGTCCCTTTGCAATATCTGACACGACGCCGACCGCAGCAAGGCGGCCATTCAGCCTGCATGTCGCGCTGCACATTCGACGCACAGTGGGCCAGAAGACCGTTGAGGCGGCCAAAATTCTAGGCGCGTTTTAAGCTCCAGAGTCGCTAAATGAGAGTCGAATCGAACGTGTGACCCCACCAATGGATCGCTCTCCAAACGAGGAATCCATTGGTGGTGCCACACGTTGGATTCGGGTCCCATTCAGCGACCCGGGAGCTGAAACGCGTCTAGAATTTTGGCCGCCTCAACGGTCTTCTGACCCACTGTGCGACGTGCCCTAATGGAAGTGCGCGCCTCGCGCCTACATTGTCGAAAGCCTTGTCAAAAGACACTCCGGCCCGCGCCCTCGCGAGCCCCGCAGCCGTCCCGGCCCTGGCCGCCGTTCTAATGAAGAAATGTAGCTGTTAATATCTCGCCTGGCGGGCGGGCCGCGTCGCGGGGTGAGGCCAGGGTGGGGGCTTTCTGCAACGACCAAGAATGCATCCCCCGCTAGCACCACGGCGCACCCCTCCGCCCGCGCCGCTGGCAGCGATTTTTAACGGATTTCCAAATGGGACGCGGGGATTCCGAAGCCCCTTTACTGCTGGCGTTCGGTGGGTGCAGGCCACCCTGCAGGTTCCAGTCTCCAGGTAGGGGCGGCGTGGCCTTATTGTTGTGGCCCGGGGGCCAGGCTGGTGGAGGGGAGGGGGGGGGCGGTGGGGCGGGTCGCTTTGGGCCCCTGGAAGATTGCGGCGCGGCCGTCCGCGGCAGAGACAATAGTCTTTGTGGAAACAGGGTAGGCCTGGATCAAGGCGCTAACTGAGGCGCCTACAATGTACAATATTGAGTCCCATCTCAAACAGACGCCACGCGGACGCCGCCCGGCGGTAATCTTGGGCCGGGCGCGCCAATATGGCCCACGCCCGCCGCCGTCTTTGTCCCATTCTCGCCGTATTTGCATCGTCCTCTTTCTCCTCGAGGGAAAGAGAAGAACCCGGGGCGAAAAAGATGACGCCTTAAATGAAAACTTGCGCTGAAGGCCGAAGCGAGATCAGCGAGTGCGCGCGCGTGCGCGGCTCCGATGCCGGCGTGACTTTTTCCTCGGTGAATGAGAAAAGTTTGCTGCAAGTTGCAGTTTGTTGGCGCGCTTGGCGGCGTTTGGTCGTCCCGCTCGCCTCATCGGCCCCATTAGGCAGCCGGATGCATGGACCCAATCACCGCCCTCAGCTCGGCCCGCGCGGCACGGCCGGCACGGCCCACTGTGCAGCGCGGCTCAAGGCTGATCGCGGCCAACATACACAAGCTACCCTTGTTGTCCCAGGTGGGGCCTCTCACCGCGAGGCGGCCCCCCTTCTTCCCCGCCCTCTTCCGTTCAAAGACACATGGGAAGAGGAAGTGGGGGAGGAAGGGGTGCGGGCTTGTGCTCATTGTTGAGGCGTGTTCGGGCCTGCATTCTTAAAATCGGGCTGAAAATAGCAAATAAAGGATCTGGCTCCCTTCCCCTACCGGCACACACTCTATTTCACACACACACATACACACACACACACACACACACACACACACACACACACACACAGAGCACCACCCGTGTGGGGGATGAAAAGAGGGGGGAGGGGGGCGGAAAGTAAGAGAGAAGTCCAGCCGGCTCGCTGGCCCAGGCGGGATTACCGCCATGTTTATGAAGACTGCGGCGGAGCAGCGCTGGCATTCCCTTCCTGCCAGCCGTGCAAAACATACCCGGCAATACTTCTGACTTTATTACGCGCCGAAAATTTTTTCCTCGGTCAGGTTCATAATTGCGCGCGCGAGCGTCCGTGCGTGTGCGTGTATGTGTGTGTGCGCGCGTTCTCTCTTTAAGAATTTGACCTGGTGAAAGAAGACACTCGTCGACGCTCACATACCGGCGTGAGTGTGTGAGTGTTATCTCCGCCTGCTCCTCTGTGCATGCGGCCTGGGCCCTCTGCCCTGAAAGGGGTGCGGTCCGTGAGCCCTCCAGGCTGGATTTGGCGGAGGACAGCCGCGGAATGAGGACAGAGTGGAGTGTGCCCCTCTCGGCTCCTCCCCCCCCTCCCCCCCGCCCCCGCTGTCACCGCTTGCCTTCCGGCCCGCAGCATGGGGTAGATACATCACACGGCCCACAGCCCCTAAAACTGCATTCCAACAATAATAGTAAATATTAATTTAGCGGGGCCTGCACCGCGCCCTAGCGCTCCTCGGGGAGAACACTGTAGGGCCTACACCGGGGGCCGCGAGGGGCCGCCCTCGCCTCCTTGCCTCGCTTCGCTGGCTCACCCTTCCGCGGCCGGCAGCGCCCAGTGCATCTGTCGGCGCGTTCGTTTTCACCACTTTTGTTTTAATTTGCAACCCGTCGGTTTTTTTCGTTATTTCGCTCCGGGGGACTGGCACCGCTCGGCGCACAGTGGGCCGCCCAGGTCGCTAATTCGGCCTTTGACGGCGGGGGTCGGCGTGCGTGCGGGGTGGCTGGCCGCGGCCCCGCGAGGAGCTCCGCGAGACCGTTTTGATGATAGCCTGCTGATGGGCCGTGCTAATGGGCTGGAACCTCCCGCTGGAACCTCCCGGGGGACGCGGAGGGGAGGGGCAGGGGGATGCTGGGGGTGGTCGGATCACCGAATGAAAAGTAATCTCCTTGGTGCAAATACCGTCGGGACGCGCTCTGGAAGGGGAAGCGACGCGGCGTATCGGCCTCGTGTCCAACCGCCTGTTTGGAGTGGCTTGTTGTTTTCCATGCTGCTGCTTCCTCGTTCCTTTTTCTCTGCATTTTTTTTTTTTTTGACGCGGCAAATTTTCAATGGATAAAATTCCCACGCACGCAGCGACGACAAAAGTCTGTGTATAGCACGCAAAATTGATGGCTTTATGGAGAGACTCTAGAATTTTTTTTTTTTTTTATTTTTTTTTTGCAACATCTGCCTTATGGGACAAGGGAGGCTTTCCTATCTGTCTTTGCACGTTTTGAGCCCCAGCCACCTGTTTGACCACCTCGTAGACTAGCCTTGCCGCATGATAGCTCAAACAAAGAGGCATGCCCATCTCTAGGCGGGCCATCGGGTTTAAACTTTCCTGCTGAAATGCTCTTTAGGCGGAATCCCTTATTTGGAGTGAGGTGGGGAGGGCAGGCGGTGGGGCCGAGCCAACCAAAGTAGGGTGGCTGCCCATATTGTCCACGCTCAAAAGTAAGGGAGGGAAAATAAAATTTTGTAAGCGCGACCGCAACTATACTGTGCGCAACCATCCAACTTTTAATGAGAAACCGCTCCGCGCGAGCGGCGCGGGGGCGGGGTGGGGGTGGGGGCGGCGCGGCCGGGGGCGGCAGTTGCGTTGGCCCTGGTTCGAGATCCTTTCAGAACAGGCATCAGTTTTCCAGATGAAAGGGGAGCGCAAGAAGGCCGGACCAAGGAGAAAGGGCGCCATTGTAATTTCCCTGACGGATAATTGGAATTTCTAAATCAGAAGCTGTAAAAGGCAAAGAGGGGTGCAAAAAACGGACACTTTTTCGATGAAAGAGCGACCGCGCCGCACTCGCGGCGTCCGTGTTCTGTGTTTCTCGCCTCAAGCAGCCTTCTTCTATCTCCGTTAAAATGCACCTTTAATGGCGCTGAGGCCGGGGCGGCTTCCAGGATCATCTCGTGATGTACGCCAGGCTCTCACACGGCCGGGCGAGGCGCTAAGAGCTCGCAGAGCCGCCGGGGGGCTCATCCAGGCAGTAGTGTGCACGCCGGCGACGCGGCGCACAGAGCCGCCGTCGTGGCGCAGCCTAACGGGGACAAATTATGAAGACAGGGCGGTCGTCGTGGCGGCCCAAGGCAGGCACGCCACACGTCAGGTTCACCACCACACTGCAAACAAAAACCGCAGCGGCGACCTTTTTTTCCCAAATTTTTTTTTTCAAGCGAGTCAGTTAGTTTTGCACAGTGGAACCGCAGCCCAAGTTAGCGCAGCGCGGTGCGATACGCCCAATCCGTTATTGAAATAGTCCGCCTCTATCTCGTCGCCACTTTGCTAAGTTTGGCGGCGCCGCGACGCCACCATGAATAAATGCGGCTGGCGGCGGCACGGCCCGTCGGCGTCCCCCTCGGCGTCCCCCTCGGCCCCTCGGACTGTCAAAGAAATTAATTACCGCGATAAGGAGCGCCAGGACCATGGCCAGGACCAACACCCCCACATCGGCAGGCCGGCAACACAGCGCCCAACGCCGTTGAGCAAGGCCGCCGCGGACTGGGAACAGGGAAACGTTGGCAATTCTTATCGTCCAACACGGGGAGCTCCAACGAAATCCCGCCCGGCGTCTCGACGCCGCGCGCTACGCCCGCTGCGGCCAAAGACTTGGGCACCGCCCTCCGAGACAAAGCACGCCGCCGGCACCATGGCGGGCCGCCCCTGGTGACACTGCGAGACACCGCTTG
The DNA here is from genome assembly GCA_030522485.1 of Stenchaetothrips biformis. Lineage (NCBI taxonomy): Eukaryota > Metazoa > Arthropoda > Insecta > Thysanoptera > Thripidae > Stenchaetothrips > Stenchaetothrips biformis. Next base: position 4,391,016 of record CM060093.1, on the reverse strand, counting down.
CTTGACGCCGTTTGCATCTCTAGCCCTCTTTCCGGCTTTTTTTATTATCTTCTTAATTTTGATTACTTGTGAATCCGCGGCCGCCGAGTCGCGCCCCGCCCCGCCCCGCCACTCCCACGCCGCCCCACCCCACCCCGCCGCGACAAGGCTGAGCCTCATCTCGAGGCTCGCGTCGTTTCGTTTTACTCTCACGACATCTCGTTTCATTTTTGCGAGAGCTCTGCCTGCTGCGCGCTGCTGCGCCTCTGCCTGCCTGGCGGGGACGCCGCGACGCCGCGGCCGGGGGAGGGGAGGGGAGGGGTGCAAACTGTGCGGGTTGACCCCCGCAGTCGTCGTCATGATGAACCCACTCCGCACCCCTTTCCCCAGATACAATAAACGCAAAACTTTTTCATTCCTCATTTCTTTTTTCTTGCTCGTCTTGGACGTCGTCCCGCGCCGACCGCCACCCTTCCGCGTGGCTGGCCGCCGGGGCTCCTCTCTTTCATTATTATTTTAATGTTGACATCCTCCTTGGCGGCCTCGGTGCCGCCCCCGCCCCTGGTGGAGACCGGCCGGGCGGCGGCAGATATCGGACGATAGTCTCCACCGCAGGCTCCCTCCTCGGCGACCCCGCCCTCAATGGCTTGGGCGGGGAGCGCCACGGGGATGATGATGACAAGCAGGACGCGGCCCCCTGGACCCCGTCGGCGCTGTGTGTGTGAGGAGAGAGAGAGAGAGAGAGAGAGAGAGAGGCGCCTCCGCTAAGCGCCACTAATACGTCAAAACGACCCCGTGGCATTACGACGCGGCGCGATATGGCGCTTAATGTTGTTGCTGCTGCAGTCCGGCGGCCGAGGCCGCCAGCCCTCTGCTTTCGCGTGTGGCGTGTGATGATCGCTAAGATCGATAAACGGCTTCCGGTGTTGGGAAGTCGAGGAAAATACCGTCTGGAGGGCCGCGGGCCGCGTGAGGCTCCGTGCCGTGCCGTGCCCGTCGTGCTGCGTGCCCGGGCAGCCAGGGCCAGGGGCGGGGCAGCCAGGGGCGGGGCTGACTTTCAACATGCAAGGGAGAGCTTCGAGCAACGCGCCGGCCAGACGACGATGGAAGACCAGTTTACCGTTTCTGCTTTTTCTTTTTTTTTTTTTTTTTTTTGAGGAGAGAGAAAAAGAATTAACTTGGTAAACTGCGTTCTCGTATTTGTTGGCGGTGCGCATTGCTTCACGTCTGCCGCTGCTCCAGGCTGCTCCATCGGCACAGCCAGGAGGGAGCGCCACGACGTGTGCCGCGAGGGTGGCGAGAGGGAGGCCGCCCCGGACAGCGGGGGGATAGAGACGGCCAAGACGGCCGGGCCCGGCCGGGCCCCAGCACACCGAGCACGGAGCGGCTAGAAAGTTAGCCAGGGTTCATTAGTAGTCCGTAAGGTAATCATTGGCACAGGGAGCTTTGTGGAGAGGAGGAGGATGCGGCGGAGGACGACACGTGGCCCGGCAGACTGATGTCGCCCCGCCTCTCTCTGCGGCACGAGCGCGGCGGAGCGGCGCATAGCGTGTCAGGCCGCGCGGCCGCAGAAGACCTGCGCCCCCGGCACGCTGCGCTGCCGCACCCTCGCCAGGAATGGACTCTTTGCCGTCTTTGCATTCCGGCGCGTCGGGAGGGCCCAGAAAATAAAGCAGAAAGCAGCGCGGAGCCGGGAAGACGAGGAAGACACAGCAGTGGGGCGGTGGGGCCGCAATATGGCGGAGGGCTGTATCATACGCTCACCGCACCATTACACCTTCCCGCCCCCGCGCGCTGCCAGCCCCGCCAGCCCCGCCAGCCCCGACAGCCCTCCAGTCAAGCGAACAAGTTGGAATAAGCAGTACCCTCGTCATAATTATATCTTTCATGGTCCATAAAGGAAGCGGGGCAGGCACGCACCAGCACACTGTTCAATTTTGGGGGCCCGAAGAAAAAAAAACGGTTGAAAAAATTTGCAGCGAGTCCCTAAAGGCTTTTCCCATGGCGGCGCACAATTATTATCGCTTCCCCTTCTTCTCGGAGCTAATATCTGTCAGCAGCCCCACTCGCACGCGCGCAGCATTCCCGGCGAACGGTTGCAACCCCGACTATGGGGTGCCGCATCGCCAACAGGCAACTGTCGAAAATGGAACAGCGTACACTACACAAGAGTGTTTAAAAAAAAGGGAAAAAAAGAAAGAAACAAAAATTGCAATTGGCTGTGCGCTGTACAGTAGCGCTGTACCGATGTTGCCATTTAATCCTGCGTCTCGGTCGTCACTCGCGCGACGCCAAGTAGACTGACAAAGTGACGGGGGCAAAAAGAGCGCCGTGTCTGTCTGCGCTCCGCGACTCCGCGACTTGAATTTGCTGCGAGTGTGCGCGTCGCTCAAGACCGGAGCACTGTCACCATTCCACCCGGAGGAGACCCGGAGGAGGGGGCGGAGGGAGGGATCGAGAGATGAGGACCGGAAAAGAAGACGACGAGGACGCGCGTCGTGTGGAGGGCGCAGTGGAGCAGTGAGCTGCCTGGAGCGGCGGGGCCAGGCAAGCAGGCAGTCAGGCGGCCAGCCAGACAGCCAGCCAGGCAGCCCACCCACCCCCAACAGTGGCAGCGCGTTTGATGGACGTTGATTGCCGACAGTCTGGGCGACACACCCCGAACCACCCCGAACGCGGCCCGGCCCCGGGCATCACATCGCATTCCTCGTCGGATGCCGGGCGTGGCGGGGCGTGGCGGGGCGTGGCGGGGGGTGCCGGTGGTGCGGTCGCCGCTGGGCGCTGACTGCAAACGCCCTTATGCAGTCTCCGGTCAGCGAGTTCTCAAGGGAGGTCTGTTACGGGGTCAGTGCGCCTGCGGGGCGTGGTGGGGCGTTCCAGGCGGGGCGTTTCTGGCCGGGTGGTCCTGGCGGGGCGTGGCGGGGTCCGGAACGACGGTCCATTTAGTCACCCTGAGCCCTCGGCGCCCAGCCGCCCCCACCACTGGCCCACACATTCCTGGTCCGTGGCGCCGACGCCGCAAGTCGCCCTCACTTATCCTCGCATCCATTATGAAGCCTGGGAAATGAGATTTGGCCCCGCCGACCCCTTTTGGGTCCGGCCGGCCGAGCTAGCCCCGCAGCGCACGGAGCCGACGCGACGCTCGTCCCCGCCAGCAGGCTGCCGACGGCTGCCGACGTTGGCGACGACGGGGAGGATGGAGGCGGCGACGAGTGGAGCCGCGCGCTGACAGCACAGTGTGCCGCCCCCGCCGCTGATTCATTTATTGTGAGCCGCTCAAGTGCACGAAGCAGCAAGTTCGGCGAGACTCCTTACCACAATGCGCCTACCTGTACTGCTGCCGCTCTACGGCACTCGCCCAAATTGTCGCTGAATTATTCGGCGCTTTGAACCGACGCGTTCCGAACCGAACAGCCGGGCGGCGCGGGTCTCGGAGGGCCGTCCCAACTTGCCCAGTATAATCAGAGGTGGAGAGGCATGGTGTTGACACCCGACCGCGTTCAAGAGTCTCTCAGCCTCGGCGGTCGGCCGCGCAGAGCCGTTCGCGGATTTCAATGATTCAATTTATTTCTCGCGCCGTATGCCCGCCGCCCCCCACCTCCCCCGCACTTAACCAGGCCATTGTGTTTCGGGAGGCGGTTTGGCCTGCCCGCCTGCCTGGCGGCGGGCCGAAGAACACACGCGCGCGCTAACTCAATCGGCGACCTTGCACATTGTTGTGTTGTCACCGCACAGCCGGCAGAGAGAGAGAGGGGGCGGGGCGCGGGGCGGGGCTGTGTTTGCGGCCGGCCAAATACTCGCCTTGTCCAGTAATTAGAGCGAGCATTCTGGTGCCTGCCGCTCTGAATGCCGCGGCTAATGGTGCCCGGGATTGAGATTCATTCCGAGTGTCCTGGCGGCGGGCTGCCCCGCGCAGCGCTTCTGTCTCTCTCGGGCCCCGTCGGGACACGAGAGGGACTGCGAGGGGCTGCGAGGGGCCACTGCCCTGCAAGCGCAGGATCAACAATGTCTCCCAAATGCTGCGCCATCTCCATATCTCCATACCGGGAGCCGCGAGTGCAAAAAGGGGAGGCCCGGCTTGCAGGCTCGCTGGATGACTCACTTGTAATTCAGCTCAATTTTCATGCGAATTAGCAGGCCATTTGGTGCGCGCCGCAGCCGTGAAATACACCAAGAGCCCCGGGGGAGCGATAGGGATGGGTCGGGCGGGGCTGTGCTGCGCCGCCGGGGCAAGGGCTGGCGAGGGACGGCTGGCTGTCCCTGCATCGTCGGCCGCGCTGCTGCTCGGCTTGACGGCGTGCACCCTCCCGGCCGGGCCTCCCCCTCTTATCCAATCAGGGCCATCCGCCCTGGGGCGCCACGCGGCCCGGCCCCAGCACGCGGCCCCAGCACGCGGCGGCCCCAGCGACGCCGCCGTCGCGCCAATACACGGTCACCATGTTACAAAGTTGACGAAACACAGGGAGGGTGCGACGCATCATGCAAACAGCGTCCCTCCTTCGACTTCCTCTATTTCCCGTCGCGCCTCCTCGCCGCCTGGCTGCCTCCGGATAGGCAAGCCCGCCGCGCACGCAGCCGTCCGGCACTGCCTACCTAGCAGGCGGATAGGCCGCCAGTCCGACCGAGCTGGCAGACACTCTGGGGCCAGCCGGTGAGGGATCCTCGCAGTACATTTCACTTTGCGTTTGAAGGGCCGGAAGGGCCGCACCAGCCAGCCGGCAAAAGAAAGGCAAGGAGCCAACGCCAAATCGACCTGCCTAACCCTAACGCAGTAAATTCGCCCAGTGACATCCCCGCGCACAAAGAATCAACACCCCTCCCCCTCTCCTGCTCCTCCTCCCAGCCTCCCAGCCTCCTTAAGCTTTCACTCCACGTTGGCATCGCTCACGCACGACCACTCGGCGTAAAAGTGTTGCCTCTTTATTCGGCCTCACCTCCACGGGCGCGCCCCCACCCTCGTGCCTTTCAAAAGAAACTGGGGGCGGTGATCGCCAAGTCGTTGAGCCAAAACGAGGGCCGGAGCGGCGAGAAATCGCTCCAAATATAAACAAACGTGTCATCTGCTGCAACTGTTCTGTTGACTCTGCCGTCGCCCGATCGCGGGATGATAAGTACGCAATGAGGAAGAACTCTCCGGGGCCTGATTTCCCTGATTCCGTGTTTGCCTCGGCATCGAACCCGACGACGGGGCGATGGCACGACGTCGCCTCTGGGGCCCCCGCTGCTGCACCACTGGTTTGCCCCAAAGCCCTGCCTGCCCCGCCCTGCCCCGCCCCGCCCCGCCCCGCCCCGCCCCTTCTCAGACGAATGACTCGGTGACTTCATGGATCATCGAAGATGTAAGACGGCTCCTCGGCGCAGCGGTGGCCAGGACGCCGCCGGGCTTCGCGAAAATGCAGGGAAAGGGGAGCGCGCGCAAAACAGCGCAAAATGAAAGATCTGCCGCCGATAGCTTCCCCCCCCGGCATACTAATTCGAACGAGGCCGCCGCCGTCTCCGTGTCATTTGAGGCATTGTGCGCTCAAACGCCTCGCCGCCGCCACGCCCCCCCCCCCTTCCGCTCCACCTTTGTGTTTGCAGCCTCTTTCACGCGATTGGAGGCCCGCCAGTACCACGCAAATCACCAAGGTTACGCGCCGAAAGCGAAGCGGGGCCGTTATCCGCACGGATTCAGCGCGCGGAAAACCACCGCGACGTTTTAAAAAAATAAAGCTCAAAGAGAGAGAGACAGACAAATTTATTTTTTTAGCCGGGCGAGAAACGTCACGTATGCGGGGCCTCGGCCGGGACCGTACATTAGAACCGCACTCCCGCACGACCCCCGACCACGACCTCCTGCTCTCTGGAGGCCACCCCGCCCCGCCCCGCCCCGCCCCGCCCCGCCCCGCCCCGCCCCACCCCACCACGCCCAGCGGGTGCTGCTGTGACGGCCACGGGTGTCGCCGAGGGTTCACCGGGTCACGGAGGGCCCAGGAGACGGGCCAAATTAAGCCGGGGAGGTGACGAGCCAGCAGGGGCGGCGCCGAGGGGAGGGGGGGGGGAGGGCAGCGTCACTTCGGATTACACACACTGCAGGCCGGGCCGACATGCCACAGGCCGCCCACGCCCACCGCGATGCCGGCTTCGCGTGGCGTGGGGCCCACTCGTGGGCGCGTGCGTGGGAGCGAGAGTGTCTTGCCGCGGGCCTTGGCCCACCACCGCAAAATTTTACCGCGTCGGAAACATTTTTAGGGGTTCCGACAGGAGCCCCTATTGCATTTGACCGAAATTTCTTTTTTTTATTCCACCGTCGTGACTTACGACATGTCAGTGACATGTTCGTGACAAACCGCTGTACAGCGGCGCATCCAACAAAAGAACTTGGAGGAAAAAAAAAAGAAGAAAAAATGGGGGCCCTTCTCCCACCTCCCCACACAGTAGGGAGGACCGCCTGCAACTTCGGTGGATCGGGGGAACCGGTGCATTCCAGGCGGCGACCCCAGGGGTTCTCATCTGATGTGGGCCGGGTGAAGGGCGGGGGTTGAGAGCCTTTGGTTTTCGCGGGGTGGTCAGTGGTACCCACAGTGGTACCCCCGCTGTCCGGCGCTCTCTACCGAACATGCAGTGTGAAGGGCCAGCTTCAAAGGACTTATCAACTCCAAACCGACGAATCAGAATGGACCCACTCGCGACCAATTGCGAGTGGCTGGAACGACCGGGGATCGAACCAGTGCCGAGGCCAATCCGCCGAAGCGGACTGCTTTTTAGACACCCAAGCATAGTGGACGACAAATGATCCAGACCACTACGCTATCACGACTGCACGTCTGCCGAGTGTCGGACGACGGGTTTGAGTCGTATTGGGATGAGGGAGGCAGTCGTAAAATGTATTGAAATGCTGGGATTCGATCCCCGGACCTTACTGTTCAAGTCCGACGCCTTAGCGATCTCAGCCACCACGGCTCATGGTAGATGCGGCGTCAGCCGGGCTCTAGACGCGGCAGGGATGGAGCCGCAGTGAGCGGGTTATTCGAAAAATGTTGAGAAAAAGTGGGACTCGATCCGTCGACCCCGGTACCGGGAACCGACGCCTATACCACCTGTACCACCTGGTACCGCGGTACTTTACTTTCCTGCCCATGCCTGGTTGGCAATAAAAAACTACTTTCGCAACTATTTTTTAAATTAGCGGAACACCACGCAATGCGTGAGCATTGGAATTTTTTAGTTTATCCCCCCTTCCCCCAGTCCCTAAACGAATAAATTAACAAATTCGTTCTGGGACGACGTTAGTGAAGAGCAGAACAACTCGCAACGGATAAATCTCCTTCAGCGTGGAGAACTGGCGGAATCTTAATTGATTTCCGAGACACAACAACAACAACAACAACAACAACATCTACAATGGGAGTGGGAGGCGCAAGGCAGGCCCCCAAGGCTGGGCTGGAAAGCTAAATTGGATTCTTTCCTGTGCGTTGCTTCTAGCCGACACGAGTGGACTGGTCATGGCCAGAAAGAAGCAGTGCGAGGAAAATGTTCGCGCGAGCGCGGAGGAAATCCTGGCCTGGGTGGTTCAATAAAACTGTGGTTGCCACCGGTCTTCATTTTATCGTAAAGCATGCACTGGTAAAACTAAAGCCTCTTTTAAGCATACTCAGGCCTCGTAGGCCCTCATTGAAGCGTAGCAAGTGCTACACTTGAAGAAGGGCGTACTCAAGCACACTGGAACACTACGCTTTAGTTTCACCAGTGCACAGGTTACGCCCAAATATTGCAATTTTTTTTTATTTTTTCAATTTTTTGTTTTGGTTTTACGCCGTTTGATAAAGGGGGAGCTTGCTTTCTAGCTCGAAGGAGGACGAGGGCGGTGGTAACGAGCGCGGGACGGACAGGTGGATACTCTATAGGGTGCTGTAATTATCCCCCTTTGTCGTAGAGGGACGAAGACGGAGAGACAGGGCACAGTGGGCCAGCGACGAGGTGGCCGGAGGCTGGTAGGGGGAGAGAGAGGGAGAGAGAGAGAGAGAGAGAGAGAGAGAGAGAGAGAGAGAGAGAGAGAGAGAGAGAGAGAGAGAGAGAGAGAGAGAGAGAGAGAGAGAGAGAGAGCGTGAGGGGCGGCGAGGCTGCAGGCGGGGATGCGTCGCACGGAATCAAAGTCGTATTTGCCGGGAGTGTGGGGAGGTCATTAGGACACGAACTGGACCGGGCGAGGTCGGGCGGGCGGGAGAGGCCAGCACACGGATTAGCTTTGATGGTGTTCACCCGACCTCGGCGGGCCGCGCAGTGCCGTGCCACGCCGTGCTTCCTCGCGGTCCCCCTCGGGAGTGGCTTGCAGCGGGCTTACCTAAACCTCAGTTGCTTAGCCGCTTTGCTGGTTCCTTTAGCTGCCCGAATTTCGCTTGGCTGGCTCGTTTTGTTGTCTGAATTTCACTTTTCTAGCTCGTTTGGGTGAATTTCCTTGTGCCTTTCGTGTGACTACCGCTTTTCACAAGTAGACCGTCGTGGTCGGGTTTTGAGCTTGCACCGACGAGGTGCCGCCCGGGGCGCTTTGAGGCCCCACCGTCCCACCGTGTCGCCGCGGCTGTCGCTCCGCTGGACGCGGCGTGGCTAAGTTAGACCGGTTCATAGTGTTCCCGGGCCTGCCTGCTCCTGAAGGGCTGTGTCATTGGCTTACAAGGCAAGATGTGGCGGGGCGGGGCGGGGCGGGGCGGGGCGGGCACGCAACGGGCGTCTGCTCTCTAATGACAAGGCCCCCGTAGGGCCCGGCCGGCGGGGCCCGGGCCGCCGAGGGGCCGACTGATTGGCTCCAAGGGGTTGGGGCGACGGCGTCAGCCAGCGCCAGCCAGCGCCAGCCAGCGCAGCACCCCGTCATGTCACGTTACGGCGCCGGGGTAGCGATCCGACTCCCGACTGGACATGCCCGTGACAATAAGCCGAGGCAGCGCGCTGCAGAGCGGTGCGGCGCGGCCTCGCCTTGCACAGCCTCAGCCCGCCCCACGCTCAGTCGAGAGCCTCGCAGTGTTCCGCTTGGCGTTAAAACTCGGCGCTGCTGAAAGTAGCTCGCCGTGTCCTAATGAGGAAGACGTACGCGCGCGGGACTGATCCGTAGCGATGTATGTCGGTGAGCCTGTGACCAAGGGACGTATCTACCGCACCACTCTGGGAAAGGGGGCTTCGCCGCCGGACCCCTCTTCAACTAACGTAACTCCGCGCCGCTCTTCGAAGAGACGTAAGCGCGCGCTGCCGATTCTAAAGGCCGTAGAGCCATGGGGCGCCTCATTACTCTACGGCCTTTAGAATCGGCAGCGCGCGCTTACGTCTCTTCGAAGAGCGGCGCGGAGTTACGTTAGTTGAAGAGGGGTCCGGCGGCGAAGCCCCCTTTCCCAGAGTGGTGCGGTAGATACGTCCCTTGGTCACAGGCTCACCGACATACATCGCTACGGATCAGTCCCGCGCGCGTACGTCTTCCTCATTAGCACACGGCGAGCTGTGTTGCAAACTACTAAGTAGAGTGGGACTGCGCTCGGCAATTAAGCCGAGAGATAAGCAAGGAGCAAGTTATTCTCCTTAAGGCAAAACTGCACACGCCCACTCGCACCCGCCCACCCACTCTCCCACACACAGGATGCACATGTCGCAGCCGGGCCGGCCCCTGCAGGTCCGCCAATAGGCGCACTGTAAGCCAGCAGCACCTCGACCGCCCCAACAACGTCAACCCTTGCCGTGCGCCTCGACCCGCCCAGTCGTTTCTATGCATAATTATATTTGCTCGTGTCTGAAATTTATACAAAGTGGTCCCGAGTGGAAGAAGGGAATGGGGGTGGGCCCGCAGGGTGACAGGGGGAACGAGGGGGCGTGCCGCGGCGGGGCGGGGCGGGCGCGGCGGGGGCTCACGGAGGACCGCGGTGGTATGAAGACAAACGCACGCAACCTGCCCGCTTTGGCCCGCTCGTGATTCAGTCGAGAGCTCCCGTTTGGGCAGCCCGTAAAAAACGCACATAATAATGTTTGGCCAAAGTCAGGAAGTAAGGTTCGTGGAATAGAATCCTCGCGTGGCCCACTCGAGGTTCAAGACACGCCACTCGCAACGCACGCTAAGCGGCGAGACGAAGCGGCAGCCACGCCGACGGCGCCCTTTTTAGCCTTTTCATAAGGTTAATCAGCTCTCATTAGTCAACGTAACGTTGTTCTCTCTCTCTCTCTCTCTCTCTCTCTCTCTCTCTCTCTCTCTCTCTCTCTCTCTCTCTCTCTCTCTCTCTCTCTCTCTCTCTCTCTCTCTCTCTCTCTCTCTCTCTCTCTTTCTTTCTTTTGTTCTTTTTTTCGAGTGAAAGAAATGAAACATTTCTCTAAGCACTCGAACGGAGCACGCAATCCTCGAGCCACCGAAGCATGAGATTCCTCCTCCTGCCCTCGAATTGCCTTTGAGCTTATCACGCCCCCGGCTCGCAGTGTCAAGTGGACGGCGATACTCCCTGCGCGGGGAGACAGCGAGGCACCCGAGGGACGGGGTATGGACGACGCCGAGGCGACGCCTGTCTGCGAGGGGCCGCACCGCGGACGGAGATACTCCCGGCGGTCGGTGCAGCGGCGCGGAACGACGCCGCGCTGTTGTGGAGTAGAGGCGGCGTGCGGCGCTACTCCGCGCTCGGCCTTCGAGCGCTTTCAAGACGAACTGGCGTGGGAACAATTATTTGCAGTGCCGGGCGCGCCACGCGCCACCACAAGCATTTACCAAAGCCAAACATCAGCTTGTTGGCGCTGCTGATTGTTAGGTTCGCTCTCCCAACATGAACGGCTCATCCTTTCTAATAAGGTAGCTCTGTTAGTTGCTGTGTTTGTTTGTTATTGTTTTTAGCTGGTGCTTCAGTGTGGGGGGAAGGGGGTTCCGGAATCACTGATGTATGGTAACAGACGCCTTGTCGCCGGGCATCCCCTCCTGCATAGCAACTAGACTGCGCGATCCAGGACTCCAAGGCCGTAACGTCCCCGCGTCGACGTCGCGTCTCCGGCGACAATGCACACATGCATTCGATTTGGCCACGCGGCGCCAATGCCGATGCCTTTGGTGCGCGTGCGCCTCGATCGAGCTGATTTGGTCGGCGTTGGAGGCGCGCCTTGGCGGTGCACACTGCGACGCGTTCTCGCCCGCCGCCCCGCCCCTCCCCAAGGAGCGCTTCCTTGTGCTGTGTGCAGTAGGACGAGGGGGCCTTCGGGTGACAGATCAATTTTCCGGTCCAAAACGAATGGAATTTTCCACTTATTTCGCGTGAGGCTCCCCCCCTCCCCCCCCCGCCCCGCCTCTAGCCTTGGCCCCTCCATCCCCCCTTTTCGGCCTCGTTCCACGGCGCGCCAAACCGCTTTTTGTATCCTTTTCATTTATTGCGATATTGCGGTATCCCTGGCGACGAAGGCGTAGGCGTGCTCACACACACACACTCAGGCCAAGCGATCGCCCCCAAATTGGCTGGCGATACCATTTCCATACAAATAGTTGGCCTGGGGTTCCGTAACGATGAGCTTCCGGACCATTTCACACTACACCACCGACTGGCGCGGCGCGGCTCGCGGTGCCAGCCTGACGCCCCCCCCCCCCTCCCGCCTTTGAGTGCCAACCTGCGGGCAGGGCTGAGGTGCGGGCGTGCCTCTGTGGGGGGTGCGGGGGCTCTTTGGCAGAAATGAGAGGACCCTGCGGAAGACGCGGAACAGCAGAAAAATGATTACTTTATGATTTTAACCCTCTTCGGCGGCAAATGAACAAACAAAATTTCGGTGTGTGACGGTGCTGAGACGGTGCCAGGCAAACGGTCGCATCCTCCTCTTTTCATGGGATTAAGACATCTACAAATTCGTCTTTTAAACTGTCTTAAACTTTTTTTTTTTTTTTGTCTTTTTTTTGTCTTCGCGTTGGCACTTCTCTTCCAGCCAGCCTTTGTGGGGAAGTGGCGGGCACGGTTTCGCGGCACAATGGCGGCCTCCTCGGCGGCATAAGTCGCGCGGCGTCCGAGGACTCCCCGGCGAGGCGGCAAAAGCCACAGGAAGTTGGCCGGTGGGCCGCCTGGCGCGCACGGCGCGGCACAGCGGCAGAGTGCTCATTAGGCTTAGCCAGTAGAGCGCCAGTCAAAGGAGAGTTCGCAACGCTCTTCCCTCACACCTACGCGTCGGCCCTTTGACGCTGTCAAAAATAAACTAACAAATGGAAATTTGGCACTTTTTTCTTTTTTCAAAATTTTATAAAAAATTGTACACTGTGTCGTGTAAGGAGAAGCTCATGGCGGCAGGGAGTGTCCTAGCCAGGCAGTCGTGGAGCAGGCAGTCGTCGTGTTTCCCCTAATTTCATAAAATGTTCCAAGATGCATAAAGTTTGATGGTGACCGCCACTTGAACCGAGTTGGCCGCGCGAGGCCTTTGGGCGCGTTTTTAGAGAAAATGATATATTGCCGGACATGAATATAAAAGCGGAATGTCGGCCGGGAATAAAAGGCACATGTGCGCGTGTGTGTTTGTGTGTAAGTGTGAGTGAGTGTGTGTGTGTGTGTGTGTCGCCGCGGGGAAGTGCTCTTCCAGGGACACTTTATCGCTCTTTGCGGGTGGAGCCTCTTCTGGGAGAAAAAAGCCGAAATTCCCGAAAAGAGGAGAGAGAGGCCGCTTGCCCCTTATTGATACAGAGATTATTAATTAGCCTCCGACGGCTGCTCCGCTCGTGTCGCGCGTGTGAACAAAAAAAATAAAAATAGGGGGTGCCTTAATTTAAATTAACGATGCTCCGTTTAATTTACGACCTGCTCCTTCCTCTTGGCCCCCGCGCATGCGTCTCTCTCTCTCTCTCTCTCTCTCTCTCTCTCTCTCTCTCTCTCTCTCTCTCTCTCTCTCTCTCTCTCTCTCTCTCTCTCTCTCTCTCTCTCTCTCTCTCTCTCTCTCTCTCTCTCTCTCTCTCTCTCTCTCTCTCTCTCTCTATCTATCTCTCTCTCCCCCCTTCTCCTTTGTCAGTCGGGTTGCCTAGCATCCATTGGCTGGAGAAACGCGCAGGGAATCTGAAACCTTAAGGGTTCGTGTAGGAATATGCACCGTTTGGCGTGAAAATGGCTTGAAATGATGAGAATCGTGCCGTAAACACGGACGGCCTTGCATGCTGGCTCAACCCTTGCACTACAACCGTGTCCAGGGACAACCCTTTTACGGCACAGCAGTTGTCGGCGCCATTAGTCAATGGTGAGCATGCATGTAGTCACGACTGCTCCACGAGACTCGCTGAGAAAACACGGAAAGTTAGCCGGGCCGGGCGTGGGGTGCGTTGGTGCGCAGGGCGTGTGGGGGTGGGGCGGGTCGTGCCGCGGCCCCCGCCCCGCCTCGGCGCCCCGCCTCGGCGCCCCGCCTCAGTCGGCGCCCCCGTCCCGTCGCAGCAACACGGCCTCCGCGCCGCCGCTCGCCGTGCTCGCCGTGCTCGCCGTGCTGGCGATCGCGCGCCGCCGCGCCGGTGCCGCCGAGAGCACCGCGCCCCCGCAGTGGTAGTAGTGCGTGCGTGTGTGCGTGTGTGTGTGTGTGTATGTATGTGTTGACTCACTCTGGAAGATTCAAAACAGGAATAACGACAGAAAAAAAAACAGCAGTGTCTCGTGTTGTAATTAAACGGATTATCATCTCCCCTGGTTCCGCTGAAGGTAAGTCAAGTGCTAATTGGATCATAAATTAATGAAATAATTTTGGAGGAGTGAGTAATTGGGACGGAGGCAGGGCGAAGGGCGAGGCGCTTTAGCTACCACACTTTCAGACGGCTCCAGTCGCCAATTAGCTGCGAGTGTGTTCCAAAAGGTGATCGTTTTTTTTTTAAAGCGCAGCGAGTTACCACAGCGGGATTGGGGAGGATCGGGCTGGCTTGGCGATGTATGTGGCCAATAGCGTCCCTCTGGGCACGCTCCGGTCCGCTCCGGGCCGCTCCGGTCGGGTGTGACTGGCAATAGGGTCCTAAGAGGATTACAGCTCAAGGGCCAGGCAGCGACACCGGCCCGTTGCAGTAGGCGGCAATCTCTGCTGAATTATGGGGGATTTCATTTCGGAAAGAGTGGGCCACACCGCCCCCCCACCGGCACACCGTGGGAGTCTAATGAACCGAGCCGAACGGCAGTCCCAGGGACATTGCGCTCTGCCCATGACTACACTGCTGGGCGAGCAGGACATGCTGTCTGTTTGCTTTAATTCTTCCAATCAGGACGAGACGAACAGCTGTGCTGCTGGTCTAGAGGGCGACTCTCGTCAACTGAGGGCCCGGCCCGGCCGCGGCCGGCCACCCCAGCAGGACCCAGTTGGCGTGACTCAGATTCAAGCAGCGGCCGCCCGGACCTTCAAAGTTATATTAGAAAAATAACTGGGAAGCGGAGAAAATTCTGAAACGATCCTACAAAGTGGAGCAAAGCGGTCGAATCAAAGGCTATATTTACGTCACCACCACAATCCGATAATTTTCGTAATGAAAAATAATATCAAGATAAAAAAAGGCGGAGGAAAAACGGGTTAACGCCGATGTGCTGTCTTTTGATATTGCGAAGTGGCGAAGCAGCGGCCTCGCTTCAGCTCCGCTGCCTCCGGGCCAGCCTGCTGGAAACTCTCGGCGGACGAGCTGCCAAATTACAAGATGGTGCTGCAGAGAAAACGTGGCATTTGCAAAACGGATTCGCAGTCGCGCGGCGGCGGGTGGCTTTCCAGCGCCTGCTGCGAAATTGCGGACCCCGAAGGATTTGGCCTGGGTGTCCTGCCGGCGAGGACTGCTAAGCAGGCCGGCGGAGGGCGACATTAGCCTCGTCAGGGTGAGCCCCACGACACGCCCTCCTGCGGACGAGCGGAATTCAGTGACACACGGTCCGGCAGTTCCTCAGGGGAAACGGGCGCTGCACTCGAAACACGAGAGGCAAGTGCGAGGCACCTCGTGAAATCAAGCAGCGGTGTATCCCCCGCATCCCTCTGTAGACACACGAGCCCCGCACCAGGAGGAACCAAGGCTCGCGCCGCTTGCGGTCGCTTTCCATTTATCCAACACCCCGCCTCTCCCGGGAGCCTCTTTCTGCCGCTCCTAGGGTCCGCCTGACCTCTTTCTGAATTTTAAAATGCGCGCCGCCGCGTCTGGGCGTTGCGATGGTGGCGTCGGCTCTAGGGCCCCTTTCAAGGCTCCCACAGGCCGGCGCCGAGCGTCGCGGCGCGTCGCGGCCACTTCCGGCCTCCCCATCGCCGCCCCCACACCGGTGCGCACGGCCGCGCGATCGAGGCTTAGGTGTGCCTCGGGGACCGCTTTGGCGGGCCACTGCTTTTCGCAGCCTCTCACTGGAGCGTGGCCGTCGCCTGATCCCCGCGACCTTCGCCCGCCTGCTCTTGGAGTGCCTGTTGGACTCGCGGGGCCCGGCGGGGCCCCACGGCCAGCTTGCAGCGTATGGGGACATGGCTCGCCCCTGAAATGAAAATAACACCAAACGGTGAGTGACTTGGGCCGACATAAACGGAACGCACTGTTCTTGAGGACACGCCTTACCGTTTTACAGCGTCGTGCAAGATCGAAAACCCTGAAGGTCAGCGTCCTCGATAAAACGAAATGGGTGGGTGACATCGCGGTTCTTTTCTGCCGCTCAGGGTTGGAGAGAAATGGATTAACACTTGATTCCCTAACTTTTTTTTTTTTTTTTTTTTTTTTTTTTTTCCGATTTGTGCGGGACTACGAGTGCTACGGAGCGGTGGCCTCGCTTGGAACGCTCGCAGTCAGCGCAATGCGGACCGCCTCTGTAAATACCCCGACCTTTCTTTTTTCAAATTACGAAAAAACTTCCCCCGGCCCCTTTCCTTCCTTCGTCGCCGAGCCGCGTAATTTCGGCCGCGCTCCTTACCAGTGCCTCTCATCGGTTCTGCTGTTTGCTCTCTCGCTCTCTCTTTCTCCTCTCTCGTTGTAACAGGCGTGATTTTTGTTCTTCCCCGTCACCGGCCTGAGGAGGCGCCTTGACTCGCCGGGAGGATTCATTACCGACGCCCACCGATGCTGTTTTCCTTCTCCCCTACAACAGCGTGCTCGGCACGTCCCCCTCGCTCCTCCCATCAGGTTGTCGGGTCCAACCTCTCCCGCGCCAAATCTCGCCGTCCCTCAGGGAGCCCAGGGATTGATCCTTCCCACATCAGGGCAATCCCATCCCCTTTTGTGTGGCGTCCGGGAAGGGGAGCTTACGCAGCAGAGCCACAGTGTTAAGCGGCAACCTAGCCTCTGCACAGTGTACCCCCGTCGCAATGTGGACATCTTCAGATCGCTCCTCAGTCGGACAGTGCGAATGCGTCCCCCGCTCAAGTCATCAAAACCGTCATGCGCTTGCTTCGAGTGAAAGGCTTGCCAGTTGAAGCGAATGTTCCAGCGGCTGGACAGCGGCCGGGCGGTGTGCCGCCACCCTTTGTCCCACCCAGCCCTCATCCTGTTTTCCATATTGTCATTTCCGTCGAAATGATTGGCATTCGGCGACCGACCTCCGTCCTAACGAGTGTCCCCCGTCATTCAATCAATCTGGGGGCCGCGAGGCTAGCGGGGCTACGTGCCGCCGGACTAATTGGCTGAGCCAGAGTCGCGGGACCAACGAAGAGAAGCCTCGGCCGGCCTAGGCCGGCACCCAGCGATCGTCAACTAATGACCCGTGCGCTGTGATTGCCCCTCACACACGGCCCGCGACGCGCAAGAAAGCTAACGGCGGGGATCTCATTGTACCGGAGGCAGGGTCGTGTACACAAACGCGGTGGGCGTTCCCTGCGCCCTGAGGCGGGGAAGAAACGACGCGCCGACAGATTTGCAGTGTGCTGGGGATTGCTGATATGGTGTGTGCGGTGCGGCCGTCTGCGATGACCTGTTCGCCAACTAACAGGCTTCGGGGTGTGTGCCACTTTCACACACATACACACACGCACACTCAGGCGCGCTTGAATGATCGCGTCTCCTGTCCGTCTGCTGTCTCTCCGTCATTCAGTATGCGCCTCCACAGTGGACAAGGGGCCGAAATGAAGCCCGATTCCCCTGAAACCACTCGCCCCTCTCTTCCCTCTCCAACTTCCCCCTTCCCCGCGGCCCTGCCCCGGAGCCGCGGCGAGGCCTTGCCGGCACGCACCGAAACTTGACACCGACCCATACCGTGAAAAAAGGGGCATAATTAAAGCGCTCGTTTAGCTATGCAGCGATACAATATCGCGGCGTCCTTGCCGCTAATCCACTCATGCATATTCCATTATTTTTAAACGGCTGTGATGCACCACTTGGCCGGCGCGGTCACTCCAGGCTGTGGCCCGCATCGCCCATCGCCTTTCGGGCCTTCTCCACCGTCGATCTGCCACCTAACCAACCGAGCAGTCGCTTCGCAGGGTTTTTTAAGTGATAGTTTATCTTGTCTGTAAACGGCCACCACCGTCCCTGCTCGCGTATTCACCGTTGGACGGTCTGGCAGTGCGTTGCTGTTGCCGCCCTGCCTGGGGTACACTGGCATACACAAGGCGTACACGAACGGACAAGGAGGGTCTCGGTTTACGGGCAAGCGTAAAAGGGGCATGCTCGGACTGTCGGGCCTAACGGACCTATACCGCGGGTTCCGGGACCGGTCGCGTTGACGACCTATTTGCATACGGCACCCCGGCAGTCCCAGCTATGCCTGCAGCCACAGCGACTGAATTCCAAATGATAAAAGAGAAAATTGAACCTCTTTATGTTTGTTTTCCCTTTCAGAGAGATGAAACTGGTTGTTGTGGTTGGAGGGAAAATAGCAGAGTGGAAAGCGGCCTACCTTTTACCTTATTCAGTCCCCGGGCGAAGCTCACGTGTTCGGCACACTGTGAAAGCCCTTAAGAAAGCAGCCGTGGGCCGATGGCAACCAACCCTTGTCCCACGCCGGGGCACGGCTGCCAGGGATCCAGGACCTCCGTTCGATACCAAACGTGAACCGTGTGACGCTCGTTTGAATACACAGTCTTACATCCGTTGCAGACCGGCTTGGCTTCACCCAGGCACTGATTTATGAACGGTTCACGATTCACGCTCAGACCAAACGTGACGTCACATTTCTTGGTTTTCATAGTGTGTTCTGAATAGACAATAATAGATCACGGACAATCCATTGAAGATACGCCTTTGTCTGCTGCATAGTGGCACCAGCGCACGAGCGACTACACTATACGAAGCGAGACGCAGCGAGCCACTGACCCTGCGAGTCCAGCGGTCCAGCGAGTCCCGAGGGCTGCTGCAACCGCTGCAACCGCACCGGCGGCGCAGCTCCGTTTTGCTGCCTGCTGGCCATGCACCACGGTGGGCGCGGCACGGCGGCTCGGCCGGGGCGGTATGGGGTGCAGACGTGACCACAATGTAGTGCGGTTATATCCCCCTCCCCTCGGCCCAACAATGCAAGGCCCCGTGCAAATGGCCCGGCGGCGCTTCAGGCTACGACGGCCGGCTCTGCCTACTCTGCCAGACGGCGGGGTGCGAGGCCGGGACGGCCGGGACGAAGCGGTGCGGCTGGACGGAGAGAGAGGACTCGGCAAACGAGCTTTCGACCATAAATTCACTCGATGCTTCCATTCGCACTGGGATTTTTCACGCCGAAACATTCATTTCATTTAGAGCTTCGACTTTCTCCCGCTCTATCCAGTGTCTCCGTCCTGAGTTTTTGACCTTGTTGTGGCACCGCCTCTTTTTTTGCGGTGCACAGCGACGCCAGCAGCCCCTCGGGCCGGGGCCCCTTAGGGCCAGCGGCTTTTTCCCACGGTGAGTGCGTGGCGTGGCGCGGTCCGGTGGCCCGAAAAAGGGGCACAATGTGGCGTGTGGCATAATGTGGCGAGCTGCCTTCCTTTTTCACCCTATTTTTTGCCTCGTAAGTCTCTCTCTCTTGTTTTGAATATCTTGCCAGGGTTTTTATTTTTTAGTGGCGGTAGCAGTGAGCTTGAGGGGGATTCCTCGATGGATAGGGATAAGTGCTGACTAAAATACACATTTTCGCTCAAAGTTTTGTTGTCTTTCCGCGGGTTAGGCTTTTTTTTTCTGTTTATACATACCTGGAACAATTAGCTCCCCGCTCCGCTCCCCGTCAAGGATCATCACTGAACGGAAATGGCCATGCCTCCCGGCGTGTTTGCTCTGGTTCTAGCTCCTCCGGTCTGTGTGTCTCTGCCTGGCACTCGGCCCGACGGGCTCGGAGCCCGAAAGGCCTGTATTGCGCTGCGCCGCGTCTGCAGTGCTGGCAACATCCAATCGTCTTCAGTGTTTAACTTGACCCCCTCCCCCGGCCACCAGAGCGAGCCACGGCCGAGGCCTCGGCACAGGGAATGCCAATGGATATGGAGCGGGGCGATGACGCCGGCGCAGGGATACTCAGAGCAGCCCTCGAAAATCGCATTAGACGCTCCTTTGGGGAAAGGCGGGTTGGGCAGGGCGGGCAGGGCGCAGGTGGGAGCGTCAGTGTGCTAGTGGGGTGTGTTAGAGCGAGATTCAAAGTGAACTGGGGCGGACAAGCCGGAGTGCTGGACGTGGCCGTGGACCCAGCGGCTCTGTAGCACTCAGTCACAGGGTCCTCAACGGACTCGCCCTTCTCAGAGCCCAACAACTACACGCAGCGCCCGCAAAAAAATTATTATTTCGTTTTGGGGGATATTTTTGCAAAGTGTAGCATGTCGCGCGCCACAGCCCGAACTCAGGGTGGACCCGGTCCTCAGTTCTCGAATCGGTTTCTCCAAAAATATGCGGGGGAACGAAACTCATCAAAACGGTTCCATCCGAATAGTGATCGCGCACAAATTTGCCTCGCGTCTTCGCATATTTTTCCCTTTCTACCTTTCTTCTTATACTTTCTTTCATCCATTTTGGTCGTTCCTTTCGATTTTCCCCCGATATACAAAGGCAAAGGGAGCGCGTTTGTGGCAAGGGCAACGCCGTACCTGTGGGAGAGCGAGTTCTGGGCGGCACTCAATATTTGGCTAGGCTTGGCACGAATCGCCAATAGGGTCGCGATTTCGACTTCCGACTCGGCGGAACGACCAGTGCTTGTGACCTATCATCGCTCCTCGCTTCGTCCTTTGTGATACGCCCCACCGACAAAGAACTCCACACTCTGAAGAATGTCCCCTCTGCAGACAAACTGCGAGGGAGGAAATTCGGTCCGGATGTAACAATGTAACGATTTTTTACCTCATCGACTGACCCATCCCCAACAATGCGCGGTGCACGTTTTAATTTTCAATTTTTTTTCGTGGAAAGTGTTTCCCCCGCGTGCGTGCCTTCCGGCGCTTTGTCCCGCGTGGCAGGTGTTGACAGCACCTCTAACGAGGAGAGCGCTGCCTGGCGTGACGTGACATCCTGGCCTTTTATAGAGCTTTCAAAAGCGCTGCCGGGCACTCCGCTCCCGAATCTTCCACGCGGCGCCGCGGCGCCATCAGGCTGCCAGGCCAGGCCACCACAGGCCGTCCATAACAGTATTTCACACTTGCGCCCCTCGCGCTGGCAGCACGGCGACCACCGCAGACCACCCGAGAACCGCCGCGGTGGGACGCCGTCAAGCACATGGCCAGCTGCTAGCCAACTCTGGACACGTCGTCAGTAGTATGGAGTGGTCATGCGCTCGCGCCGCCATTTTACGGGCCCATCTGGACGGACGTACCGACATTTTTAACAGATAATACCTTTCCAATGATGTCACACGAACCTAGCCACCACTGAAGACGCTAACGAAAGCTCCCTTCGTGGAATATTTAACCATTCATCGTGCCGGCAAAAGAATTGAATCTAACTAACACATGGCGGTACAAATGGCTCGCCCGGCCAAACGAGGAGTCTATCCATCTTCAAGTCCTGTTCCAGGGCCCACTGTGCGCGGCTGTGGTCTGTGCTCCCCACGCCCCTTCGCCTCGCCACCCGGACCGAGCCTTTCTTTTTTCAGCGCAGCCTGTGATTGCGCTCCAGCGGCGCCACCCATTCAGCCGCTATAGTTTCCCGGCTCAAACTTTCCGACGTGTCCCTCTCAGGCTGCGGGGCTGGGTGCCGGGCCTCTCCCATTCGGCCGTGGCAAAGCCGACCCGTCGCCCACTTGAGACTTGCGTCTCAGTCCGGGCGAGCTGGGACGTGCCGAGCCGAGCCGCTCGCACCACCGCCTGTTGGCCAGGGCGTTGCCGCGATACCGAAATATAAGGTTTCTCCGCCTGCCACGCGATCGGCGTCGCTGACCCTCTCTCGGCTGCGGCCCTGCGGGGGCGGCGCGCCCCACTGACTTGGCAAGCGGCGCCGAGCGACCCGCACTGTAACATTGATTTTGGCGGGGACCCCTGATTAGTGATTGGGGGCTGAGTACAGCGCCGGGATACTCGCAGTGGGCACCACAGTACAGCAGTGAGTCATCCTACCAGCACCAGCTCACTCCGGAGGACGAGGATCACTCCGGTAATTCTAATGTCTCCTCGCTTGTCGGGCGGGAGGCGAGGACCAGGACCCGCGAGACGACAAACAAGGGAATCAGTCACATGCTGGGTGTGCACAGGGCCCCGCCTGCCTGCCTCCCTGCGCAAACAGAGCGCCATGATGCGCTTATTCTCTATTTATGAAAATTACAGACTCGCCATGCAAACGAGGTCCTGTGGGGAAAAACGAGAGGAGGGAGGGTGTTTCTGCAAGGGATGAGGCAGCAGAAGTTGGTCTATGAAGTTCGAAGTGAAATAGATTGGACAGGGCGGAAAGGCGCAAAGCAGTGCGTCCCCTTTTCCTCTTTGAATGAGTCGAAACAAACGGGGCACATTAGAGTGATTACTACTTGGATTACCGCGAGCGAGGGGTCCCAGGCGATCGCTGAGCAGTAAAACACACACACAGCGTGAAACTGAATGTTTGCCGAGGAACTTTATTTGCGGACCGGTTTATGTGCCGTGAACATCATTTCCGCAGCCGTTCCTGACAAGACGTCTCGCTGCCCCCGCCTCGGACAACACCGTTGTCGGCAACCTGTTACGCTCGCCAGGGGGCTGCGAGATTGAGACATAATCGGAGGTCCGAACCCTAGGCCACAGGGCCTGGGCAGCGACCCAGTGCCAAAAGGGTGCTGTTTGGCGTCCTTGGTTTCATCCGGTTTCATCTCTCAGCGTTAGGAAGTTCGCATTAAAGCTCGTACTGGTGCCACTGTATTTGCGAAAGCCATGACCACGGCAGTGCCCTATTGTCCCGGACACTTCTTCATACAATTTTCATGGCGTGTGTGATGCCGGACCACCAACACAGAAACTCTAAAAAAAAAGGAACGAAATAACATTTATTTAAAGGACAATACGTTTGGCTGCTCTGTCCAGTCCACTGTCACCACGCGGCGCCATGTTGTTTCCCTGTTTGCACTCGTAACAAACGAATGAATGACGCCGGGCTTGGCGCTGTGTGTTTCGGTGAAATGTTTCCTTTTTGGCTGCCGCCGCTGCCGCCGCTGACCCGCTGGCGTGACTACGCGGGGCGGTCTCTCTGGAGTGGGGCTTCCTCATTTAACGGTTTTCAAAGGCAGCGTGTCTTGGTTAGGCCGGGCGAGTCCACAGCAAGGTCGTTGTGCACCACCCCGCCCGCCGGGCTCGGTCGCTCGGCCTCGCTGCTGGAGGCGCTGTGGGTCGCCCCTTCTAGGGAGCGACCGGCCAGGACCGCCAATCTCGTTGGTATGAAACTTAAAGTTTCATACCGAATAACAAGTTGGCGCTATCCTCTCATGGATTATGAATCCGGCCTGGAGAGCTGTTGTGCCAGTAATTGGAGCTATCGTAAACACAGCACTAGCTCCGGAGTGAGTCCGGTGCTCTGTGCCCCGGGCCTGCGGCGCTCCCGGGGGGTCCAGCTCCCGTCCCCGCAGCGGATGGGGCAGGGTGGCCCGGCGCGCGCCGCGGCGCTGGATGTTATCGGCGCCTTGATCGCCCAGAGCAGCCCATTTGCGGTCTGTCCCTGCGCACACGCACGCACACCCACACTTCTACTCTCACACGCACACACACATACACACACGCGCACGCACGCACTCGTGCACTTCCAGAGGGGGTCGGACATCCCTTGGCGGTTGACCGTAGATGCTGGCTGCATCCTCGGGGCAAGCTGGCGGTCGGCCAAATCGGGGCACTGCCCCTTTTGGCTGTGTAGAGGACGCACGCGGCCTCGCCCGGACTGAGTGCCTGAAAAACGATAAAAAACAACAAAAAAAACAACAAGCAAAAAAACGTAAACAGCGTTTGTTTGCCGCGGTCCATCGCACAGGGCGACACCCCGCGGCCACAGCGGGCGGGCTGCGCTGCAGACGGGGTCGGCGTCGATTCAGCGGCGCGCTGTTTAGTCAGCGTTTTTAGCATGTTTTATACGATAACGCCAGGCCATAAAGTTGGGATCGTTAGACCGTGTGGGCTCAGTGGGCAGTGGGCCCTGTGGGCCCGGCCAGTGGGCCCGGCCCACCCAGCGCAGAGTCCCCCGCAGCTTCACGTGGGTGGTGATTGGTGGGCCCGGCAAGATAGATGGAATCTCACATCGCTTGCAGGGAGAATTGGAATTTTAGCGGTGGTCGTTTCTAGCGCACCGGCGTTATTTTTGCTATCGAGCAGGTAGGCCGGACTTGGCCAGGCTGTGAGGAGAACTACTGCTTGAAGCGGCCCGCGACCTGAATGCTCAGTGAATGACGCCAAGTCTCTGCTGCGCCGCTCCGCCCCACTGCGTCGTCTTCAAAGCGTCCTTCTTAGAGTTCCTCTGTGCTTCCGCTGCGAGCGCTGTCCATTGAGGAGCTCGGCACAGCGGCAGCGCTGCTAATATCCACCTGCCAGGTAAAAACTGTTTCCTCCCGTACAACTCCTCCCTTGCGGCAAAAAAAAAAAAATCAAAAAAATCGCTGCCTTGGTCTTACCCCTACGAGAGGCTGAATAAGAGCGACCGAGAGACGAAACGGACTCTTCGGAATCAGTTCGTTGAGTGGTCCGTCACGCCCGTTCGTAGAAAACAAGTGGGGTTGCAAGAGTCCAGCCTCCCTGTGCCTCGGCCACGGCTCTGCCCTAATGGACTTGGCTTTCATTCCGGCCGACAACGCGGGGCGGCGAGACTCGGCGAGACGCGGCACGCGATTCGGATCGCGATTAAAGCGCGGCGATGACCACACACCGCCCCCCGCCATCCTTTCTGACACGGCGCGCCGAAAGTTAAGCCGTCTCGAAGTTGGGCTCAACACTTTAAAGACACCCTGCTGCCCCCGCCACGCTGCAGAGCCCTGACGAGCGAGACGGACTCTTCGTTTGCGTGGGGAGCCGAGTAACAAATCAAAGTATCAAAGCCGTAGCCGAAGGCGTACTCTTCTTCATTCTTTCTGCTTGTCTCTTAAAACTTCTGGATCGACGGGTTCATGCCGTGTGGTGCTCATGTTCACTGACTGTGTAATTCGATCAAGATCACTAAGTCGAGTGCGTGCGTGTCTTGTAGCGCAGAGACGGATCCAACTAACCAACCCCCACCTCTTGGAGGCGCTCGCACCCAACAGAGGTTGCCGGCGATGAGAAGTTGGAGACAAGAGTGACTCGAGTCCCCCGAGTAGCCCCGCCTCCCCTCCCTGCTCCTCTGCCCCGCAACTTTCTTTACCGCTATGTTAGGTGGGCGGCCCTCCCCGTTCGCGCCTCGCTACGTCTCTATTTGGAACCACTCCGCCACGGTCTCAATATGAGTTTCGGTTTCGCTGCGGATACTCCTAGGACTTAATTAACTTGCCCAACTAAAGTCACGTTGTTCTGCAAAAAAAAAAGTCAAATCGAAAATGACTCAAAATATAAGATGTATTTACGTTGACTGTCTGGGATACTTTCTTATTCAGTTGGGAGTTGGAATTTTCCCCCACCTCAGTGGCAGCCTCGGCCTCGGGGCTGCCAGCTCGGGCTGCTCGGGCGGGCTGCCAGCTCGGGCTGCTCGAAGACGTCAGCTAGTCTGTCCTGGCGTGCCGGGCCGCCGTATACGCTGCGATGCGACGGCGCACAGTGGGCCAGACGACGGGGCAGAGGGTCACCGGGAATCGATACACGAGGGTCTTAAAGCCTCCCGAGAAGACTGCGGGGCGGGGGGCCCCCAGAAGTGCAAGCTGTCAAGAAAATGAAGTAAACGGGCTGGCTCAGCTATTTACCCAATTTTGTTTTTGTTTCCCTTTTGTTGTTCCTGACCCCCTGCACTCGGAATATTACAGCCGAAGAGGAGATACCCCTTTTGCGCTTCCTATCTGTGTCCCAGCGGCCCTGGGATGCCGTCGCATTGCGTCGCAGGCCCAGAGGAGCGGGGAGGAAGAAACAGACGCCGCGGGCTGCGTGCGCAGAAACCGAAGCTGCTACCTCCAGACCACCGTGCTGCTCGTCCCGTGGCCGCCGCACCGTGCACCCCCAGCTTCGCTGCCAGCCCCGACTGGGTGACCAGCACCGCTGCCAGCCCCGACTGGGTGGCCAGCACCGCTGACCTGCTCGCGACTTCCGCTTGGCTCCGACCAAACTGAATGCCCGGGGTTTCGTCTGGCCGATGCCGGCACAGTGATCAAAATAGCCGATAAAGTGCTTCGACGGGCCGCCACTGCCGAGGCCCCGGCCACGCCGCGCTAGCAGATAAAAATCTGTAGCGCTACATTTCGTTGTTCGGCCATCCCCGCGAACGGGCGGAACGGGCATCGCGCGTTGTTCCGGGACGTTCCAGGACGTTCCAGGATTGCGCTGTCCTATCTCGGCCGTCGCCATTCCCCGGAGGAATCCGGGTCAGCGCGGTGGACGTAATTAGGAGAAGCTGCTTCCTCCCCCTCCCGTCCCCCTTTCTCTCACACCGTCACACTCTCGCAGGAAGTCCTGTTTACGCTTACAAAAGTCAAGTGCCATGATTTAATGTCAGGTTTTTTTTTCCTGTTTCTCAATGAAAACACACGAACCCAACCGCACAGTCACTAATTATTTAGACTGCGCCTCAATTTATTTGGGTTCGCCAACCAGCGCGGCTGATGCCGGACTTGGGGCCTATAGCGCGGGGGATTAGCCGATCGCTTTGTCACCTGCCATTGTTAGCCTTCCGTGTAAGCCCCCGGCCCTGCATGCAGCCCAGCCCAGGTGTCCTCTCCGCCCGAACGTAAATAGGCTTGGGTCGGGCCGACGCCGGGGGCGGCCTCTTGCGGCTGTATCCACAGGGATTAGCGCAGAATAAGCATCGTCTCTCCGGCCGGACCGGGCCGCCCCGCCCCGCCCCGCCATCACGGCGCCGACATGGCGTACTTTGGGAAATGGGCTCGGTCGCCTCTCTCGCACCCCCGCACTCCATCGGGGCGCAACGGAGACGCGGCGACAAAACACGGTGGATTGGAGCCGCAATTACGTGTAGGTGAGTGGGGGGAGGGGGGGGGGGCTCGCCGGCAGTGTAAGACCAGCCTCGCGCTGCAGAGGCCCCGCCGAGCAATCGCGCAGACGGTGTCCTTAGCTCGTTGCGGGGGTGGGCCCCCGCTGCTGGTATATATGAAAGCCGAGAGCACTCCCGTTCGATTGTCGCGGCGCACAGAGGCCGGGGCTTACGCTTCCCGCTTTCGGGGGACGACGGCACGGCACGGCGTCATAGCGATGCCACGCCGAAACAGGGGCACTGGAAGGTCCCTGGTCATAGTGCCTCCTTGCTGGTTTTCCTGTTGACACCGCGTTGAGAACCCCTGGCTTTGCAGGTGCAGGGTCACCGCCCACCACGCTTCTCCACAAATGATGGCGTGTAGGAACCAACGGGCTGGTCACTTGTGGCTACGGCGGCCGCGGACCCGACCAGTGGACCGAGGTGAGCGCGGCGGCAGTCTCTCTCTCTCTCTCTCTCTCTCTCTCTCTCTCTCTCTCTCTCTCTCTCTCTCTCTCTCTCTCTCTCTCTCTCTCTCTCTCTCTCTCTCTCTCTCTCTCTCTCTCTCTCTCTCTCTCTCTCTCTCTCTCTCTCTCTCTCTGAAGCCGTGCTGCATACTGATGGCCTGCCCTGAATATGAAATTACTTTTCAGCGGCCATCCCTTTGAGCCCGGTCGTGGCGCGGCGTTGCGCAGCCTGCCCTGGGAGGCCTCTAGTCTTACCGGGCCGGTCCCTGTGCGGTTGCCTAGCGTAACTGACGGCGTATTGAATATTGTTATGAGCTTCTCTCTCGGGGCCACCGGATTTCGCCAAGCTTCATCTCTCCGCGGTAAAGGAGAAGAGCCTCCGCATCTTCGGGATTCGTGGAAGACGTACAAGGGCCCGCCTCCCCGTGCGACCGCGCTCTGGGCAGGCCGGCGTGCTGCTGCCCGCCCACAAGGTGCTGCCCGTCGGAGCATCCATTTGGGCGACGGTAATATAGCCGCACGCCACGCCCCACCGCTCGCCCTCGGCCACCCATTCCAACCAAAAGCACCTCCATTGAAAGCAGTACCTAGGGGGCCACCACGGACTCGGCGACCTGCACGGCTGCCTCCCCCGGCCTCGATGAGCTTCACCAAGGCTCCGGCACGCGCGCCCCGCTCCCGACACGCCCCAGCGGGCTAACTCTGCGTCGCGTTGGGCAGCTCGGTGCGGGACAACCCCAAGCCCTGCCAAATCTTTCGCAAACGCGGAACCACAGAGAGAGACAGGGGCGGCCAGGGCCAGTGGCGGTAGGGGGAGGGGGGGGGGGGCTCTGCTCGCCGGGCCAAATGGGTGGGGCGGGGTGAATCGAGTCAAGTTGAACCGAGTCCAGTCAACTCCGCGCTCTGCTCCCTTCACCGCCTCAGTGCCCTCTCCAGCCTACATCGATGTCAGGGGCTCGGATCCGGGCGGGAGCTGTTTCACCCCGGAGCCAGGGTGCGTTAACTTAACGTTTGTTGAGTTTTGGGTCTCTATGTCTCCTTAACGGCTATAGATTTTTTTTTGAAATCTGAAGCACAGGATAAACTACATTTAAAGTTGAATTATGAAGTTAAGTTGCTCTAGGCATAACTCATTTCCACTCATTGGCGACATAAAACCTTAAAAAATAGCGAGAAAAGCAAATTTTTGCTCGCCTTGGCCGTGGCCGGGAGGGTAACCTCGCGATGCGCTGTCAGCCTCTCAGCCGGCAACGCCATGGCAGCGCCCCTCGCTGCAACTGGTTGACAAAGCAAGCAGCTTTCCTTTGCAAACCGTCTTTCCTGACAGATGCCGGTTCGCGGCCCCCAGTGGGCCCCGCAGGGATACGGAACGCGCGCTTTCCTATGTGGAGGGAGCCGCAGCCTCTGGCGAAGCGCGACGCCAGCGTCGCCGGCACCGCCGCTCTGTCAGACTTTGAGACTCCCAGGCAGTGGCGTCCTTGCTGTTCCTCTCGGCCGGCTTATGATGTCACGCCGCCCTGCTGTTTGCGTCGCGCTGTGCCTCATGGCGCGTTGTGTGTGCCGCACCTCCGCTCCCCCCCCCTCCAGCCTCCCCAGCGCCGCCCCTTACACGTACGAGGCGTCAGCACGTCCGAATCGTAATTCAGCCGGCCGCTGTTCAGCGAGGCAATTAAGTGGTTCGATGCGATGGAAACCCATTCCCCTCCCCAACAACTCACCACCTCCCCCCACCCTACCCTTTGCTACACGCCCCTTTGTCGGCTGCTTCACCTTCTCCATGGCGGCACCCCATTAACGCCTCCACTGCCCGCCGGTCTCACGCCGTGCAGAGCGACGCAGAGCGACGCACAGTGGGAGGAAAGACTGACCGTATATGCGCAAGTCCCCGCTGGGAATTAGAACTCTCTTGCGCCGACTGCAAGTTGAACCGTCTCCGATCAGGCGTCCCTAAGGCTCAGGAAGTATTCTTTTTATGTTGCTTGGCAACGGTGTTTTTTTCAATCGTGTCAGTCGTATCGTTTATCCGCATCCTGGTTCCCACAAAGGAATGTATCCCCTGTGCGGGGAAGCCAGCGAATTCAAGAGGCTCTCAGCTGTGTGTGTGTGTGTGTGTGAGAGAGAGAGAGAGAGAGAGAGAGAGAGAGAGAGAGAGAGAGAGAGAGAGAGAGAGAGAGAGAGAAGGGGTGAGTGTGTGTGCACAAAGAACAAGAGCGCCGTGAAAGGAGGCTCTCCGTGTGAAAGGTGGCAGGTGCAGGCGTATCTATGGATGGACGCAGGGGTCTCGTGTGTGCAACCCGGCTTTCAAGGCGGGCAGTGTGAACGAGAACAGAGCATGGCGTTCAAAGCGAACAACAGCTGTAAAACAGTTCGACGGTGGTTGGAGAACAAGACATGCAAACTTGACATGGTAATTGTATACTTTAGGGGTCGTAATAAGTTATGCTGAGTGTGACTAAAATTCAAAGTCAATTTTATGTTGATGATTTATTAAATCTGCAGCCGCTCAAGAGGTATAGGTACTCGAAATCTCCACAAATATTGTTGACTCAGCCCGCCCCCTCGTTGGAGGAAGCTTGCTGCGCCCCTGCGAATCGCCGCATAGGCAATCCACGGCACGGCTGAAGACGGGTTGCCTACGCGTGGATTCACAGGGGCTCTAGCCTCTCTGGCGCGGTACTCTCTCTCTCTCTCTCTCCTTTCCCTGTCTTTGGCACACTGTGAGAACATGAGCGACCACGAGACGGTGTGCAAATAGCGGGTGGGCGGGCCAGCGGCGCCGGCCCCGTTCGACCCGAGCCACAAGTGCAGGCAGCAAGGCAGGCAGCGCGCTAACCCGATAGGGGCACAGTCAGAAACCGCGATAAAACTGGGCAGCTTTTCCGAGTCCGTCAATCCACTTGGTGTCACAGCGTTCTTTTTTTAAGGGCTTCGAAAAGCTTTTTTTTCTTTTTAATCGAGGTTATTTATTTTCGGAGCGGATCATTTGACCTACCTAAAGTAGACCGACAATAACTAGACCTACCTATTTTTGGGTCGCGAGCCGAATAAGGTTCGCACTCGCAATCACGCGGCACGCGGCAGGCACCGCGCACGCCGGCCCATCCCGAATGCCGATGCGCCTTCCGCGTCCGTCTGCCGTCTCGCCTCTTCCTGCCTCTCCCTCTCTCGTCCCCACGTCGCAAACAACACAATCAGGATTTCTGCGAGTTTCGCTGATTCCGCTGCGCGCGTCGCCGCCGTCCCGGAAAATCCGGCGCCGAGTGCCCCGCGTGCCGCCCGCGCCTTCTTGGCGCGAGTTGGCGGTCGAGGCGCGTCGCGGCGCGTTCCACCTGCCAACAAAGTTGTGTTGCGGCCGGGAGGCGCGACGAGGCGCGACGAGGCGCGACGAGGCGCGACGAGGCGCGACGAGGCGCGACGAGGCGGCGGCGCTGCCGATGACGATGGCTTTGAGGGACGGCGAGGGGATTGAGTCACGGGATCCCTGTTATCCGACCCCGCAGACGCACTGGGGCTGTAATTGAACCGAGGCTAGATTTGCGGAGGGGGGCGTAATCGCGGGGCCCAACTGGAGTTCGTTAGGGTAAGACCATCGTCGGTTTGTTCAAGTGGGTGTGTTTATGTGTGTGTGAGAGTGTGTGTGTGAGTGAGTGAGTGAGTGTGCGTGCGCGCGCTCGCTGTGCGGTGGACCGCAGCGTCGTGGGAGGCCGGTCCGCTGGCGGCGCCGCTACGACGATGCACACCAAATGACGCATCCATCATGCCAAACGACATAGAATGGCGTTTCACGACGCTTCCTCGGCCCGCTCCTCCCGCCTCTCCCAATAACCGAGGCCCAGTGGCGTCGCCCCCACCGTGGACTGCCAAAAACGTGTCAATTTGCAGTGTTTTTTTCTTCTTTTTTTCTTTTCATAACGGTGAAGTGATTCGCCGGGCGAAGCCGACGCGCAGCTGCTGTGGGACGGCTGGCCGATTGCAGAGGGCTCACATCGGAAAATATGAAAGAGTGTCCAAAAAATTCTCGTTAAAAACTGCATGTAGCTTATGTGAGAAAATGGAACCGAATAAGCCGTTTGGATTGACGGGCACCCTCGGCAACGCCATCCCTCCACATCGCGCAGGGAGCGTGTGCGCGGTGCATGCCGGAAAACAGGTCCCCTTTTTCCGGTTACTGTTGCCTCGCGGTTGGTTATGGTCGACCCATCTCCCCTTGTCCCCTCCCGGCGTGATGTGGCACTCCCCGAACTACCCTTCACCGCGCTGCGCTGCACGTGGATCGTGGCGCCGCGAGATCCCCCCCTCCCTTCCCCCGCTGCCCTGGAGACTCGCCTCGCCGACAGGCACGCCCGCAACGCCCGCCGACAGACTCGGCCCGGAAACTTGCTCCTCACTTCCATCGCGCCCTATCGATCAGCGTGCCGCTTCCACTTATAGCCAGGCGTGGCCGGCCGCGGAGCCCCAAACTCGCTGTCACCGCGGGGCGCCGCGGGGCGCCGCGGGGACGCTGGGCCAAGACGGACAGGTGGAGAGCAGCAACCCAGCCCGCTGAACCCGAAGGCCGAACCCGGAGGCCGAACCCAAAGGCTGAAAGGGGTCAGCGAGTGTGGAGCCCTCTAGGCCGGGTGCTCTGCTAATGGCGCCTCGCGCCTCGCCAACTTGGTCCGCATTTAGCGGTGCTCTCCCACGCGCGGGGTGCGGGCCGACCGGTCGCGGCGCGGAAGCAGCCTGCCGGTCCGGCTGCGGGCCGGAACAGCCCCGCGCCCCAAACTGTGTGCAGCCAGATTATTAGTGCTGCGGGGCCGGATCGCCACAGGACGGACGGGACCTCCCCTCGTTAGAATATTCACAATGGCACCAGCTGGCAACACTGCGAGGCCGCCGCCAGCGCGAGGTCTCTGAGTACACTGCAGACTGTTGGCAAGTCGAGAAAAACCATTATCGACCCGGGGGACTAGGCCGACGACCAGGATGACAAGGTTAGCGTCGCTGGATTGCAAATGCAATGGGGACAGCCGCACGGTTCCGGAGGGTGGAGTGCAAGACAGTGACTCCGGGACCGCTCGCGCTGGGAGGGCCGGAAAGCACGAGTAAAGTGCTACCGGTGATACGATGAGCCTAATAATACAGAACTCTTTGTGTGTTTTTGTTTCCTTCACAATGCAGATTATCTCCCATCATTCCCCCCGAGGCCTTCTAGCGAGCACTCGGAGAGAGAGGAAGGGGGTGGCTCCCTATTTTTCTTAGTGTGACACCTGAAGATCGAAATTGGCACCACCGGAATGCCGGGTGGGTTGGGGGTGCCATCCGCAAGCAGCCGGAAACAATAGCGAGAAACAGGAACTGAAATGGGTTGAGGGCGTCGGCTTTGATAAAAGGAGGCCCTGCCGCCGCCGGCCCGCTGGCTGGCTCCTTTTTCATGGACGTCTGCTTGTTCCAGGTGGCGCTGCAATGTAGGCCCGGGTCCTGCGGGTCCTGCGGGTCCTGGAGAAAGGACTGCCGTCGTGGTGCGATGGCGGCGGCGCCGTAGGATGGCACGCCGAGGCCGGCCGGGGCGAGCTGGAGGCCCCCGCCACGGAGCCTCGCCCTGGGCGCTGTCGCTGGCCGCGGCCGCGCTCTGCGTGACCATGGCCGGCGCGGCCGTGCAGTACCCGCCGCAGCCGTCCACCTCCACGGCGCGCTACCGCATGCCCCTCGGGGAGGCCACCGTCTCCCCCAAGGTCGTGGACACGCGCTACGGCCGGCTGCAGGGCCTGCACCTCCCCCTCAAGGACGCGCACCGGCACCTCAAGAACCTCAACGTGAGTATCGCTTTTCATCACCATTTTGCAGGCTGCAATAAATGTTGCAGCCTGCCATTGAATGTGGCCATAAAGACAGTGAAGGGAACTGGACCTGGCCCGTTTTTGTCGGGTTTTCCTACAAACAAAAAAACGCAAAGAAAGCAAGGAAACAAAAAACTGAAGAGGAATAGACCCAAGTGATCCTCGCCATGTCATCTCATCGATATAAAAGCCGTTCCAGCCAAACTTTTATTTTTTTTCTGTTCCTCTGTGTTTGTTTGGCGAAAACAACGCTAAAAAATACAACGGTCTTTTACCGCGCGCCAGCCCTCGGGAGTTGTCCTGCTGAAAAAAAAAAAAAAAAAAAAAAAAAAAAAAAACCTGTTAGTGTCAGGCACAGAGGCCGGAAACTTTTTGGTGATGACCTCGGCTACTACTGCTGTGACGGGCACCGTGGGCGGCAGACGATATAATTGTCCACTTCTCTCAACAACAAACTGCGGGCACACAAACATCCCAGTTTCATACGTGCTGTCCCGCACGTCGGCTCACGTCAGCCAGCGCGGCGCTGCAGGCACAATTTTACTTTGCGCCCTCCCATCATGGGAGGGCAGTGCACCAACCAGTACACTCGCAGGATTTCTTTAGAATTTTTGTTAGTATGGAAATATACTAGATACGAGAAAGAGGGTTTCTGAGTGTAGAGCGTTTTGCTTGCTGCACGTTTCGCAGTGCAGCGGGTCGATAGCGCCCCGGCCGTCCGGCGGCTGCGCGCAACGCAGAGTCGGCTTAGTGAATCGTCATCACCCTGCAAGTAATTTGCCACAGTCGTTATGACCTAAACACAGCGCCGCGGGGCACCGCGGGGCCCGCGTCTCCGATCGTATAATGCAGCACTGCGTCGAGGTGCGGCTCGAGGAATAAGAAGAAGGGGTGGGAGATGGAGAAGGGGAGGGGGGCGGCATTGTGATTTACTCGGGGCGGTTCCGTCGCCGCATCCGACCCCCGCGGGGGCCCCTCGGCCCCTCGGTCTCGGTATGTGCCATGTATAATACTTGCGGGGCCTCGAGGGGGCCAGGCGGTCCGCCAGCCGCCCTACCCGCTTTGGTCCTGACCAAGATCCACCCTCGTAAGACGCCGCAAACGGAAGGCCTATGACACACGGGCCTCCGTATGAATGCTCCTCGTTACCCCCACTCCCTCACACAACCCAATTCCTCCCTAATATCCCATGCCTCCCCTCTGCCCCACCCCTCTAGGGCCCGGCCAATGTGCAGCCGGGTGGTCGTAAACTTGGCCGCGCCGCCTTGCCGCCGTACCCGCCTCCGTGGTGGCTCCATATTCGCGCCATATTCTTTGCTTGAAAAGTTGGGCCAGGCGGCGACGAGGACGATGGAGGCGGTGACTCGCTTTTCCGCACGGCAGGGTAATCATGCCATCTCGGCGGACCCATCGAAGGCCGAGAGGAATAGGATGTCGGCGCGGGATGGAGCACTCCGTCATTTCGCCCCCCTCTCCACAGCAGCGCGCTAGCGGCGCCGTGAAACTGAAGACATCCCGAGGTACCACGCAGCACGTCCAGGGCGGAGGGTCCTTGGAGGTCCTCCGAGGCCTGCCTGCTCCTTGTTGTGATCGATGGTCCATGTGAGATTGGCAGCGGCTCACCCCGCATGGATCCCAATTCCTTTCTGTGTGTTTAGTGTGCTTCTTCCGTCTATTCGTTTGTTCTTGCGACGCAAATCGAGAAGCTCGCCGAAGAGTTCCGCCACGTCAGAAGAATTCTGCACTGTGAGTGGTTCGTGCCCGCGGAGTTGACTCATAACTTGAATCGGATTCGAGCGTCTTCTTCTTCTCGGTGGTCCGCGCAGCAGGCTGCAGGTGCACTGACGGCCGTCCCTCTGCTGCAGGTGTGGCTGGGGGTGCCGTACGCCACCCCGCCCGTGGGCGGCAACCGCTTCAGCCCGACGCGCACGCCCTCGCCCTGGGACGGCGTGCGGCCCGCCACCAGCCCGGGCCCCGCCTGCCCGCAGCTGCAGCCCGACATCCACAACGAGAGCCTGGCGCTGCTGCGGATGCCCAGGGCCCGCCTGCAGCACCTGCGCCGCCTGCTGCCCTACTCGTCCCGGCAAAGCGAGGACTGCCTCTACCTCAACATCTACGCTCCTGCTCCAGGTAGGACTCTTTCTCTCCGGCGGGCGGTCGCTCGGATCACCGCAGTGGGACGGGGACACGGACCGTGCGGCCCACAGTGGGTCAGGTGGCGGTCAAAATTCTACCCGTTTTGAGCTCCAGGGTCGCTAAATGGGACTCGAATCGAACATGTGACCCCACGAATGGATTGCTTTCCAAAGGAGGAATCCATTGCTGGGGCCACACGTTCCATTCGAGTTCCATTTAGCGACCCTGGAGCTCAAAACGCGTCTAGAATTTTGGCCACCTCAACGGTCTTCTGACCCACTGTGCGCCCCTGTGACATAGAGGGTGTAATTAGCCTCGACCCTCGAGTCACAGCCCAGCCGTTCAGTCAGGCAGATTCCAAGGAGTCTATTTAATCAGTGAGCGGCAAATGAGATGCCACTGACGGACAGAAAAAAAGGGAGTCTCCCTTCATTTAAGTACAGGGTGTCCATTGACACGGGCTTCAATTCACACGCACCTCTGTGGACACCACCCCCCACTCGGCAAACACTTACACGGACACACACCCACACCCACACACCCACACCCACACACCCACACACTGTCACACGGACGCGTGGTGCGTGGGACTGGATAAAGTGACAGGTCCATCTGGCAATGCTTCTGAATGCGTGATAAGCCGCTTAGAGACCACCCCTGCCTGCACCGCACCCGCCTGCACCGATCCGCAATAACAGTACGATAACGACACCCCTAATCCCTCCGCGCGATTCATCATTATCAGCTTACTGCTATTTATTCATGGCGGGTCCAGGCGGCCCCGGCCAGGCAGGCGACGCGCGGTGTCTCCCGCCTCCAGGCGTGCCTCCAGGCGGCGGCTGGTGTTGGCCAGGTGGCGGTCCGCATTTCTATGAACGCCATGAACTGCACTGATGTTGATGTTATCACCCGGTGATGGGAGCAGCAGTGGACGCTGCACGTTGGCCTGCCGACCGGCCTGCCGACCGGCCCAGCCCGCACGGGTGGGACGGACGGGGCCCACCGGCTGGCGGCGTTATTGCCGGACGTTGCTCCGGCCACCATTCCGCCATGCGGGAGATGGAGGGGTGCGCCGCGCCGCCGCCGCCCTGTCGACGACGCCGAAACACAGCCGCGTTGTCGTGCTCCGTGGAGCGGCCCAAGGCCCTCTCTCTTTCCGCCAGACTTCCCGCAGCCGCCTCCGCACACACATAAACTGCCAGACGGGCGCACTCACACACGGACGCCTCAACTCACGGACACCCGCGCCAAGGCACGCAAGGAGCGGCCCGGTAAAGCGAGACGGCCAAAGAGCTCCGGTAGAAGTGAGGGAAGGTGGTCGAGTGTCATGCAGAGCCATCGACCCGACTGCCGGAGCCCCTATGCCGCCGAGAAACAACAAAAACACCCACTCACTGCATGCACACACACCGAGTGCGCAAACAGAGGTCTCTTAATACAATTATTTCGTTCTTTTACTTCTTGTAAACCTGACGGCCGGCACATGACGGCATGCGGGGTGCCGTTTTTAATTAAAATGGTCATTTGCAGCGGCTTACCGTGAGCGCGCAGGGTCCATGGGGGAGGGCACAGCAGGCGGACAGACCGGCCGCCGCCCTGCCACCACAGCCCTCGGCTTTGATCCGTTTCCGGGGCCCTGCGCCGCTCCGTGCATATCCGGGCTCCCTAACCCCAGCAAGACCTTGCGCCACATCCCCGGTGCGGAACAGGTCTACCAGGACATTATCTCTGCCAGGAGCAGGGCGCTGAGGAGGCCGAGGAGGACCTGCCTGGGGGCGGGGAGTAACAGGACAAGGCGTAGGTCGTTGTGGGAATTCAGATAGGTAAATTGGTCGCATTGGGACGAGTCTTATGGTGTCGGGGCACGCTAGCTCCCCTACCCCCTTTTCCTTAACTGTCCGACCTTCTTCTTTTCACCACCCTCCTCTTACTTTGCCTGCGTTGCCTCGGCCCACACACTCTCACTGCGTATTTCTGCCATTCCATTTAGTACCCCTTCTACCTCGGTTTCCGAGGGGTGAATCACTAGTGTACTCATGTGTACACATTAGCCCGTACTCAGTGTACTCACAAATTTTAAAAGAGCAAAAATAACCAACTTAATTCAGGATTCGGTATTGTTTTTCGTTTAAAAGGCTAAAAAGCCGTAAAAACGTCAACAATATCCCCAATTTCTGAGTATCATCAGGTGTACTCACCTGTACTCATGTACTCATGTGTACACGAAAACGCTGAGTGATTCACCCCTCGTCGGTTTCCCTCATCAGGCCCTCTCTTAGCTTAGCGTACGGACTGGGGGCGTGGGTGTTGTGGGGGTGGGGGGTGGGCGACGTTGATGCTTACGACGAATTGCCGGCACCCCACCCGCCGCCTGCATTGCCTACAGCCCACCCGGCCAGCCCAGCCCGCACCACCCACCCGCCCTCTGCCTGCACGGCACCAGGCAGGCAGGCAAACCCGGGAAGAGAGTTGCGTTTCCGCTCGCATTGCAGAGTAAGTTAGGAAAATTAACAAGCCGTGGCGCGCTTTTGTTTCCCTCGATGCTCCTCTGTGTTCGAGACCGACTCGTGCTGAGCGCACTGCCAGGCCCGCTGAGCGACGCCGGAGGATCTCCTTCTCGCCCCGACGAAACGCCCCATGAGTGCGACAGGGAGAGGGCTAAAGGGCGATGACTGTTCTGAGGCAGTCCGGCCGCCCGCGGCGATGCGAGAAGTTTACGAAGCGACGTGCGGTCAGCGGCCGGCCGGGATCTGTTTTCGATACGGCGCAGTCTGCCTGTTACGCACTGCCGGCGGTAAGGGTGACTCTGGTCTAGTTAGAAACAAATCAGGGCCAAAACAAACAACTTACAGGCGTGTTTGTTTTTGTATTATTTTTTTGCCATTTTTCTTCAGCAACCGAGGACAGAGGTGTCTGGCAGCTCCGAGCACCTTTCTACTAGTGGTCCTCGAATATCGAGTATCGCGTCTGACATGTGTGTTGTGAGCTCTGCCTCGCCGCTGTCTCAAGGACGACTCTTGATATCCCTTACCCCTTACCCTCCACGTTCTCCTGGCCCGGATTTCCCAATAACGCCGATGCAAGCCTTCAGGACCTCCTCGTGGGGTTCCTCGGAGCGCAGAATTCACGGCACGCCGCCTCCCAGGACGTCACCTGAATGCACCGCGCCTCATCGTCAACAAAGACACGCTGCCGTGCACGTGTGGGCGTGCGTGACTCAGCAGTGAAAAAACGGAAAGGGGATTCAATCGAACTGCTACAACGTCACTGTAAAAACGAACTAACTGCCCACTAGGTGACATATACTGATGCATTTCGTTTCAAACTATTTTTGGTTTTTTGTACGGGAGCAAATGGGATGGGATGGCACTCGAGCGAAATGCAGCTGCGTCCCACTCACTGGCACACATCTCCATTGCGTGACTTTCATTGCCATGTGTCTCCGCTCGGCGGGGTGCCGGCAGTTTTATTTGTTTTGAGTGATATGCCGCCCCGCCCGCGCCGTCCCACTGAACGCGAGGCGCGCAGCGGCGGGTGCCAGGAAAGCGTTTGGCGGCGCGATAGCGAGTCGTAAAACGCAAGGCAGAGAGACAGGAGCGAGAACACAAGCAGCGACGTCTGCTCTGCCGATCGCCGACCCTGCCAGCCCCTCCCCCTCCATTATTTCCAGAGCCCTCCTGCTCCCCGCGCTATACGCCGCTGTGCCCTGCTCGTGTAACTGTACACACACGGGAGGAGTGCGCCCGCCACCACCGATAGGTGGACCAGACTGAAAGCCTCCCAATGGCCTAGCCCCCTCGGCCGAACCCGCCATGGCCTCGTACCCCACTGTGGCCTACCATGTGGTGGCCAGCGGGCCAGAAACCCGCGCTTGGAATTCCACGCCATGCAAATGAGGGGGCAGTGTCCGTAGTGTCCGTAGTGCGCCGTCGGTCGGCGGCCTCGGCGGCAGCGCTGTGTGTTCCCACACACCTTCGCAGCGCCTCTTGTAATCCTCAGGGGTCGTGATTGGGGTGGAGGGGATGGGGTGGCAGAGGGCGCCTCCCGTGATGAAGGGGGGGGGGATTTGTCATGAGAGGTAAGGGGCACTCTACGCGCGTCTCTCCGTGTATGTATGTGTGTGTGTCTGTGTGTGTGTGTCTCCGTGTGTGTTTGTGTGTGTGTGCGCGCGCGCGCTTACCACAGAATGGCTGGACCACCCTTTTGCGGGACGTAATGCTGGTTGTGTACAGTAAGGGAAAACAGCCTAGCTGTTACAGTCGCAATGGCCACCGCAGACGAAACAACACAGCAGCAGCTAGCGGCATCACATGTTGTTGCGCATAGTGGCCCTGTGCCCCCGCGGCCGGCCTCCCCTAGCCTTTGTGGCCCTGCAGTACCCGTGTTTGCCCGGGGCGCCCCGGGCACCTCCAGCCCATTCCGCGGGGCTGGCGCGGGGATGGCGTGGGGCTGGCGCGGGGCTGGCACTGGTCTGGCGGATGGCTTGCGCGGGGCTGGCGCGGCGGTTGACTTGGCAAGATAAGCAGACTGACACAAACGCCGCGGGACGCGAGGGACTGGGGGCCGCGTGGGGGCCAAGTCACCTTCAATCTCGGAGGTGCGTCGGCGTGGCAGCAGGTGAGGCTGATACCGCGCCTTCGCCGCTACCGCCGTCCTCAACTTTGCGCCGTCTTATCCCGAGCGCCAGTTTCCACGCGCGGATCACCCGCCGTCCTGCCACCGCTCCTAACGCGTTTCGAATGAAACGCCAAAGACGAGCAACTCACTCTGGGATCACGCGCCAAATTATTCTGCTGAAGAGAAAACAGTTTTGTTATGGCGCGACTTCGTAGCGGCGCACCTGCCGGAGCCCAGCCGTGACCCCGGGCGCGTTACGTGAAACGTGCACTAATATTCCGGCCCGGTGTTATACGTTGACTGAAAATATAGCGGCGGTGATGGGACTACGGCGTGGGGACGTAACTGTCACATTGCGTGCGACAGTAATTTAGTGAGTTATTTACGGAGAAGGCAACCCGAGATGCGTCTTCCTTACGTGACCGGCGGCCTTGTCGCCCCACCCATATTTCTTGTCCTGACCCCACCCGTCCCGCTCCCGGCTAATATTTTTGTTGTTGTTGTCGGTGTTGTTGTTGAAGAGGGGCTAGTGACGCAGAAAATGACCGAGGCAGCCAGCCGGCCGGACGGAGGGGGCTCAGTCAACCGCGGAAGCGGGGCTCACGGACACTGAGGGCTCACTCGCTTTCTTAGGCCAGCCTTCAGTGCGCACCGTGGCCGCGGGAGATAATTGAAAAGTGTTAACGCCAGCAGGCGGCAAATTAATTAAGGGGTGGTGGTAATCTCGAAGACGATTTTCATTTTCTCTCGTTCCTTAAGGCTGGTTAGCCTATCATCTTCACTAGTGACAGATGACACCTCTCCAGCTCCCCGAATGCCAGGTTGACAGACGCCTAGCTTAATAAACTTGGCGCACTGGGGAGTCATTCAGACTGACATCTTGACTGTCCCTGTCGAGAATGCGGCAGAGGTCACCTAGTTTCCGTTTGCGTCCGACAGATTGCCTTTCAATTTTCTCGAGCATGTCCGGATGCGAGGGATGCTAGAGGACCACTACTCCCAGACGACGATTACTTTGTCCCTGAGAGGGACTCGGAAGATTTTGTCCTTTCGCAGAGGGGTCGGGCTGTAAAGGTCAATCCCACCATGCCATTTGTGCTGGTAATAATGATGCGGAGTTTGGGACGCACAGTGGCCAGAAGACCGTTGAGGCGACCAAAATTCTACACGCGTTTTGAACTCCAGAGTCACTAAATGGGACTCGAATGGAACGTGTGACCCCACCAATGGATTGCTAGCCCAACGAGGAATCGATTGGCGGTGTCACACGTTTGATTCAAGTCCCATTTAGCGACTCTGGAGCTCAAAACGTGTCCGGGATTCTGGCTGCCTCCACGGTCCTCTGACAATATGTGGGGGGGGGCCGCGCGCTAGTTATAGTTGAGGATGTTATTGTATTGGAACTCCCAACAGGCAGGCCTGGTGGGTTGGCTCACATCGCTTTTAACATTAGCAGAGAAAGGAGAGGAGGGGTGTAGGCGGAGAAGATGCAGGGAGCAAGGAAATCTCCCGGGGGAAGTGTCGAGGAAGGGGTAGCTGCCTAGTTCCGGGCCGAGCGATTGCCAATGGAGGGAGGGGCAGAGGAAACGGAAATTAGGTCCGTGAGTCCTCCGAAACCCCCCCCCTCTTCCCCTTCTCCAGCACGCTGGAAAAGATGGGAGCGGCCGAGCCCCGAATGGAGGCTAGGCTAGACTAGGCGCAGGCCCGGCTGAATCCAGGATAGAAGCGAGGTTTGGGCGCAGGGCCCGACCAAAGCGGCCGACCCTATTATCCGTGTCGTTAGTTTTTGTTCGAGGGGCGAGAATGTGGTGCTGCTGCTTCGTCAGAGTCGGGCTGATAAGCAGGTCTAACACGTATGGTAAATTTATCGCTGCACCCGCGCGGTTTTGTGCCATTATCAGATTATGGAAATCGGACTAAATGCCTGCTAATGGCTGTGCCATAACTTCTGACATTCCCACACGCGTAGGTTCCTCTGTATTGCAAGATCGGTGAGTCGTGTAGGACACCTCTTTTTGCGGGCCTTCATCTTTGAAGTCAATAGTCCAGGTACACGCGAATTGCATGGATTTCCAAGATGGCAGCCCGTCACATTGGGCTGCCTATACTACTTGTTTTTATCGTTTTTCTTTCTTTTCCGCGTGAGTGCGTTAAACTAGAACTCCATGTGGAGACCCGCCAGCAAGCTTGCTGGGCAGCAAGGGTGTCCAAATTGTGATCCTGATCGATGTATCCACAGCAGGTGCCCCTAGACACGTCCGAGGCCCCCACGGCCCCGCCTTCCTCAAATCCGTTGTGGGGCCGGTCCTCAATTATTCAAGGCACCAGTGTTGCGCAGCCAGCGCCCTCTCACCGCGCTCCTTCGAACTTATAAGGCGGAGATGGGATCTTTTCAGCGGTGGCGCTTTTCCAGACGGTCAGAGGGGAAGTGAAAGGAAAAGCAGGGTGGGGTGGAGCGCGACACCGTTGCGATGTTTGGGTGTGATGCCACGTGGAAGGCGCAGCGGCAACTTAGACTACATTTTTAATGACCCTCAGCACGACCGCAAAGAAACCAAAAGATAGGAAGGGTCGGTGGAGCCCTATTTTCTGCTGGCTTTTCACCACTGGACTTTCTCCATTTTTTGTTTGTTTTCAAAATGTGTAATTTTAGGCGGAAATATTCATCTTTTTTGCCGTGGAACCTGAAACCATTCCTTGCTTCCTCTAAACATTGCCAGGGGCCATGAAACAGTAGGAAATAAACATACCCTGCCAGCCACGCCCAGCCCTCCCCGCACCGCTGGGACCGCTCACAGAAAGATCAACACCAAGTGATTGGGAAACTTGTGGCGACTTTGATGGGGCGAGCAGCGACGGACACTGGTCGACGACCGGGTGGCTGGGTCGCGCGCCCGCTTAGGGCTACAACCTAATCACTTGTCGCCTGGTTGAAAGCCTGGGAAACTCGCAACGTAAAGAAACTGCCGTTGATCGACTTTCGTGTGTGCAATTTAACACCCCTAACAAAAAAAAACTGAGAAAATTAAATGTATAGAGAAAGATGTTTCAGAAACTTGCATTCACTAGTTTTTCTTTGAGTTAGATATTACCAACTAGGTAAATATTTTGCAGAGTGAACTCGCAAAAAAAATTTCATTCCACTGAAGTGGTAAGCCCGACACGTGTTGTGTATCAAGGGCACCGTGTGAGTGGTGTGTATTTGTTGGGTGCGCGGCGGATCACCTGCCTGAGCCCCGCGATTATCCCAGCGCACCGCGCTGTCCCACCAGGCCCACCAGGCCCATCAGGCCCACCAGGCCCATCAGGCCCATCAGGCCCATCAGGCCCATCAGGCCCACCACGCCCACCAAGGTGGACCAAGAGATTTATCGCTATGGTCACTTGTCCTGATCCAGCCGATTTACACACGTACACGCGTACATTGGCACGCGGGGCTGCGCCACGGGGCATTAAACCGGGCAGCCTGTTTAGGCGTTGGCAACTTTACATGCTCTCTAGCCAAGGGTGGCCAAAGGCGGCTTGAAGCAACGCCAAATGAAACGCAGGGGGCGATAATGTATCGAAATATTTTTGTTGCCAACTGTGTTCGTATCTGCGGAGTGACAGTATTTTCCTGGGAGAATTCAAAGCCATTGCCTACCGAGAAAAATATTAATTATGCACGTCTTGCTGTGCCGACATTAAACAATTTGGCATGCAAAGGACAGTGCCTGGCAAGCCGGGGGTTCGTAGCGCTGTGAAGAGCCAGCAACGGAATCTCGTCGTGACATGGAGCCAGCAAAGTTCCTTTCCGCCGAACGTTGACATTTTTCCTCCCTTTCTTGAGGTTATGCCCTTGTGCCATGCATGAAGGTGCCTGCGGACCAGCGCGCCTGCCACACAGCTCGCCCGCAGCGCACGGATGCAAGCGGAGTGCCTACCTCTGCTGGCCACCCCACCCTCTCCGTTTGGCCCCGTGTTTGGTTGGCCCGACTTTTTGTCTGGTGAGCTGCCTCTGCGCTGCGATTGCTACAGCCGCAGCGAAGATTGTCTCTGCTGCTAATCATCGCTGGAGTTCGCTGCGATCGCGCATACAATGCGGACAGTGCTTAGTGTGGCT
The DNA here is from genome assembly GCA_030522485.1 of Stenchaetothrips biformis. NCBI lineage: Eukaryota > Metazoa > Arthropoda > Insecta > Thysanoptera > Thripidae > Stenchaetothrips > Stenchaetothrips biformis. Next base: position 4,347,564 of record CM060093.1, on the reverse strand, counting down.
CGTTTTGTTGACAGCTCCTCTCCGTTGCGGGGAGGAAAAGAGAGAAACAGGCCAAAAAGAAGCGCTTGTAGGCAACGAGTCTTTGGCTGGGTTCGTGGCCATGTTGAGGCAGGCTTCCGTGTCAACGTCCCGCAAGAAAACGAGGAGGGCGAGATCTGCATGATGCTTGCCGTGCGCGGTGTACAAAAACAAAAAAGAAAGCACTTTCTTGAGATTGTGCGTCCCACTGCAAATCAAAGTTTCTGAAAAAAAAGAAAAAAAAGAAAAAAAAGGTCTAAGGTCTTGCAAAAGGTGTTACCTGCATTGATCGTGATTTCATCTTGATATTGTTTGCGTATTTCCGCAAGCCCTGTGTGGTAGTCACGCAGGTCTGAGCCTGTCAGTGGGTGTGACACTGTAATACCACGTTTGCACTCCCATTCACGTAGTTGTAGCGCTTGAATGCCAGATAGGGGAAATATTGGACCTTGCGCTGGCGCGGCCCTGCATCGCTGTGTGTGTGTGTGTGTGTGTGTGTGTGTGTGTGTGTGCGCGTGAATGCTGCGCCCACTGGACGGACGGGCGCGACAGTTATTGGGATTGTGACACAAATGCAGACCTTGCCCGATGCTGTTCTCGAATAGATCACGTGCCGATATGTATTGCATTCGTTGTGTGTGTGTGCTGCGTCTGAATGTGTGTCCTCTGCGTATAGGTGTGGATGGGTGCGTGTATGATCACGAGCGTTCGTCGCTCAATGCGCATTAGAGTCATTATTCGTGGATCCAAAACCAAAGAGGGTGGGGGGCTACATTTTGCGAGGCGGCCTGCTAGTGCACGGTAGAAATCGGAGAGGGGTGAGGATGGGGGTCGCATCTGGCCGTGATTCCGCTACCCCGTACCACGTGAACCTGCGGGGCGCTGTGGGGCGAGGGAGAGGGTTGCCCTAGTAATAACAAGAGCCATAGAGGCAGCTCGATGGCGACACGAATGTGCCATAATTGAATTTTAATCGGATGTCGTCCGTTTTGTGCGCCTCGCGTGTGCGTACGACTGTGTGCGCATGTGTGTGTGTGCCTACGCGTCTGTGAGCGAGTGCGCATCGCGTGAGTTGGGGAGTGTGTAATAGGGCATACCGGCTACCGATCGATGGAAATGTGTTCTTCATCCATCGACAATTTATCGGATGATGGCACTCCGAAATGTGGGTTTTTGTCCTTAATTAATCAGGGTGCATTCTAAAAAAAAAATTGAACGGCGTTGACGGCGTGTCAAACCGCGCCATTTCCCCTTGGATCGTAAAAGCCTATCTCCCGATTATTCGCAGCCCGGAATGGCTGCAGTCGTCAATGAGCTGTTTTCAGTTAACGGGTCTAGCCTCGCGGCGGGCCCTGCTTGCCTCGCGGCGGGCTTCACGGTGATAAGGCGATCGGCCTGCAAATCCCGCGCTCCGTCCCCGCCGGCAATGATCCACATCCGACCGCAGACGGGTTAGGGGAGGGAGGAGCGGGGCTCCTTCCCAAAGCGATTTCGTCCTTCATCCGGATTCAGTAGGGTGTTCGTCGAAAAGAAAGTTTTGCATCCGGATCCGGCTGCGCTGCCCGAACGGAACTGGGGATGGAGGGGGAGGGTATTCATGACTGTATCTGGAGCCAGCCGCCCGTTCCTCCAGACTTTCTCCAAACATGCGTGTCTCGCCGATCAGACGTTCAGCGCCACTTATCAAAACCAATATCTTGGTCGGAAGTCAGGGAAATAAATTTGTGGCGGGCCTCCACTCTTTCTATGTACGTGTCCTGGAGACGAAGCAGGACAAAACAGGGCGAACGGAGCGGCCGCGCACAATGGAGGCGTGTTTCGTGACACTGCCACGTTCTCTCGTACCTTGTAAGGGAATGTAAGAGTGTGCCTATATAGCTCGGAATCAAATCATCCCAGCAAGTAAGTAAGCTGAGGTCAACAATCGTGTGCCAAAAAGTTTTAGGTCAGGGCTTGTTATGAAAGTGGATAAGAGCCTGATCGTTTCCAGTCTACATCGCGAATGGCGGATGAAGTCAGCAAAGTTGTCGAGTCGACCTCTTTGTGCCGCATCGGTGGATCGGAGGGGCCAAACAACACTGCTAAAATTAAAACGACTGATTTTACAAATCAGTCAATGTACACGTACTTTTTAGACTTTCATTTCACTAATTTATAACTTTTTAGAGAGAAAGTATTTTACCGGTAAAATTTTTACCGAAAACGAGCTGTTGCTTTGCATTTCGTCCACAATGGACAACGACTCCACAAAGATGAAGCTGACTTGTACTACGCTCTCTGCAAAGGGGAACACGTGCACGGCGCGGCCGATAACGCGCTTTCCTGAAAGTTGCTGCTTTCTGAAGAACCACAATGGGAGTTCCGACTCCTTTCCCGCGGCGGTGCTGCCTGCGTGATGCAGGCAGCGAGGATACGTGGTCTCACCGTGCGGGGTGTTTACCCACATCGCGTTGTAGGGCTGCTGGTCTAATTGATGACGCCGAGTACATTAATCTGAACCTGCCTCTAGTGGACGTGGTCCGTCATGAGGCTGGCTGATGAACCCGAGGGGATTGTTTTATCTCGCGGTGCAGTCGGCTCTGGGATGTGTGTGTGGGGGGGGGGAGAGCTGCAGCGTGCTCGGCACTCACCCCTTGCGCACCCCACCAAGAATCGCCTTTCTTTGCAGCAAATTGTCGAAAAGCGTTGATAAAACAAGTTCTTCGATTTCAGCACCACAGTCTCATGCTGAGCATGGTCCAAAACGTAACTGGATCTTAACAAAACCTACACCTAAGAATTAAAGAAAATATGTCAAAAGTATCCAAAATGTGTACACATGAAATTCACACTTATTTCATCATTCTTCCGGCGGTCGAATAATCCGGCATGCAGCATGGAGTGGGCACCTCTAGCGTTCCCCCGCATGCTTGCTTGCATTATGATTAGGTTCTATTCTCTTTCACAGAACCCATACGTGCCTGTTGCCCTTTTTTCCATTTCATTTGTAAATTCAAACAGGCGTGCCTTGCGTTGTTGGCGGGTTGGCCAGCGACCTCGGTCGAATTACTTCCTCCTTTCCCCTATTCACGCTTGGTCTTTGTTTCTGCAGACAGGAACCCCCCAGATTCGACTCCTCGGCGCGCACTATCGCCTCGGCCTAGCACTCAACTACGCTCCTCCTTTTTCATTTCGCATTTTTTTCTCTTCGTCTGGCGAATCCTCCCTGCTGCTTATTTTCTCTTCTTTTTGCTGCCGTGGCCGCATTCTTGAAATAAAGCCGCCCAGCAACCTCAATTCCCTCTCCGATGCGGAATACAGAAGGCAAATTATGACTTCCCATTTCGACTGGCTGCATGAGGCACTGGCTGGAAGAGGCGGGTGGGAGGGGAGGGAGGGGAATTAGAATGTGTATCGATTAAGACGGCACGGCCGCGGCACGCGTGGGCGGGGACGCTGGTCACTCAAGTTTTATGGGCACCGTGACTGATGGCCGAGGCCGAGTGGACTAAAAATAACTGTCATCTAGGCCCTAATGTGGCCCGTGGCAGTGGCAACTCAGAGCCTTGAAATTGATCTCGAGATGGTAAGCAATAGCCATATGAAAGCCGGCCAGCTTCACAATGTTTTGAAGCTTTTTTTTTCTGTTCGTTGATATTTGCCAGATAGTTACCGAGACACAGAAACCAAACTTTTAGCAGTTGACAGTCGGAAATTGACGATGCATTTGATTGTGGATATGCCTGAGTGCAATCGCTCTCAGAGTGCCCCCTCCGTTGAGAGCGGCCGGTTTACCGTGACATCACCGGTCGAGTCCACCACCGTATCTTAAAGACCAAGAAAGGGGGTAAAGAAGTGAAGAACGCTAGACCGCTTCTCGTCACCGTATTTTTCCGCTCCTTTCCCCGCTACGAAAATGACGCTATTATCATACAAAATTCGGCGGCGACGGTGGCGCCGGGGCGGCGTTCTCCGTGTTACACCTGTCGCCCGCGGCGTCGTACACCCAGCCCCGCAGCGCCCCGAAGGCCCCCGCCTTGCTTCTTTCTCCCCCTTTCTCCCCCTTTCTCCCCCTTTCTCCCCCTTTCCCCCATCTTGCCTCCGCTTTGCAAACGCTACAATACGTGTTTCTCGAGTTTATGCAAAATGCGCAGTCATTTCGCTCCTTTGATTTCAAACTTTCCAAGTTCCGGGGAGGGAAAACGGCGCTTCCGGGCAAAGAGCGGCCACTTTCTTTTGTGTGGCAGCATCCAATGGCGAGTGCTAAGCGGCAAATGGTTTGCCAGGTGTGCCTGGCTGCATGCTGACTCGACACGGCGACGCCCGCACACCGAGGGCCACTCGCGTCGGCTTTTATCGGATTAAGCTCTGCCGACTGCACCGCCACAGCACATTCGTCTGTGCAGCGTCATTGGCAGTGGAGTGCCAGGATAACCTTGTAATGGTGGCAGTCGTTGTCCATGTTGACAGAAAGAGAGGACACCAAAAGTTGAAACTAAACTGAAATCATATTGAAAACACAGCGAGACCGACAACCGGCTGCCCCTCCTCGTCTGACTGACACCCAGCGGCTGCGCAATGCCGTCTGGTCCTCTTGTCCCATTCGGACCACTCGCGCGAATAAAGTCACGTCCGCACAGTAAAAATTATGATTGCCATTGTTTGGGCTTGTTTCGTCCCGGAGGCCCGGAGGGGAAGGGGGCGATGGTCAACGATCCTACATTTGAATAATCCGTGTGACCGCTGCAAACCACGACGGGGAGGCCGGCCTTTGTTTCATGGGCACTGCAAGACTAACCCTAGAAAAGTTGGTCTTTGTATGGGTTGTGGGGGCTGGCTGGGACGCGACGGAGTTGACGCTTTTGGTTGCACTCTTTTTCATGCAAAGGCGAAAGTTCAGGGCGTTTCTAGACCTCTTTGCCACTGTCCCCTCTCTCCCTTTCGAAAACTAATCCTCCCCTCTGAATACATTTGAAAACTAAATCGCCTCCCAAAAACTTTCATTTTTGCGCTGGTGCAAAAAATGATCAGAGACTGGTCCATTTGGGAAACTGGCTTTTATACAGTACTTCATATTTACAGTAGAAGATTCACTACCGAGTGAAGCAGTTGTAAAAGTGTCTTGCTACTCGTGGTCTGCTCTATTGGAATACTTTATTCATGCCGCTCCGTGCTTGCCCAGGGAATGACTAAAGTGGCAAACATTCACAGGCACACATACAGCACCCACACAAGTTGCTTCCCAATTAGTGTTTTCGCCGTCTGTTTTTCGTTCCCGTGGCCATAGAGCCTGGACCAACAGCTACCGAAACGCGCCCCTTGTTCCAGGCAGGACACGCTTGACAATAATTCATTTCTTCACCGCCCCCTCGACCCCTCCCCTCCCCTTTGAAACTCTCGTTCCTATGCGTTATGGCTTTGCCGCGAAAACGGGAATCGACATCAAGCTCCCCCTCACCTCCGCCTGCTGCTTTTCTAATTGCAGCTTTTGCAATGACTGCCATAATTAACGTGCGGCAGTGCCAGGAGGGCAGTGTGACCCCCGAATGGGTTTTGTGGCCCCGCCCGCCCCGCCCGCCCCGCCCCCACCCGTTTGCAGGCTGTGGCTTAGCCGGCAGGTGGGCAGCAGGCCTTTGGGCCGCTGGGGATCCAAAGCGTGCCGCACACGTTTTTCTGCGAATACTTAATGTGTGTGCTCTGTTTATCTCGGCGGCGAGGCCCGACGCGGCACGCTGCTGCAACAGAGCTGCTGCGCTGCGACCTTATTACACCCTGGTCGACAAGCAACAACCTCGTGTCACCCCCACTGAAAAAAAAAAGAAAGATTAAAAGCAAGAGGAGGAAAAGAAGGCTCTTACAGGACGCGTCAGTTCGCGGCCCCGTAATTTGGGCTGCGACCGGTTGCCCGGACGGAGGGCCTGCCTGTCTGAGCCGCGTTTTTATCAGTGTCGCGGTCTGACTGACGCCGCGCCACACACTACGGCCGCGCCCCTGGCTTCAAAGCGCGCACGCGCCGCTTTGTTGAAATATTTAAAATAAAAGAACCAGCGCGCGGATTCCCTTGTCGCCACCTCCTCATCTTGCCCGGCCCGCTCCGCTGCCCCCGCTGCCCCGGCCGGGGCGTGGCCTAATATATGCGGGCGGCTGCCTTTCTGTTTGCGAGGTCACCTTTTCTTTTGCGCGGCAGCCCGGCACGGAGATCCACGATAGCAGCGAGCACACAGTGGCGCTGGGCCGCCTTTGAGGCTGTCCGCGCAGCGCGGCCTGCTAGTTGACTAATCGCCGCCGGCCGCTCCCCTGCGTCCTCCTGCTTCGGCACGTTCCTTGCGTCAGCAGCAGCATCGGCTCCGCAATCGTCTCACGTGCGTTGCGGTGCTGTACACCGGGCACCGCGGGGGAGGGGTGCGCATGCAGACTGCTGCGAGCAGCCGAGCCTCAGCACAGTGGGCCAGAAGACCACCACAGGAGGCGGTCAAAACTCTAGGCGCCTTTTGAGCTCCAGAGTCGCTAAATGGGACTCGAATCGAACGTGCGACCGCACCAAGGGAATCCTCGTTCGGAGACCAATCCATCGGTAGGGTCCACACGTTCGGTCTAGGGTTTTTGACCGCCTCCACCGGTCTTCCGGCCCACTGTGCTGAGACGAACACCGCCCAATCGCTGGCCAGGGTTGATTCAGGGCGGTGCTCTGCCGCTGCTATTCCGCGGGTCGTCCCGTGGGTCGAGCGACGCATCCCAGCAGCTCAACAGGCGCCGTGCCGCTGCTGTTTGGACAGGCTCCTCGTCGCTCTCCGGCTTTGGACCCGCCTGTACCGCGGGACGCGCACTCTGTGCGCCGCGTCGCGTTCGATATCCGTTACGACTAGTCGAGGAGGCCGCCACAGTGGGGCGCGTGGAGGGAGGCACAGTAAGTAAAGCAAGTCCAAGGTTCATTGGGAAGAAAAAAAACTCCACCGCGTATATGCTGTCCTTTCATGAAAAAGGGGGCGAAACCTGGACAAGAAGTGCTGTGTGTGCTTATCAAAGTCCGCCGGCTAAATGATAATCCTTTGGGTGCTCCACTTTATGCCGTCCGGTCTGAATGACCGGCCAGCGAAAGCAGCGGCGGGACACAATTTATTGTGCACACCCGGGAGTGATGCTTGCATAACGGCTCGCCTCGCCCCGAAGACGAGCCTTGATACGCAGGGCGGCACGTTGCGTCTTTATGGCGCAGTAAAAGCGGCCCGCTCCGCCACGTGTCCACGGCTTCGGAATGACGTCATCGTCCCGGGACAAAATTTTAGGCCGTCATCACGCGCAAAACTGTTTCCCGCCAAACGCCGTGCAGTTCCGAACTTGTCCGACCGGGTCTTTTAAATGGATGGGAAGTTCTGGCACTTCTCTGCTCCAGGTATGGCCGGGTTATTTTTGCTACCCTATTGATGTGTATGGAGTGCCGGGTGTCTGCGAAGGCTGCTCATATTTTTGACACGACTTGGCTCTTTACTTGGAGGCCATGATGTTGAAGTGATGGATACCCGCAAGAAACACACTCTAGAGAGTATTAAAACAAAACAAAAAGGGACTGAGGATCAGGCGCACGAAGCTGGTGTTGCGAGGGCGTGGTTGCTCTTTCGCAGAGTAGCGGGGGTATTTGTGCAGCAGTCTGTTTAGGTTGAGGGCGCTGCAAGTGGCATGCCTCGCGCCTCGCAGTCGATTACCCGGTTAATTAGACCCTAAATTAATCTGTCGGTCGATCTCCGGTTTCTTGCCCCCTAATGAGACGCTGTAACGAGAGGCCAGCGATCCCAACGACACACGAGACTAACGCCGGAGCTCGCCCTGTTCACCCAGTTTTCAGAATTTCCACTTGTTTCGTGTCAACTTGCGGCACAGTGGGCCAGAAGACCGGCGCGGGACGGGGCGCACGCCGCGTCCCCGCGGACCAGCCCAGAGTGCCATCCCGGGCGCCGCACTCTCATCCACGGGCTGCCCAAGAAGCCCACCTTGCTCTTCTCCAAACTTTTGATTGGAGCTACTCCTCCGGGGCGGCCACATGCGTGTTACTTGCTGTCGAGTGCTGTTTTTTTTTTTTTTTTTTTCTTCTTCTGTCTCCGCGGAACTCACAGCCACACTGCAGAGTCTCTCCTCACCGCTTCCCGTCACCTGGCACGCCGTCTTGGCGCATTTAAGTCCACCGCAGTCCGCGCCACACGCATTCCCTCTCACTGTCCCACTGTTCCTCGTTCCCTCCATTCTCTTGGGATGAATGACCCCCTTTGTGGGCGAGCCTCCTCTCAGCGGGTATCGCCGAGGTGATGGCGAAGTGCGGCTCGAGTCTGGGAGTCTGGGGCCAGTCTACCCCGAGTGGAGTGAAAAAAAAAAGCGGAAAAAAAAACAGGCAGGACACGGCTGAACACAAAACAATAAGAAGATTGTGTGCGAGTTGTTGGCTCGGACTGCAGACTTGGCGGCCCTGCTATTGTTTTATTGTTTTCCACCGCCTTGCGAGCCACCATGTGTCCAGCACTCCGTCCTAATCCATTATTTAGTCGGGTGCACGCGTGGCCTGGTAGTAGTCTGATTCCGAACAGCGTTCCGTCTCTGTATCGCACCCCCTGCGGAACACCCATGAGTGCGAGAGACTAGAAGCAGCATTGTTGCCTCCTGCCACACCGGTCTCTTTTTTTCCCACTTTCGCCGCTTTCTTTCGTCACCTCCCCCCCTCTCTCTCTCTCTCTCTCTCTCTCTCTCTCTCTCCTCTTCTCTTCTCTCTCTCTCTCTCACGGCGGCCGAGGTTCCGATGGCCGGCTAGACCATCGCGTGGGAGGGAACGCGTCCGGAACGTGCGTCAACAACATCCCAAGTGAAAACAACGGAGAAGCGGGAGAGAGGACGTTTTCGTGCGCAAGTCTTTGTAACGAAAGTTTATTGCGGGTAATGCTTTGGTAAATATTTCTAAAGTAAATGGCCCGGGAGCTAGCGGCGCCGCTGCCGTACCGTGTGAGTGGAGAGAGAGAGAGAGAGAGAGAGAGAGAGAGAGAGAGAGAGAGAGAGAGAGAGAGAGAGAGAGAGAGAGAGAGAGAGAGAGAGAGAGAGAGAGAGCGTGTCGTGTGTGCGTAAGAGCAAGAGTATGTGTCTATGTGTCGCCTTGCGAGTTATAAGGCCCGCACTAAACCTTTGCTCGCCACCCACCCCGACGCTCAATGCTAATGCACCTGGGAGGTTTTTTTTCTTCTTTTTTTAGCTCCCCTCTTTCTTTTAGTGAAACACACGCCGCACACACGCACACACACACACCGAGATCTAAAATAAAGAAACACGCACTCGGCAGCTTGGCGCGAACTTTGGCTGTTGACTGTGTGGGTCGTGAAAGATTCGGCAACCAGGGGGGGCGACCCGGCGGACCAAGCCGGGCAGAGTGGAGACCGACATTATCCCATTCGCAGCGGAGGCGTTGCATCCGCGGGGACGTCCCGAGTGGAGGAGGGGCAGCCATGCGAGGGGAGGAAAATATTGCCGCAGACAGGGATTCGTCCATTTTGTTTCGGCAGCAGTAGCGACGCGCGGCGCGGCGGCGAAGAGAAGCCTCTCCTCGAGGGTGCCGCGCACATGTGTTTCAAAGTTGGAAAAGTGTCTACGGAGTCCGCTCCGCTCGGCTAGCCGGGCTTTGCATTGCCGGGCTGCGCCTCGCGCCCCGGCCTCTCTGCGCCACCTGGCTCGCCGAGGGTCCGAGAGTTAGTTGGCCGCGGTAAAAGAGCAAGTTGCCAGTCGGCCGCGCCGCCTGCAGTCGGCGGGGTAGGCCATCCCGGCGGACGGCCGCGTCGCCGCGCCGCCTACCCGCCGCCCAGCGGGCGCTCTAGCGCTTGTTTCTGTTCCGCCTTTTTGTTGTTTAGTTTTCCGTTTTTTTTTAGCCCCGCGGGCATCATTAGTGCTTCGAGAGAAATATCCCGAGCGTGATGTAAATGCGAGCCTGAGGCCAATTGGGATGCGTTTACTTGGCCTGAGTTTGGACGCGCGTTACCTGTCTGGAGGGCTGGCCTGGCTGGCTTGGCTGGCTGGCTGCAGGGCCTAATCCACTTACGGGAGTCTCTTGTTAGGCCAACTTGTTAATCAACAGTGCGTTGGAGTCAAGTCGGTTTCTCTAGGTTGGCGTCGGTGAGAGACGGGGGTTTTCAGCCGAGCTTCCATCGCACCGCGCTTCGTACCCTTCAGATGGACTTCCAGAAGCGAGTGGACGCACAGACAGGGACATTAAGCTCAACCAAATTCCACCACGAAAGTTGTTCCTTTTTTTTTGTTTCAAAGGAAGCTATCTTGCACCTTGCGTTCTTGACGGTCACCGTTCCAGAGATGCACGCTGCTTATGTTCAGATGACACTGCTCAAATAAATCCCTTCCCAAAACTTAATGCATTGACATGACTCGTGGGCTGCTCAGGCCTTTGTGGCTGGAGGGTGGCTGGAGTGGGGCGCCGTGTTGGCAGGCCTTACACGTGCCTGCTTTTACCGGGTGTGTCGCGCTGGTTGCTACGCGTGGGAAAATCTCGGCGCCGTCAAGCATCGCGGAGGAACAGTAACATGAGCAAGGAGGGACGGTGTCATTAGGCAGCGTGCTCCCGGGCCCTATTCAACATCCTCGTGCTGTCTCTTTTTTTGCCTTCCCTGCTTTTCACATGCGGGCAATGCAGACAGCGGGTTCTCGAGTCGCATGCAGAGCTTGCACTGTGCGTCGGTTCCATTCTGGGGTTCATCTCTGGGTCGGGGGCATTCCTTGCTCCGAGTGAATCAGGCCGCTCCTAACGCCAGTCCAAACTTGGTCCGATACCGGCCTTTGTTTCGGCAAAGGGCCTTGGGAGGCCGGGCCGTTTCGTATTTGCGAATAATGGGGGTCGGGTCGGGTAGCCGCACAGTGGGTCAGATGACCGGTGAGGCTGCCAAAGTTCCGGACGCGTTTTCAGCTCCAGAGTCGCTAAATAGTACTCAAATCGAACCTGTGACCCCACTAATGGATTGCTCTTCACACGAGGAATCCATTGGTGGGGTCCCACGTGCGATTCGAGTCCCATGTAACGACTCTGGAGCTCAAAACGCGTCTAGAATTTGGCCGCCTCAACGGTCTTCTGACCCACTGTGAGCCGCGGGGCATCAGACAATAACAATTTAATCCTAAACTTGCGCGCACTGAGTTGTCTGGCCAGAGGCGGGTCGGTCGGGGCTTTCCACTTTTCCCCAAGACGTACACGCGTCGTTCGGAAAATTACCAGGCCGTTCGTCTCGGGGGGCTGGGGGGGGGGGGTGTCACAAGGTAACAGAAACATTGCGTCTGGTGTAATTACAGCAGACAAAAAAAGTTTTCCATGAATTGCATTATGTTGTTCTGTTTTTCTGGCGCTGGCTCCGTACTTTCCTTTTCAAAGATTCGTTCCGGAGACAGTGTAGTGCCCAGGGTCGAGTACGCCTAGATGAGCTGGGCAAGGACGGACAAGCTCGGTGTAAAGAAGGAAATGACATGGCCATAATGGAGAGCTTACGGCTGGGGGGAGCGAACATCTGTTTGGAGGAGAGCAGCCCGAGGGAGATGATTGATGTCATGTTTGACAACCTGCTTGTCGGGGAGTGGCGCTGCCGTGGAGAGCAAAAGAAGTCCATTCATACTAGTGGCGGAAGAAAAAAGAGAAGTCACGTTGTGTACCAACGCGCCCACCATCGAGCGCGTCGCCAAGGTGAGGGACTATGGGAAAAGTAGGACAGAAAAAACAACTTGGTTTTTGTTTATTTTATTGGTCTGGGCTTGTGAAAAAAAATCAAAAATGCACTTTTCAGAATCTCCAAGAAAATAAAGAGTAATGTCGCGCGTTAGGGGGCATTTGCCATTCCAGGCATGGCCCCACCCTGAAAGTAAAACCAAGACGACAGGCCATACTCTGCTTCATGGCAAGAGGAGCCCCACGAAAACAAACAAAAAGAAGGCCCGCCTCCCGTTCCTGCTGCCGGGTCCCCTGGAACCAGGTAAAGAGGAGAGTCAGCGCCGGGGCCATGTCTCCCCACCTCGCGGATAGAATCAGCATCAAGCCCTGCGCAAGTCCCGACGCAGATAGAAGGCCAAAGCGTTGCCCTCGCTCGAAAATAACTACTGACTCGGTGTAACGGTGTCGCGGGGGCGGTGGCCTCCACATGTAGGGGCGGTGTCGTTCTGTGTCTCTCGCACTCAGGGGTCGTTGGGTGTGAGAGAGACCGCAGTCTGCTGGCCGCGCCACGTGCCCGTGCATTAAGGCCTGCATTAATCCCCCCCTTGTTGCCGTGGCTCTGCGGCCTGGCTGGCGAATCCCAAGGGTCGTCCGTTTCGTCACTTTGTCTCTCTCACGCCCCCACAGGGCGTGCCGTGAGTGCGACAGAGACCAAGCAGCCTCCTCTCCGGCATGACGGCGGCGGTGCATGTCTGCGCGAGAAGGAGCCACCATTTGTCAGGGCGATAAGACATAACGCCGTCTCGATAACTCGGGCCCTATCGGCTACTAATGCAGAGTGGGACGCCGGGGCACTTGGCGGAGACAAAAAGGCCAAAAGAATCCTTTTATCTGGGCTGGCCGCTTATCGCGGCGTGACGAGGCGCACCGACAAGCCCCCGCGGCGCGACGGCAAGTTGGCGAACTCGCTGCCGCCGACAGCACCGCCGCCACCGCGCCGGCAGCCTCATCCCGCCCGTAGCGCAGCGGGCCAGACGACGGCGCAGGCGGCCAAAACTCGCGCGTTTTCAGCTCAATAGGACTCAAACCGAACGTGTGACCCTTGGATTGCTCTTCAAACAAGGAATCCATTGGTAGGGTCACAGGTTCGGTTTGGGTCCTTTTTAGCGACTGTGGAGCTCAAAACGCGTCTAGAGTTTTGGCCGCCTGCGGCGTCTTCTGGCCCACTTTGCGTCGGGGTGCGAGCGAGGCACGGTGACGGACTACTTCTGCTTGTGCGCCCAGCCGGGGTAAGAAGACGCGCTCTTTCCGAGTTTTGCAGAGGCGGCCGGCGTCGCGCCGCCCTCTCCATACAGAGCAACGTATTGTACGGATCTCATTTGGCGGAAAACAAAGTTAGCCCCCCTCGGCAGCCGGCAGAGTGCGGGCGGGGTGGGGCGGGCCGCGGCGGGGCGGGGCGCGCGGAGCAAACACTGGAATAAGACCTCTGAGTGCTCGCCAGATACCATCAGCTCACACTAGAAGGCGGCGGGCGCGGCAAGGCGCACTTGAATGCCGAGCCCCCTGCCGCTGCGCCGCGCCGCGCTGCCGGCCGGCCGCCGCCAAACAGATTGAGCCCTTAACGAGCACGCAGAGCAAGCAGTCCGTCCGCCTCGCCTTTTTGCCGCTCCCGGCGTTACGGCCGCCAAGGGCTCTCATCGGCGGAGACGGAGACACAACCGCCCCTGTTTTCTTTTTCCTTTTTTTTCGCCCCGCGCGCTGCGCTGCTTCCGCGGCGAAGAGGACCGCGCCGGACGTGTGTGCTGGACGAAACGAGGCGTGAGTGGCGGCGCGTGGCGACACAGGCTGGCCAACCGCCTTGGACGCCGGCCTGGTGTGACCACACGTCTCGACCGCAGTGAGACAGACCGGCTGTCACGAGCGCTTGGCGAGCGCGGCCTGCTGCCCTCGCAGCGCCAGGCGGACCGGAAACGGCAACATTGTCGCGGACCGGAAGTGCTGGCGGCGCGTCTCTGCTGGTGGCGCTCGCTGTGGTTCGTCATCAGCGACACGCCTCGTCATCGCAGAGCAGTGCGCATTTGCTGTGTTTACTACTTTGACGCGGCGGGCGGGCGTGGGGGCGGGTCGGGGGAGGGGGGAGCATGTTCTGCCACTTGTCGGGCGGCACTGTTGCCCAAGGTGACTCTGTTTCGGGCGAAATTCAAACCAGACTCGCGCGTGGCTGCCCCCCTTCCGGCGGCACCGCAGTGGCGGGGGCAGCGCGCCAAGCCGGGGAAGCACCATCATCGCGTGTCTTGTTTTTAGCGCGGTCGGGCGCCGATGAGCAGCAATGCCTCGTGCCAGCTGCGGTTCACTTTCCTGGTGATTATCTTTGGAGGGGAAAAAAAAACTTTTTCATACCGCGCGCTATGATGCACCGACCGAAGTGTGATTTACACTACACTGCGCCGTGTACGCAGCACACGTGCACGCCCTGCCAGATATGCGCGTGGCGCGAGTGTGTGTGTTTGTATGTGTGAGGGATAGACGCCGCAGACCCTGGGCCACCCTGGACCCTTGAAGATACATGGGGTACGTGCTGGCCAGGCCGGCTAAGAGAGTGTGGTTTGCGACGACTTGGTCCAAAATCAGCGCGCGCACGTTGGAAAAAAACAGGAACTTTTTTTTTCTTAACGACGCTGTCGTGCCCTGAAGACGTGGGCGTTGGGGCGGACGAGCGCCATCACACGGCGCGGTGGAGCGAGGCCGAGCTGACGCTCCAATCACGCTGTACCCAACTGTGGAAGTTTGAGATCTCGGGGAAGTGGCCCAGGTACGCTTGCTACACAGGCCACCGTCCCGAGCGGCGCAGCGATCGCCCGCTAGTCTGACGCAGGGTGACTTTACCTCCACGGGAGGGCCTCTTGGTACGCTTAGGACACGGGGCGCCACTGTGAAAGCCTTTGAATCAACACCGTGGTCTTGATGGGGTCGCTCCGACCTACCGACGCTGATTTGACGACGGGGTTGGCATTTACTTCATGATTTGATTGCCACGTTTCAAGGAGCAAAGTGTGGTTAGGATTCGACACTGTTTGTAGACCCCCCCCCCTTTTCTCTCTCACTCAAACACACACACACACACACACACAGAGTCGGCGTGGAACGGAACAGTACCACGAACCCCTCTGATGTTCCCAAAGACATTTGCAACATATGGCGGAGGCCTGTCTCAACTGGCGCGGACCGCCCCTCCCAAGTTTACACTCCCACAAATAAACCGGGGCCAGCTTGCTGTGTCTTCTATTAAGAAGGCCGACTCAGAGGAAGAATGAAACTTGGAACGATAAGTGAAGGGAATCATAGTGATTGGCTCATGGGCAACTTTTTCCTGTTTCAGGTACTACTTTTACCGCCGTCCGGTGGGACTCTCACTTTGATGGGTCGGTGAGTCACGCGACGAAAAGTCGGCAACGCCGCATTAAGAATACATGCAAAAGGCAGCTAATGCGACCTCGGGCTAAAAATCAACAGCCCAACACCCTCCAACTGACTGAAATTGCCGCGCTGTTGTCGGGGTGGTGACTCCAAACAGCGCGCCGCCTCTCTGCCTCTCTCGCGAGCGAAGCGGCGACGAGAGCGGTGTTCGGACGCGGCCTGCACAGTGGGCGGGCCGTGGGGTGGAGTGGCCGTTTTCCCCGTAATTATACGGCCGGCCAGTGATTCCAGCCAGCGACCCGCGCCGAAACGCAGGCCATCCATTGCGGAGGCGGCCTCCTTGTGGGACACCAAGACACTCACAAAAAATGTTACTACCGATTTGTTTCCCTTCTCAGAGTGGTGCACTCGCATTGCCATGCTTGTGATGCCAGAATGAGATTTGAGAACTTCCCATGCGCATTCTTGGAGAATGCCGAAAATTGCTCGGATGATAGAGGGCAGACCCGGGTGACGATGGCGATGACAAGCGTATTTTTTTATGTATTTTTTTTTTTAAAGCTGTGCCTGCACGCATAGCAGAAAGAAAGGGTTAGCAGGGTTCAGCAAGAGGGAAAAAGCATAAAAATGAAAAAAAAGACGGAAATGGTAGCAAGAGAGTAGTAGAGTAGGAAGTCTGGCACTGCCCTGCGAGAGGCAGCACACCCAGAGATTTATCTGCCAGCCTTCCTCCTCTGGCCCTCTTCCTTCCTGATTTACCGGCGTCCCCTCTTCCATCTCCCCCCGCTTCTCTCTCTCTCTCTCTCTCTCTCTCTCTCTCTCTCTCTCTCTCTCTCTCTCTCTCTCTCTCTCTCTCTCATTCCCGCCGCCAGGTGGACCACGTCACTGCGTCATGCGGCGAAAGTGGTGAAAGTTAGAGGCTCCTACCGAAAGCGAAAAGAATAATTCTGTCTCCATTTTAGTGTGACGACGACGGCAAAAGTTTACAGGTTGCTGAGATGAATGTTTTAAATTCATGGCCCGACCAGGCCGGCCGGCAGGAGAAGTAATTAAAAACCGTCGAGGGGAAATCGTGTGTAGTTCGTCTGTAGGGCGCTGGCGGTGGCGCTCTGCAAGTCGCAACCAAATTTATACCCCGCGGCGACTTAATTTGGGCGAGGAGGCTGATCCCCAGCGTCTCCACGTCACCACGATCCTTGCCAAATCCCTGCTCTCCGTCAACAAAAGCCCGGCCGGTCGGGCCGCACACACTGCAGCGTGGCGTGGCGGAGCCAGGGATCTAGATTTATTTTAGCGGCGCGAGCCATCAGCAGCGTGCCTCGGCGGCGGGGCCTCGGCCAGGGCCTCGGCCAGGGCCTTGGTCCGCCCCGTCGCACGGAGCACGAGGAGTCCGGGCGCGTCTCCTGCAGGGGCTGAGCCGAGCCGAGCCGCCAGGCCGGGGAGCTTAGGGGACGGCGGGGCGGCGCGCCGAATCCCAACCACCGCCGCCGCCACCAGCACCACCGCGCCGCAGCAAACGCCGCGCGGCGGCAGGCGAACCTCCTGCGGGAGAGTCTCCACTCCTCGGGAAAGGGGAGAGAGGAAGGGCCCGGCCCAGCGATTCCGAAGGGTCATCCTATCCCTCGCTCTGTCGCCCTCGCCTCGTGAGTGTACAGTTGGACTATGACGTGGTGTCTGGCAGTCTGGCGAGGCTGGAGGAGTTGGCGGCGGGGCGTCGCCGCCGCAAGACAGACTGGCTGGAATTAGAAAACCGCGCCGTATACGTCAGTAAGGCGTGCGCATGATAAGGCGCGATATAAAGGAAATAACAGGGGCGTTAAGTACTTTCTCGAGCAGCAGCGGCATGGCCCTTAACGACACATACACGCAGCTCCCTCACAGCCGCACACACACACACACACACACACACACACACACACAAACACACACACACACACGCGCGCGCTCGGGCTTATGAACCTATACACGCCGCCGGGGAGTGCTGTTGAAATTTCGGTACGCAGAACCTATGTTGGCAAAAAAAGGCAGCTAATGGAAATTGAAACACTTTTTTTTTCTTCTTCTTCAAAGCTCTTAAATTGGGGCTGGTGTCACCACGGTTGTATCGGGACCGGGCGATTACACGATTCATTATGCATGTGCGAGTGTGAGGCAGAACAGGGCGGCGTTCGCGGCGTGTCCCTGCCACAGGGTCAACGCGCGCCCCGTGCGGCGGAACGCGGCCGGACCGCACGGCGCCCCGCCATCCGGTGCCTCTCTCGCACCCCTACGGGACGCCCCGTGAGTGCGACAGACACCGCCACGAAAACCCGGCTCGGAACCAGCCTCCTGCTGGCAGCAAGTTTGGCATCCGTCCTCCCTAACTCGCCCTGATGAATGAAACCTAACCGCTCGAGGCGTTCCTCCGGCCTGCCTGCCGGCCTGCCCGCCTGCCCTGACGAGCCGCCGGGGCCGCATCCCGCCAACCGCAAAGCGTAACAGACTCGCCAAACTAACACTTGCGGTAGCCCGTGTACTGCAGCTGGTCGAGGTGCACGTAGCGCATGCGTGGCTGTGTGTGTGTTTTTGTGCGTTTGTCTGTGTGTGCAGGCCCACGTGTGAAAGCATGTGTGTCTAATTTAGTAGGTCAGTGCAGGTGCTTGATGGAGATCCTATTGCCAATTAAAACAGCAAAACCAGCAGTTTTTCAACGCTTATTTCTACAGTTTTTCGTTACACTTCTCTCCCCCCAGACACGCACCCATGCAAACATCCATGTCCCGGACGCCAAATTTGCCGGAAATATCCCCGGGCCGACACACTTGTGTGCAGGCGCGTAGGCCCGAGTGACAGCCGGCCGTGTTGCTACACACATAAATCACCTTCTACATCCTACTGAACGCCATTGTCAGCCGGGCACAGCGTTATTTGCTGGCAACCAGTACAATAGCAAGAGGCAGGGGGAGGGGCGACACATATTTTGCGCGTCTGAGGCTGACATGGAGGCGCGGGTATCCATACGCGAGGAATCCGGTCGGCCAGTCAACAAAGATGGCGGCGCGCAACAATGGGGTTTACTTACTACTGACTGGCGCGACAGTGGATTCCCTTACTACTGACTGGTGGGCATCTGTACCGTAGCCCCTGGAGAGTGTACCGTACTTTCACAGACGCAAATAATTGAGACCCCATGTTCACGCTTACTCCAGAGTTTGTAGCCCACCGTCCTAAATAGATCCCTCTGCTCCCCTCGCTCCCGGATGGCTACAGGTTCGATTCCCAGTGGCGTGGTGCTGCGTAAACTCCTTTGCAGAACCAAGCGGACCTACAAACCAACTTGCCAGAGCTGTGTTATGCTCTCTGTACTCTCTGTAGCCTCTACCCAATGGTGCGAGGCAGCACAGCAGCCCACCCGGCCAGCCGCAGCCCGCCCTCAGACGGCCCTATTATTTGCAGAGCAGGTCACATTGTATTTGTCCTGCCTGTTGGGAAGCCTGTTGTTGGAGAGATGACATGTTTTGGGAATTCCTTTGACTTTGTAGTGGAGTCCGGGCCTCCCCGCTGGCTTGTATTATCTGCCAACAAGAGAAAGAAAACTCAAACAGAGGCAGCTAGTCTCAAACAACAGGAAGGTAGGCATACCGCCATTGCCTTCGTCGCACCCAGGAAAATCTTTCATCGTTTCACCGATGCAAAATCACCACGTGTTTATTATAAAAAACTAAATACCAAGGGAATACCAGTTCGAACGATGAAAGTTTTTCTGACCGCCCCGCGTGGAATGGAAGTGAAGCACAAGTACATCAGGTACGGCGCAATAAACTGTTCGCTAGCCGCAAAGCAGCAGTTCAAAACTGTTTTATCCAAATAAGCGTGCGAAAAGCGTGAGATAGTGGCACACAAACAATATCGGTGCGACAACTGTTTCGTCGCAACAGTCATTGCCTTAAAATTTGCAAGGGGTCGTTAGTTTGTGTCGTGGTCGCTGGAGCGCACACTCAGACGCGCACTCACACACCCGCGCGCGCGCGCGCCCACCACGGTGACTCCACATGCATGAGCCTTGCATAATTCACGTGCTCTTGCCTTGTTAACTCGGTCCCCTCCATGAAGTTATACCCGTGATAATGAGGCGAGTCTTAAATTTGACGGTGCGACGCCTCGCCCGGTCACGCTGGTTGCGTACGCGCTTATTAAAAACGCGCTCGCGAGTTTTTACTGTCACGCACGAGCCATAATTGCAATTATTATGTCACCGCATCCGCGACCTGCTGTTAGTTCATAAATTATTTTTTTTCGTAATCCTGCTCGCGCTGCGGCCGTGGTTGGTGCGGCGCCGAATGCTGGTCCGCCCACACTGGAAGCTTGGAGTTGGAGCCACCGCCCCGCATCGAGCGCGCAGTGGTTTGCGACGTCATTTGGCGGGGCGCCTTGGCGTTGACGATACCGCAGTCCGTTCGTCATCCCGACCATTTTCGATTACTCTAGAATACCAATTCCCCGCCGGCCGCACACTGTCGCTCCGTCCCTGTCGCGCCCCCAAGGCCTGCCCCGAGTGCGAGAGAGACCAGCACACTGTGCTGCTGCGCGCTGCAGCCCCGGGGCTAACCGCACCAAGTTTGTGCACTGCCTGCCATTAGCGCCGACTCCTGCGACTGTTGTGCGATGTTGAAAATTAAGGCCAGCGGGCAGCGCTGCGAAAGGCCAGCCGACCGGGTGATTCGGGCCGCTAGGCTCAGCGCAGTGCAGCGCAGCGCCGTGGCTTTCAGCGCGGCCCTCCCCCTCCCGCCGCACGGCGCCGCCGGGGCCCACATCTGCATACGCGGCGCAAACATTATTTGCCAGAATCGGTGATTAGTTGACATGCTGCCGGCGCGGCCCACACGCCCCGCCGCCTCATTTAAATACATCAAGGTGACAATCGCGGCAATCTGGCAATCGCGCGGCATTTCCGGTTCCGAGAACTCGGCTCGATCTTTGATCTCGGCGGTGTACGGTGTACCTGGCGCTGCCACCGCGCACCCCGGGCCATTGTTTTTATTTTCCGCGGCGTTCGCGGTGCGCTGGAGCCAAACGGCCCTGCGAACCTCGGCGGAAAGCTCGCCGAAAACGGCATCCCGGAGATTCATCGCCTCACGGCCGCCGTCCGAGCCGTCTAAAGAGATCGCCGACCCCGGCGTTGGTGTGGCGTTGGCGCGGCCCGGGCCGGCGGAGCGGGTGATAGGCAGCCCGCTGAGCTCCAACGCAGGCGGGAGGGAGGTGTGCGGCTTGCTTGTGCCCAGCCATGTGGGGCCCGCTCGCACCGCTGGCCAAACAAAAAACACTTTGGCGGGCCGTTCCGGCCCCAAGTGCTGCCTCCAGGGCCGCCGCCAGGGCCGCCTTCGCCTCGACGTGGTACTTGGCGGTGGCCCGGGCCAGGGCCGCGCCCGGCCAAATGGTCGATTCGCGCCTTTCAGTACAGCTTCATATCTGGCGTAGCAGTGCACGCCTGGCAGCGCCACGCCCCCGCGGCCTGATTCCGCACGGGATAATGACGGCGGCTGTAACCAGCTGAATAGAGCAGCGAGCAGCACCACTCCCTCTATGTCGAGGCGACGTGGCCCACCTGTCCATGCACCTGCACACCCGAAAAAGCCGTCAGGGGAATAAACCTGCAAGAAGTGAATTTACTTGAAAGATTCAAATAAATTCTCTCGTTTCAAGAATATTACCTTGGCTCACAGAACGCCTTTTTTCGGTGGACGCACACAGCCATGGCGTGACTGTGTGGCGCGCGGTCGGGGGCACGCTGTACGGCGAAGCCGGACGTATTAAATTGCATCTCGGATCGACCTCTGCAGTCCCGGCACCTTCTCGCTCGGCCACCACCAGCACCCCGTGAAATCAAGTAATGGCGCAGTTAGCATCGAGGTAATTTAGCCGCGGGTTAATAGTCTCCGTCGTGATGGCGCCGGCAGGGGCGCCGGGGCGCGCCGCGTCCTCGCGTCGAGAGGTTCATTTTACAGCGGCCCGCGGCCTGATAGTTGCAGACGCCTTGTAATTCTGTTACACCGCGGCCAGCCAGCTGCGGCGGCGGCGGTGGGACGGTGGCAAACGGAGTGCGGTGCCTGCAGTCTGACTCTCCTCCCAGAGTGCTTCGTCCCGGCACCGCAGGTTCGCAGGTTCACAGCGGCGGATCAGGCTTTCTAACCGGCTGCACGTGCCGTGCGTGCCCGCGCCCCGACCGGAGCGAGGATAAAGTAGCCCCCATGCACTCAGGACTGGAGTTGGTGGGGAGCTTGGTGGAGCGCGTCTCCAAGCCGAGAACAGGGCCGCGTTCCAAGCTAAGCGCGTTCACCAAGCAGCCACATTAAAGCCACCAAATATTACATCAACTACTTTTTTTCTTCTCTTGGACCAAAACGACCAATGCTGTTTCGCAACGGCACGGCGGGGCGCGGCGGGGCGCGGCGGCAACGACTGCGTCTTTTTCATTATTGGCAGCCGCCGAAGTGCGAATCCCGTTAAAGGCGCTCCCCGGGGCGGAAGGGTCGGAGGGTCGGGGGGGCGAATTTAAGCGGCGCTGACCTCAACCTACATTACGGCAAGGACAAGCAGTATAGACAACTTTGGCGCCAAATTGCTGGCCACAAGTCTGGAGGGGCGCGCGCTACCAACCAGGGGCCGCCGCCAGGGGCTACCAAGGGCTACCAGGGGCCCCCCATAAACTCCGCGAGTGGTCGGGGGGCGCTCGTAAATGAGGCAAAGTCGTCCGGTCCACCAGGCTCCGTCGTAACGTGTTGGCAAGACGCCTGCCGCCGCGCCGCCTCGCCGCCCACAGTACAGCGTGGAAGCCCATCCGGGTTGCGCTCCTTCTTTCAGGCCGCCGTCCTCCATTTATTTAGCGGCAACATTTAGCGGCCGAAACTCGGCGCGCCTAAAACTGGGACGGCCGACCGATCCTGTGGCGGCGCTCGGTCGGTCGGTCGCGTAAATCAGCACGAAGATGGAGGGATTTATCCAGCAAGGGTCGCCACAGAGGGGGATGGGGGGAGACCGGCCTTGATTTGTGGCTCTCCAGGACTTACCTGGGGTGGGGGGAACCTGTCCACCTTTGACCCGGGAAAGCTTGCAGAGCACAGGCCAGGGACCAGCTTAGTGGGTGCGAGATGCAGCACGCCGCGGGCATGGGCCCAGCCACCTTGCCCGCCGCATGCATTCGATGTTAACACTGCGGGTACGTTTCACACACACACACACACACACACACACACACACACGAGGACACGGCGCCCTCCACGCCGTCCCAGCGAGTGCCCTGCGATCAGCATATTGTTCTCGCCTGACGCGGCGCGCTGCATGCCGGATCGGAAAGGGCCTTATGAGTGCCCTCGTCGCCTTTCAGCCTCTCGACCCCACCTGGGCTGGCGGGGCCGGCGGGGCCGGCGGGGCCGGCGTGCCAGGCGCACTCCACCTTCACTGGTCCCCCGGCGACAACCCCTCTGCCATACGGCTTCGCCCTCGACCTCGTTGACCCGTATACGTACTCGACGAGGGATGCTTCGCACGGCCTGCTCCTTGTCCCGGGGGACGCGGCCAGCACAAGGAGCGCGCCTACCTTTGGAGTGCATCGTTGGCCTCGGCGCCACCACCGTGCGCCCAATATGCGGCGCGTAAAATTTAATGAGCCCCTCATCGTAACTTTGTTGCCGCCGAGCCGTTTTGGAATGAGACATCGCGCGGGACGACGACGAGGTTCAGATTGTCGCCGCCGGCACAGTGGGCTGAGAGGTGGTTAGAGCCCTGCGCTGTCCTTACGACGCGAATCGATCACACGGAGCTCCCAAATGGATCACTCTGCTGGAGGACTGCTTTGATTGCCAAGCGTTTTCTGAGAGAGCGTATGCTGGATGTGCAGGGTGAACGCGCGTTTTTACCGAGTGGCCGGGGTCAAAGGCGTAAAAGCACTCTTCCGCTCTGTCAGTGTACCAGAACAATGCTCCGGGTCGGGTTTCGCAGTAACTGCCACAATCTGCCTGCTCTCGTCAGGAAGGTACTGCAGTGCAAACTCGCAGCGATGCCATGCGTCGGACCAAGTTGCCCCTCATAGGAAAATGATGCAAAAGAAAACCACGTGGGTCAACAAACAACCCTTTTTCACATTCACGCGCGATCGTGGGAACGAAGCCATTATGGCATCGCCGAGGCTGAACAGAAAGAGGAAAACTCACATCCAGCGAGCCGAGAGAGGAAGAAAAAGGAAGGACCAGGACCGGCTCAGCAGGTGGAAGAATATCCAGACAGGGAGATATGATGGGCTTTCTCTCCCGAGCGATGAAAATAGGTCTGGCCGGCAGCGGAAGCAAATAACACACGGGCTGCAGCATTCGGGAGCGATATTGCAGCGCGACGAAGACGGAGCGGGACGAAGACTCTCTCTCTCTCTCTCTCTCTCTCTCTCTCTCTCTCTCTCTCTCTCTCTCTCTCTCCCTTCTCCCTGTCTTGAGGTCGGCAGGGGAGGGGGAGGCCCCGATGTGGAAACAGACAGGATCGCTAATTAATTCCAGGTGCAATCGCCCGCCTCGAACGGCTGCAGGCTGCTTCCGGAATCCGTCTCTCTCGCACGCCTTGGAAACGCCCCGTGAGTGCGAGAGAGACGTAGCGACGGCCTGCTGGCTGCGTCCGCGTCGAGGAATGCCGCAGCCTGCTCGGGGTGCGCGGCGCGTGCTCGGGGCGTGCGTGTCTTCGAACGCAGCCGCGCACACTGGCAGGGATGAGTAACGGCCTGGCGGCAGTGGGGAGGCTGGATGAGCCTGCGTGCCTCCAGGAGGTGTGTGCGTGAGTGGTGTGCGTGTGTCTGTGTGTGTGTATGTAGGTGTGAATGTGTGTGTGTGTGTCTGTTATTTGCATGCGCGCCACCCCCTTCCAAACCACAGTGGTGGTGGAAATTGAAACAACGCCCTACGACGACGCAACGCATAAAAACACAATAGTTATTTGTTTCGCCATCATTCATGAACATGACCTGAACATAATTTGTCAGAAATAAAAACTCGTGTTGTCCAAGCGGGTGGGCGGTTCTTCTTCCTCCTCGTCTTCTCCTGCAAGTTGGAGGCAGTCCGTGTTTTGTTTGGCGCGCTAGGCGGCTCTTTGCCGCCGCCCCGCCCGCAGAACGTAATGACTTAAACCGCGGGTGACACTCCGGGACCCCGCCGCGAGGGAACCTCCTGGCCACGCGGCGCCGCTCCGACTACCACTTTTCCTCGTCTGGAGCCACACCCAGAAAAATGATTTCTTGAATTAAGTAAAATTTACTTGATGCGAGTAACTTTTTGCATTTATGTGCCGAAGTCGGCCGAAGTAAAGTTCCGCTTTGAGTGAAGTAGAAAATGTTCTTGAAACGGTTTGATTAGAATGAATGCAAAGCCTATCAGTATTGATCTGACACTCAGATTAGCTTGAATCAAGTATTTTTAATCAAGAAAAGATCAAGAAATCATTTTTTTGGGTGCAGAGGGGCGCCGAGGAGGAAACCCAAACGGACAGTGTGCAGGTCGACGGCCGGGAAATCCAAGTAATCGGGCCGAGGACAACTTCAGCACCGACTCTGAAGTTGGACCACGACGCCGGCTGTGTGGGTCCATGCCGACTTTTTGGGCACGACACGTTCAATCGCCGGATGACGGGGCCTCTGCCTCTGCGCCTCGGCAAACAACCTGGCGACTCGGTGCAAAGCGAGGACAGGTCCTCACCGCGCCCTCCACCCGGCAGCCCCAGGAGCCTGCGGGTCGCCGAGCCAACAGCCTAGAGGCCCTCCTCCGCAAACGGACGCGTGGACCGACTTGGTTCGTCGTGGCTGCACGCAGCGACGCAGCGCGGCGCCCCGGGCGCGCGGCCGCCATGGAGTCCGCCTCGGCGTCCGCCTTGGCGTGTCTCCACGGGAAGGACCGCCGGGCCGCGCGATAACCGTCAAGTTGGGGAGAGGGGCCTCCTTGTGCAGGGCGCCGTGCACACTGGAAAAAAAAATGGGGCGCAACAAAAAGGCGGGTAAATGGGTTTACGTTTCAGTTTACGACGAGCCGCGCGCCGCCGCCGCCGCCGGAGCGCCTTGGAGCCGTCGCGGCGCCCTACCCTGCCAGCGCGACGCCGCCGCCGCCACCGTTTTGCTGCCGAGCAACACAATCTCAGCGAGAAAATAACGTTTTACGTTTTCGCCGAGTCCGCGACGACGCTCCCGGAGAACGGGATTCGTTTTCCCGCCAGTGTCACTCGGATTGCACTGACGCGCGCACGTCGACACACACCGCCCACGGGGACTGACGGGGACGGAGGTGCGGTCGGCGGCAAAGCCCACGCGTGGGAATTACGTGGGACAACAGAGACAGGCTTAGCCCGAGTTGGGTGCCCCTCCCCCCTTCAACGCGTCAACCTTCGGCGTCGACAAGTCTGGAGTGGCCGATAAGAGGTGGGGACTTACAGCGAAGTGCAGAGGCCCTGCTGCGCCGCCGCACGTACCTGGACACTCCCCACGCCCGGAAAATTAGCCCCATCCCCCGAGAAAACAAGGGGCAAAGCACCCACTCGCACGCACTCGTCCACACACACACGTACACACACGCACGGACGCAGTCACATAGAAGATGATAATAATCAATTTTAAAGCTGCCCCCAGATAAAAAGAGTTTCCCGCCACATTCGCCGCTGCCGAGAGAGCGTTCGGCCGTTGGGCGCCGAGGGATCATTTCACCGCCTAATCTATGGACGCTTGGCAAAGTTTGGCCCGGCCGTCTGGCGTATCATTTTATGTCCGCTGTGATGGCAGCGGGCGGGTGGGCCGGAAAAAATAGCTGGGCGCGGGAAAAAAAAAAAAAAAAACAGAAAAGGGTGGGGAAAAACCGGTGGGCGCCCAGCGGCTTCATCGGACTCCAACGGCGTGTCAATGGGACAAGGGGGCCTTCACGCTGCCGGCACTCGGCGGCTTTACCTCACCGAGAAGAATCACTGCGATCCCGCTGGGCCGCCACGCCCCGCCCCGCCACGCCCCGCCCCGCCACGCCCTGCCCCGCCACGCCCCGCCACGCCAGCGCGACCGTGGTCCCCGCGGACGAGCGCGACTCGCGGATTTGGCGCCGCGTTGGCGCGCGGGGCGGAGCGGGAACTTTGTTGGACCAGCGGGACATCGGGGTGAGGGGGACGCGGAACGTGGTTCGGATTTCCACGCATCGGCGTATTGTTTCCAAGTAATGATTTGCTCCATCTTCTCTTTTTGTCGTTTTCCCGGAAAGCGTCACGCCCTCCCCGCCCGCATAGTTGGTTAGGACATAAAAATGAAAAATAAACAAAACAAAATGAATAAACCAAATGAAAAAAAAAAGTGAATCGAGTTCCGGGGGCACCTGGCTGGACTCAGCAAAGCGATGACCTGGAAGTTCGCCGGGCCGACCTCGCCCTGTCGTGGGGCACTACAGAAAAAGGTGAAAAGGGACGGAGCGTCTAGTGAAGTGGGCGCCGCCCCCTCCCACCGCATGGCCACACGGCCCGACTTTTGGATAAAAGATTATTCGAGCTCGCTACAGCATCAGCGACGTCAGGCTGTTCTGCCAGGAGTACCTGCCCGGCAACGCCGCGGCAAGTACCGCACTGCCCAAGTACTTGCTCGACTTTTGTTTATTTGCCGCAAGTCTTATCTTTGGTACGGTCCAGTCTGAAACTTGGCCGCCCACCGCTACCCTGCGAAAACAATTAATGGCCGAGAGGGGGAAACTTTTTAGCCACTTAACTTACCCTTTCTAATACCAAAAGTGGAGCAGCAATTAGCCTGCTTCCTTCCATGAAAGGCGGCGCTGACCGGGCCGGCCGTGGCCGCGCTCGCGGCGGGCCCGCGTCCGGTACCCTTCCGCACTGCCGCGTTTTAAAATTGCCATTTCTCAAGCCCCACCCGGCGGGAAATCTTTTGAGACGGTCCCAAGGGGGGGGGGGGGCAGGAAGGCCGCGGGAGGCGGTGGGGGCCGCGGGGGCTGGCGCGTAAATGGACAAAGCCACGAAATTGGAGCCAATTGTTGCGACACAGCGAGACATTCCCCTTCAAGCCCCTTCCCCTCCCCCCTTACACTCGCCCTTCCCGGGGACGCAGTTCTGCGTGCATTTAGCGTGCGGGGACACAGCAAGAGTTTGGCCGACAAAGTTGGCTGCCGAAAAGTGTAGTAGTTTGCAATGATAGTTTGCAATGCCGCTGCCGAGCCCCGGCCGAGTGGAGTGAATAACAGCCGGCAACTTTCCGGCGTCCGCGCACAGTGTACCGAACGAACGTGGAGTGGCCGCGATGGCTGGGTTTGCGCGGCCGGCTGGATGCGTCCGACTGGCAGTGCACGGCGGTTGTGTACGCGCCGCCAACACCGCCACGCCCAGCGCCACGCAGAGTCCACACGCGGGGTGGCTCCGAGTCCCTGGGACTTGTCCCTCCATTTCCTGCAATTTCCAAGCAGCGCTGCTGCCTTTCGTGTTTTCCGGGTCGCGCGCCCCGGCGACGCGCACAGCGGGGCCACTGTACGATGACTAATAGAAAGTGCTTCGCAGCCTCGCAGCCCCCGCAGCTACGAAGGTGATTTAGAAACCTCGCGGACGCGCCGGCATTCACATGGCGACACCGGACGCAGGCCGCCGGGAGCGCAGGCAACCCATCCCGTTGCCTGCGGCCGTGACTGGCGTGCTGCCTACCCGGCCTTTCGCAGGCGGTATCAAGCTCGCGCTGAAGCCCGCGCGCGAGCAGACAGACAGACAGAGCGGGGTGCTCGCGCGGTACCGGTACGTTGGCGGAGTGGCAGCAGCAGCAGCAGCGCGGTGGCTGGAAGAGGAAAAAGACCCCGCTGCGACACTGTGACACACTGATAGCGAAAATAAGTCGGGCCACGGCGAAAGGGTCGGCACTTTAAGAAAGTCCCAAGGAGGGGGAAGGAAGGGTCCTTTTTATCACGCCTGGAGGTGTTTCGCATCATGCTGCTGAATGTTTTAGCGCACAGCTGCGCCCGGCTTCGCTTCGCCCGGCTCCGCGCCTGCTTTGCCCCGGGTGCGCGACGCCGGCCGGCCGGCCCGGTGTGAGCATGGCGGTGGCGGCTCCGGGCTCCGGGCTCCGGGCCCCGGCCCCAGGGGCGCAGCTGGGGGAGCTTTTTCCTGGCCTCGCCCGGCCGGTCTGTCTCCGCGGTATCGAAGCCAGCGACGCGGCGGGAGAGAGAACTTGCGGCCCAAAGTGGCCTGCTCTCCCCGTTTTTTGTCGTTTTTGTCGCACCCATCAATATTTAGGACTGTGGGCGGCGCGTGGTGTGTGGTGCGCGTGCTCAGGGAGGCGGCCTGCTTCTTGTTCCAGAGAGCGGCGAGTCGAGCCGCAAGCCGGTGCTGGTCTTCATCCACGGCGAGTCCTACGAGTGGAACTCGGGCAACGCGTACGACGGCAGCGTGCTGGCCGCCTACGCCGACGTGGTCGTCGTCACCGTCAACTACCGCCTCGGCATCTTGGGTAAGTGCGAGTGTTCCGGGTTCGACGCCCGGCGGCGGCGGACGACTTATCCCAAGCTTTTCTCAAAGCCAGATCTTTTGGGACGCGTTCTTGCAACAGTTGATTATCCGAGACATCCATGTAAATTCACCTTGATTCAATAAACGACTTTTCTGAGTGCACATTTCGCAGCGAGCCGCCCGCTTTGTCAACCCGTGCAAAGGCGGAGACACCGTTCCATTAACAAAAGGCATAAAGGTGTTAATTAGTTAATTAGCCCGGCATGTAATAAACTGCAGGTGACGTCAAAGGGAGAGCGGGTCGCCTCGTCCTCCTTGCGGTGCGCGAGACGCGAGTCCTCTTCATTTTTCCCACTCTGCCTTGGCTCCGCCCTCCGCCGCCGTCTGTGGCAATTAAAAGGATTGCCGCCGCTATCGGGGCTCATCGCCGTCCTGGAGTCCCGGTCGCTGTCCGCCTGCCTGCCTGCCTGCCTGCCTTCCTGCCGGCGTGGCAGCAGAGAAATGGCCAGCCGCGTGCATAGTGCCGAGCAAGAAGTGACGGCGGCCGAAGAAAAATGAAAATGACGGCGCTCTATTTTGTTTGCCCTTCTCCCCGCAGGGTTCCTCAACGCCAACCCGGCGCCCGGCGCGGTGGCGCGCGTCGCCAACTACGGCCTCATGGACCAGCTGGCCGCGCTGCACTGGTTGCAGCAGAACGCCGCGCTGTTCGGCGGCGACCCTGGCAGCGTCACGCTCATGGGCCACGGCTCCGGCGCCGCCTGCATCCAGTTCCTCATGGTGTCGCCCACGTCCACGCCAGGTGCGCCAAAATACCATTCATTAATTATTTTTTTAATTTTTTTTTATTTTTCAAAAAAATTTGAATTTTTGTTGCTTGAAATTAAAATATGGGGAAGAGGACATACGAAAATGTAGATAGGAGAAAGAGCGTTGGCTCTGTTCCGGGTGCAGCCTAGTCCGTGGCAGCGGGGCGGCCGTTCACAGCGTCGCCGCCTTGACTGTAACGCCGGCATAAGCGGGCATGTAGTCACCTTGCCGGGCGTGACAGGCTGTAATGTGCGAGCAGGTGGCGCGGTACTGCGCGTGTTACAGGAGCGGATCTACTTTGCCCCCCTCGCCCTTCTACCCCTGAAGACAGTCTTTGGTTGGACGCGCTGCGAGTGTGGTTTCCGCGCCGCACTGTGTGCTTTCAGTGGTGCCAACGGTATAGAGGCCAAGAAAAATTCCCACGATACACCTGTGTCGGAAGGTTTGGCAACGCCCATCCTATGCCTCGGTCGGTAACCCCCGCCGCACGGCCGGTCACGTCTCGCAGCTCATCTCCCTCCGCTGTCCGCCGGGCAGCCCGCGCCTCTCGGAGGACTTTGTGGGCAGGCCGGCGCGGTGCAGCACTTCGCATCCGAATAATGGGCGGGTCCCAGAGGGAGCGGCGTCGGCGTCGGGCCCCACTAAGCCCGGACCCGCCGGCTGGCCACCGGCCCCCCCTTAATTGCGGGCTATTGCAAATGGGCCTTGAGGTGCTGCAGTCCAGCGTGTGACGGCGACCTCACGCCGCCCCGCCCCGTCATGGAGCAGGGCCGGTCGTCCTTCCGAAGGGGAGCGCGGCCGCCGCCCTCTCGCCCAAGTTACGGGGCACAGGTAGCCGTCACGTGCAGTGCACCGGGCGGGGCTCGGGCTGGCTCGGGCTGGCTCGGGCTGGCTCGGGCTGGCTCGGGCTGGCTCGGGCTGGCTCGGCCCGGCTCGGCCCGAGGGCGGTCGCAGTAACTCGCACAGTCTCCGCCACTCTCCACTGGAAACACCTGCCTGGCCGCAGCGCCGCGGGGTAGGCTGCAGGCTTCGTCATTACAGTGGACCGGCTAATGTTTCCATTACCCACTTTATCCTGCAAGCCCTGATAGATGAATTATTTCTCGTTCAACAACTTCGCGCCGCCCCCCTCCATTTCCCATCCTCCCCCTGATTATTGTTAACCGCCGCCTAGGAAGCGCCTAGGCCGACCACTTCACGGCCCTGCTGCAAATTGCCTCCTTAAAACCCACTTGCGCCAACTACTTGCGGTGTGCGATGCCTCCTGACTTCGGGCTCTCAAGGTGGCGGGCTTCAGTAGTGTGCACGTGTGTGAGTGTGTGTGTGTGTGTGCGCGCGTGCTGGTGCGGGGGCGCGCGGCAGTAAAGCCCCGCTACACTGGAATCGCGGATATTATGACCTATCCGTGCCAAGTGTTTGCCATCTATACTGCAATTGCATCGAAATGGCGTTGGCTGCGCGCCCCATTTTTCGAGACGGCTGTTTGCCGGTGTCGGGCGTTACGTGTGCGGCTTCGGGAAGGTGTGGCTGTGACCCGCGGTGTGTTGGAGGGAGGGAGGGAGGGAGGATGTGCGGCGTCCGTCTGGTGCTATATATGGCGTCGCCGTGACAACGCCCTGTGGCGATTTACTAGCGGGAGGGTGAGTGCAAGACGGTGCGGACTGGTTCCGAGTCTTTCTCCGAGGCGCTGGGTGCGAGAGAGGCAGGCGGACGCCGCTCGGACTCATCCCGGCACCGCGCCGCGTCGCCAGTAAACCACTCGCCTCTCTGACGCCGCAAACTTGGGGATAACAGTGCTGGAGAAATCCCTTTTTCTTGGAGAACTGTTTTAAATTCGCGTGCCTCAAAATATTTCATTACGCGTTTGTCTGCTCACCCAATTTGTTTTTGACGCGCGTCCCGGCTGCGCAGCGGCGCACCTGCTTCCTGATCCATCCCGCTTGATCGATACCTCCTTGTCGCTATTTTTTGACCTTTCACCTGCCCCGCGCGGGTTCATAGCCCTGCCTACTTGTTTTTCCCTCCGCCGAGTTGTCCTGAGTGCTGCCGCTGCGCTGCGCGTAGTTCCGCCGTTCCTCGCGTGAGGGCGCGCCGTTCGCCGAGTCGTCCAGCTGCGTCTCGCGGCGTGATTTTGTATTATTCGCCAGCCGAGGCCGTGATCGCCCTCAAGTACGAGAGCCATAACGATCCGAGGCGGCCGATAACGCCTGCAATGGCACTGACTCCCTCATCGAGTTATCTGCCAGTTTCATCAGCCATTCCCTGGAATATTTACGAGAAGGACCAACAAAATCGCCGGACATTTGTTCTTCCTGCTGCCCGGAGTAACGACTCGAGGCAGATGTTTTACGCCGGCCGAGGACTGTTAGGTGCGTCCTACTGTAGCGGCGGTGCGGCAGGACGCACCTGATGTCGCTGGGAACGGCAACACTCACAACCATAGCGCGCGTGCCGCCATTTCTAAAGCGTTTCTCAAAGCGCGAACCTCCATTGTTTTTTCAGTTCACCGAAGTTGGACTTCACTGTTTGGTGGTACCAAGCGCGGCCAGAGACCGTTGTTGTTGCAGCGCGCGGGGTGCTCGACTGGCTCTAAGTGATTCCGTTCATTTGGCCTGCCTCGCCGCACAAATTAAATATTTATGGAATTGGACGGGCTGTGCGGGGGGGGAGAGAGAGAGAGAGAGAGAGAGAGAGAGAGAGAGAGAGAGAGAGAGAGAGAGAGAGAGAGAGAGAGAGAGAGAGAGAGAGTCGGGGGCTTGCTCCTGGTAGCAGGTCGGATAACCCTAGGCGTGTTGTGTCGCGGTGTCCACCTCACCTGGCCCACTGTCCTGGTGGTCCACTCGAGGCCCTGATTGCTAGGGCCGGCGCGGTGCTGCTCCCTTGTGAGCCCAGTCCCAGCGCGACGGACAGCCACAAAAATCGAATACAAGCAGAATACAGAAATGCAAATATCCCGTGCCTGCGGCCTGTGGGGGTTGGGCCAATTTGGAAACCATCGCCTATGTTGTCACTTTACATATTCCTCGTCTTTCGTTGCCACTTTTTCGGTTTCATTTTTTCTGTGTGTTGGGGGGGGGGGTCCTCTTTCTTCCTGCAATGTACACATAATATCCTTTAAAACTCTCTCTTCTGACGCCTATTATTCTTCCTCCGCGGGAAAAAAAGCAATTAAAGTATAATAACAAATCAGAAGGGATGAAAAAATTAAATGTTGGTGGTGGGACTGCTGACCTATTTCTGATATGTTGCGGTCAAGGTCGCGTCTCTCTCTCTCTCTCTCTCTCTCTCTCTCTCTCTCTCTCTCTCCCCCCCTCCCCAGAGGATATCGTTCCGCGAACGGGCCCGCAGGAATCTGATCCGACGAAATAGTATAAAGAGGGAGGGAACGTGCCCACCTTATTGCTGGCCGCCGCCCCGAATTGGCACACACTGTAATTTGTGCCCCTTTGCCGGCCGTACAATAGCTGTCTGGCAAGCCCTCCCCCTCCCCTTCTTTTTGGTCGCGATGTCTTTTCATCTTTTGATCTGGAACCTCCCCCTCCCTCTGTCCTTGGCGCCTTGCCGCGCCTTGCCGCGCCGCCTTGCCGCTGCTCCTCTCCGTAAATCAGTCTAATCCTTTTGGTTTACTCGTGGCTCTGCTTTCTCGTGCGTTTCGTCGCGCGGCAAAAACGGTCGGGCAGCGGGACGAGAGAGAGAGATGGGGGAAGGGGGAAAAGGGGGGGGGACTCGCATGTAAATGGGAATGGGGGACACCTATTTTTTTGCGGGCACTGTGCTCGTGTATCAGGAAAAATCCCCCGACTGTTCTGGCACAGAGGGATAGGCAACCCGGCTGGCAAAGGGCAAGGCGGAGGCGAGAGGCGAAGAGGATAAGGGAGAAATTGGGGGAGAGGCGCGCGCCTGGCAGGGGGCGCAGGCTGGGGGCGCAGAAAGGGGGCTCGGAGTGGGCGGTGGGGTGCAGCGATGGAAAAGTTGTATCGTTTAGGTATCGCACAAGGGGCGCTCCAGCGAGCCTGCGAGGCTGCCTCGGGGGAAACTTTGGATCGCATTATAGTCTGCCGTGTGTCAGCCAGGTGCACGGGTCCGGTGGAGCGGGGCGGGGCGGGGTGCCGAAAAGAATGCGCTCATTAGAAGCTGCTCGGCCACTGTATAAAGTTGGTCCGCTTGGAATGTGCGCGGTGTCGCGCGTTGCAGGCGTGGCGGGTAATCGCGGCCCCGAATGTCAATGCAGCTTGCTTCGGCTCCACTGCGCTCACACCGCCTGGCCTGGCCTTCGCGGACCGGCCGCGCCTTGGGCCGCGCCTTGGGCCGCGCCTTGGGCCGCGCCTTGGGCCGCGCCTTGGGCCGCGCCTTGGGCCGTGCCTTGGGCCGCGAGCCGTGAACGACAGGAGCGACACGCCCCGCGCAACAGTTTGGCCTGTGGATGGCTCTCTCGGTCACGGGCGGAGCGCCGCGGGGACAATCCCGGCCGTCTCGCGGACGCGGACCCGAGGAGGAGATGGCGGCTGCTCTTAATCATTCAGCCTCCGTCCCAGCAGAGCCTCCAAATAGTCCTACACCGTCTAAAAAAAGGTCCTTAAACCAACTAAGGCCACCTTTTGTTCTAGAAAACACAGAGCTAGCTGGCATCTGTCTCACATTTTTAGTAAGAGAGTGTCTGGCTGGTCCACAGGCCTGTTCCACCGGGCCATCCTGCTGTCGGGGTCCGCGCTGTCGTCCTGGGCGCTCGTGGAGGACCCCGTGCAGTACGCCGTCCGCCTGGCCCACCAGGTCAACTGCTCGCTGCCGGAAAACCTGCTGCGCGACCACGAGGCCATCGTGGACTGCTTGAGGGAGACGCCGCTCAGCACGCTGCTGCACGCCGACGTCAAGCCGCCCACCTTCCTGTCCGCCTTCGGGCCCTCCGTGGACGGCGTGGTCATCAAGCACGACGTGATGCGGCAGCTGCTCACGGCGCCGCTCGCCGGCCAGGAGCGCGCGCCCCGGGAGGGCTACTCGGTAAGTCCCTGGATGTTGTTGTTGTTGTTGTTTGTGCACTGGTGACAGCAGTAACTACCCGCCTGCTAATTTCGCGCGCGCAATCGGTGAACGCCGCTGAGTTGAGCCCGAGTTCTTGGCGAGGTCCATCCACTCCAAGGCCGCCCCGGGGCCGCGGCCGACGGACGGCCCGGAATGGCTGCTCTGCAGCAGTCTGCAGCCCCTGGTGGACGCCCTCGTGGAGGCCCTCCTGGAGGCCCCCACGGAGTCCCTCATGTCGCGACCGCGCCGAGCAGCAAGACAGCGGCCAGAGGGGCTCTCCGGGGCCTAATTGGAAAGGGGTCGCGTTAATATTTGAGGCCGGTGACCCAGATGAACTCGACCCCGCCGCCACACCACAACCCGCTTGCGCTACGCTACACCGCCGTCTTAGTCCGCTCCACTAAGCAGGCCTGCTGCACTGCACGGCAGACGGCCGGCCGCGTCAAAGCAAAGCCTCTCTGTGAAGAAGATGGACCGTCCCCCTGTCCTAGCATTCAGTGCACAAAATGGGATCCACCACGAGGTAGAAAACGGCTCGTGAAAATCAAACAGGACCTTCTTTGAGGCCTGTTTAAGTTCCAAAAAGTGGAGCTTTTAGTGGTCGTTGAAATAAAATTTGGCGTAGGTTAAAACAGGGGTCGGTGAACCGAACACTCCCCTTTCGCTCCGCTTAGTTTGTGTCGAATAATTTGTAGTCGGTTCGTCGTTCGTGAGGCACTCCACGCCCGGCAGGACAATGTAAAACGAACGACCATTTTAATTTCCCGCCCCGAACCCTTTTTCCGTTTTGCTTTCCTTTTTTTCCCGCTTTGAGTCCGTTCCCGCCAAACCGTTTCCCACCCCCTGCGAACTGCCTCCGCACAGTGCTCCGTCGCTCTGTCTCTCTCGCACCGGTGGGGCGGCCCGTGCAGGGGTGTGAGAGAGACAGAGCGCAGTTCGGTATCGGCCCCTGACTGCGCCAGTGCGTGGCGGCCAGAGGGCTGATCGGTTGCCGTGGGGTCAGAGAGCCTTGCTACGCCATTGGTTCCGGCCTTGGGCCTGCTCACGCTACGCGCCGCTACCCGCCTGGTCACACCGCTACCCGACGCTCATTTCAAGTCCCGCACTTTGATAGGATTAATCTCAAATGGGACACTAAATCTCGATGTTTTTTTCTCTCCACCGCCGCCGACGCGCAAGACTGTTTCGCCGTTTGGTGGCCCCGGTGCCCCACCGCCGCCGTCCTGGCCGGGCCCCTCAATACCGGCCCACCCTGCGCAGGCCGCCTCCGAGACGCATCGCCCCGTCTCCGTCCGCGCCGCGTGGGTGCCGAGAGGGACGGAGCGACGAGGCGCTGTTCGGAATCCGCCTGCTGGCCCGCCATAAATCTCACGCGCGGTCCATGAATCGACTGGGGGAGGGGAGGACTGTTCGCGCCCAGAGGTAAATGGGTTCAGGAGTGACGCGGTCCGGACTTGTCGCCTCCCTTGTCAGCGTGCTTGTCGCCGCAATCCGCAGGCCTACTGTGCCGGCCCGCCGCGCTTATTAGGGCCGCCGCGCCCGCCATGTGACATGCCCTTCGCCAAACTCGCGTCGGGCGGCAGGCTGCGTCCGCGCAGGCCGCGCCATCGCGCTCGCCCTGGCGGGCCGGTCCCTCCGCCGACACACAGCGCCACGGAATGAGGCGCTCGGCCCAATTCCCGGCAGCCGGTCGCCGACTTCTAATCCCTGCGGCCTGGAGTGCGCGGCTCGGCCCGGCCGACCAGACCACCGCCCCGCTGCGCAATGTGACAGCGCCCCCCCGCGGGGCCCCGATTTGTCGCCTGCACGAGGCCAGGTCGCAGTTTGTTCTCATCGTCACCAAGGCCCGGGGGCTGGACGCGAGGGTGCGGGGGCGGGAGGTGCACTTGCCGCCGCCGTGCAAGGCCTGCAGATGGGCCGCTATAACAAACCCCCTTCCCTTGCTTCATTGAATGCTCCCTGCCTCCACCCCCCTCGGCGGCCCCCTCGGCCCGCCCCCGGCACACACACACAGAACACGGTCACCCCTATTAGCCCGTACCTGTCACCTCCCTGCGCTGCCGCCGCCGCACAGTGGGCCGCCGGGGGCGCCATCATGTCACCGCCACTGCTTGATCTGGGGCGCAGGCCGCGCACCACACTGCCAGACTGCGGCCTCCACGAAGCGCGCCCACTGCGCCGCAAAAAGCGCGATCCCAACCCCCAAGAGGGCCCCCGGGTGACTGTCCCTGGCCGTCATGCAGGCCCACTTTGTTTCCGTGTTGTGGCGTGAGTCGGAGCGCGGCCCTGGAAAGTCCCGCAGTCCATTACTATCGCAGCCAGGTCGCTACACCGCGCATAACTTGGGCCGCGGTGACGCAGTGGCTGGCCGCGACGGCGCAGCCAGACAACCGTCTAGCAGTCGGCCAGGCCGGGGCCCAGGCGGGCCTGGAGGGAGGTATGGCATTGTTATGCATAGCAGGGTGGAAGTTCCGATGGGAATAATGTATAGGTGGCTCTAGGAACAAGAGACTCGGCCACTTTGTCCTCCCGGTTAGCTTTCATCTCGCGATCCTCCCGCCGCGAAGCGAGCAAGGCGGAGCACAGCGGCCCGAAAGGTCGCCGCAAATTAGAAAAAGACGCTAATTGCTGCTTTCCGTCATTGTCCGCCCAACGACCGCGCTGGGCGGTCGCGGCCGCACGGCAGGAGTCTTTACCGAGCGGAAAAAAGTGTCTCTGCCCAAAAAAAAAAAAAAAAAAAAAAAAAAAAAAAACTGTAAATGGCAGCATGTAACCGGCCACTCTCTGTCTGTCCCGCAGGTGTTCGAAGGCTACTCCGACGACAACCCGGGCGCCTTCTCCGCCGCCGCCGCCAAGCTGTTCCCTCCGGGGCTGGGCAGCAAGGGCTACGACCTGCTGTTCGGCGTGGTGACCGGGGAGGCGCTCCTGCGCTTCCCGGAGCGGGACCTGCAGAACGGCTTCGAGCCGGAGCACAGGGACAGGTGAGGCGCCAATCCACGCGTTTCAAATGATATGCAGTTCAGTTGTTGGTTTCCGCTCACCTAAATGAAATCGTTTCGGAATGAAGACTTAACACTGCTTGCCAAGCGGCAAGTTTCCTTGCCACTGGAGTGGTGCTCCCTCAAGACTATACAAAAATTTAGTGTTCCCATCCCGGTTTCCGGGTTCTAAATTTTGGTGCCCTTTGAGGAACACCATAATTTGGCGTCTATTCCCCGCTGCACCACAGACCAGAATGCAAAGAATGGCGCTCAAAAAAAAAAAAAAAAACTCAATAATCTGGTTTGAAAAGCATTTTCATGTCAAAACAATTGCTTTCAGTGCTAAGGTCTGGGGAGAGCGCCACTCCAGTGGCGAGGAAACTTGCCTTTGGGTTTGTAGTGAAAGCTAAGAAATCAAAGAAACATTTTTCTTTTTCAATATTCCTTTTGTGTGTATGAGTGTGGAGTTTTGTAATTTTGTTTCAATTTCAAAATAACGACGTTTGGCGCGCGTTTCGCCTCGGCGTCTCGCGAGCTCCAAATTACCGCAAGCGCATCGCTCAGCCATTACGCCGAATCGTTGTGTCGTTCCGCGGGCAGAGCGAGGCAGAGCGTGGCAGAGCGGGCAAGCGCTTTCGGAAGGCGGATCCATCTTAATCTTGGCGCCCCTGATGGCCCAGTGGCGGCGCTCCCGCCGCTCTTAGAGATAGGGGGAGGAGGAGGCTGTGTCAAGGCGCGGCGAGGCACACCAACTGAGTGGTCTCATCAGTCAGTCACGCACCATCGCACGCACACCGCAGCATACACACGCCGAACACCTGCACACACACATACACACACAAAGCTGCAGAGTTTACGGCTTGTTTAGGACTTCTTGCTCGTCCAGGTAATGAACAGCGCGCGCGGCAATCCATTGCGAGGATTAATTACCACCGCACGAAAACAACAACACAGCAAACGAAGTCAAACTTTCAGTTACTTTCTGTGAGGTGTTAAGAAGAGGGTAGTTGGAGGTGCAGTGACTTGGGCCTAATTTAAAATAAGCAGTTGCCCTGCCCCCACCACCCGCTCGCTCCCCCTAGGCGGGGCCGAGTTGTTTTAATATGATTAGTCAGCCGTTTCGTTTTCTCTCTCAGGACGACTTCGGAAGAGGAGGGGGAAGGGATCAATTTTGCCGTCATGCGCGCGAAGGGGACAGGTAGTAATCCACTTTGTGCAGCCGCCCCGCCCGGCGACTAACTACAGGATGCACCTCTCCTGCCGCTGCCGCGGTCGTAAGGCTGCGTACCAGTTGGCACACCGCAGAGCTAAAGACAGTGTAGGACCGCAGTGAAGGAGGAACTCAGAGACGCCACTGTTTGGTCGTGCAGCCGGAGGCCTTCAAAGGCCGCGTCGCAGGCCGGAAGGAGTCTGCCTGCCAGTCTGAGCAGCGCTCAATGCAGTGTCCCCCTGCATGTCGGGCCCGTTAAAGTGCCTCCCCGGCCTTATTCTGTTCCCTTTCGCCAGGGTGCGTCTCCTGCGGCGTCCGCTATTCGCACGCTGTCGCTAACGGACCGCGTTCTATGCGCAGGATCCTTCGGACGTACGTGCGCAACGTGTACTCGTACCACCTGCACGAGATCTTCTCCACGGCCGTGAACGAGTACACGGACTGGGAGCGCACCGAGCTGCACCCCATCAACACGCGGGACGCCACCGTGTCGGCGCTCAGCGACGCGCAGTTCGTGGCGCCCGTCGTGCAGATGGCCGACCTGCTGTCCGCGGCCACGGGCGGCGAGCGCGGCGGCAACGGGGACGCCGGCGACGACCTGGGCGGCCGCGACCACGCCAGCGAGGACACGTCAGGGGCGGACGGGACCGAAGACAGCCACGGCCACGACCACCACGTCGCCGGCCACGGCGACAACCGCGCCTACTTCTACGTGTTCGACTACCAGTTCAAGGACAGCGAGTACCCGCAGGTGAGTCAGACATACTGCGTAGTTCGCGACACCGCGGCAGGGCTTGCTGCCGCGTCCTGGAGGTCGTGTGGCGTCGCCCCAGTTATTTATTTATTGATTGTTATAAAGCCTGAAATATACCATGTTTTCACAAAAAAAAAAGTGGGGCCCAAAAGAAGGCCTATAGGTGCTCCGCGGCGTCTCACCGCGCCTTGCCGCGCCACCCCCGAGACTGTAGCCGACGGCACAATTTCCCCTTTCCTTGATGGGGGTTTCTCGGCATATGCTGGCTGGCTGAGCTGACTGGCTGGCTGGCGGGCTGGCTGGCTGACTGGCTGGCGGGCTGGCTGGCGCGGTGGCGGGCGTCGCCGTGCGGCACCTCCTCTCTTTTCGAAGCCACAGAATCTGTTCGCACGGCGCCGCGGCGCCGGCGAGTTGACTGAATGGAGCCGACGCGCGGCCAGTAGTCCAGGCAAACATTACAAAATAACGGTATTTTCCAATCAAAATTGCTAACAAGCTGCAATTTTGGGATTCGGTAGAGTTCATGTTGTAGAATAACATACCAAAAGTCCTAAACCTTTATCGACCGCATTCGCCGGCGGGCGGCGCGGTGCGGCGCGGCGCCCCGATCCTTTGTTTCCGCGGCCGAGTCGGGCGGGCTAGGGCGGGCGGGCGCCGAGCGACGGGCCGTCCACTGGCCGCCGCCCTCGACATGCGGGTCGGTCGGAATGTGAGGTACGCGCCCAGGAATGCCGCGCTTTTTCGACCCACCTGTTCGTGCGTGCGTGCGTGCGTACGCGTGCTATTGGCTGGCACTCTAGGGCGCTACTACACGACAAGGTGAGAGGGGATAGGCCTTGTTTGGCTAAGGGCCAGGCCCCTGCGCCCAACCCTGCGCCACCCAGCAAATTGTTTGACCCCGTTGCCAAGCATGATCCTAGCCCCACGCGCTGCTGCTGCTGCTGCTGTGCTTGGCGAGTCGCGGCTACACCTTTACGTGCATACCGGTACGGCGTTTACGGGCCGTTTCCGAGAACAGTCTGCCGGTGGCCTAGCAGGCCGGCACCCAGCGGGGCAGTGCGGCCGGTAAAGGTGGCAATCATTTCCACTTCAAGCACAGATCCGCCCTCTGCACAGTGTACCCGGTGTACCCACGGCAGCGCGTTTCGACGAACGCGCGCAAATTCTCCGTACGGCCTGTCTCTCAAGGCTGTCGTGCGGCATGATGGATGTTGGCTGACTCGCTGAGCGGAGGAGAGGGAGGCCGCGGTACACACAGCCGATCGGGAGAGAGAGCCCTTTATCGGGAGCCCTTTCTGTTGGGCCCAAGTGCGGCCCGACTGCAGGGCAAAGGCAGCAGCTCAAGGGTCGCGTTGCACTCCGCCAGCTGCCCTCGATTCAGACCAACTGCATTGTCCTTCTCAGAAAAGGATCACGTGCGAGGGGGTGTTTCCTATTGCACGTGGGACACCGTTTATGTCGCTAAACGCAGAATGTGGAGAAAAAAGATTCCTCTGCTGCAACCTACAGTGTTGCATTTTCTTTTTTCGTGGTACATTCTTGAGCCATAACCGAGGGGGAAACAACTCGAAATTTTTGTGTACGGTTTAGAAAATTTCTTGAAAATTTTGAAATTTTTGAAACTTTTGGTGTTTGGATATGGGAAACGGTGGTGAACCTGGGCGCCGGCGATCGTGTTTAACTAAAAATAAATTTAAAAAATGGAACTCTACACCCCCTCCCCAGTCTTAATGGGGAGGCCTCCTGCTTTACTTCGGTGTTCGGGATGGGAACCGGTGCTATCAGGTAACTGGGGTTAATCCGATCCAGCGACTTCGATATCGTACGCCGGGGGACCCAGTAGGACCCGAGCCGCCGACACGGCCCAACATGGGCAGAGTAGAGTAAGGCAGAGACGATAGAGAGACAGAGAAAGAAAGAAAGAGAGAGAGTAGTTTTGGGAGCTTTTGTTTGCGCAGGCTGGTCGGTACCCAAATGGTACACCCGCTGTCCGGCGCTCCCAGACCCGAACATGCAGTCAGTGGGCCAGCTTCAAAGGACTTATCGACTCCATCCGACGAATCGGAATGGACCCACTCGCGACCAATCTCGAGTGGCTGGCTCGATCGGGGATCGAACCAGTGCCGAGGCCAATCCGCCGAAGCGGACTGCTTTTTAGACACCCGGGTGTAATGGCCTGGATTGAGCCTAGACCACTACACCACCCTGACTTGCACGTCTGCCGAGTGTTGGACGACGGGTTTGAGTCGCAGTGGGAGGAATCCAGTCGAAAAATGAAAGGAGATATCGGGATTCGTTCCCCGGACCTTACGGTCGGGGATTGACGCCTCTCCACTCTCAGCCACCACGGCTCATGTCTGAAGCCGATCAAAGCGGGCCCTTGACGTGACAATGAGCAGCGGTCAGAGAAAAAAGTTGTGAAGTATTAAGACTTGAACCGCCGATTCTCGTACCGGGAAACCGGCGCATCGACGCCTCCAGCCACCATGGCAGATGATGGCAACCGCGCAGTGCTGTGGCTTTAAAGCACACTGGGGAGGGCAGTGAAAAATAATAAATGTTGGGTCAGCCCTGAAAAGACAATTTCGTGATTTTTTTTACCATAAATCATCAATCTTTTTCAAATTTTCAATAAAATTTTTCAAAATTTTTGATTTTTTTTTTTAAATTTAAATTTTTGGTGTTCATGCTTTTGGCCAGTTATTTCCCTCTCAGCCATAACAGACTCAAACTAATTTTTTCTTTTTTTTTTTTTTTTTGTTAGTTCTGAGTGCTTACTAAGACTGGCGCAGACCGGCCGCTGAGTACAGTCTCGTGCATAATAGATGGCGTCGCCGGCCGGTCGGGGCCAGGCAGCCGCAGGCAGCCCGTGCTGGTGCTGGGCCCCACTTGAACGGAAGTGGAAACTCGTTGACGGGGATTGGCCTCCGTATGATTGGCCCTCCTGTAACGACTCGGTCTCCTCCACTGCAGGGCGGCCGACCCGGGCAGGCAGTCAGGCAGGCAGGCAGGCAGCCACGCCCCATCAGGCCAGGCCGGTCCGGCAAACGATGCGCAAGCGCGCAAACAGGCCCCGTTGACCTTCCCTTCCCCATTGCTCGTGCCGGCCTCGTCCGGGCTGCCGTCAGCCAAAGGCGCAGCAAGGCGCAGCAAGGCGCTCCGTCCGTCCCGCACGCAGCCCCGCACAGCCCCCTGCAGGTGCGAGAGAGACGGAGCGACGAGGAGCGACTCTCAGTCGGCAGGAGGCTAATGCGATTTGTTTGGACCGCTTCGGGAGATGGACGGGCTCTGCAGGGCGGCCACCTCGCCGAGACGTCACGCAGTCACTGCGGCGCGCTGCCCGGAAGGGGGGGGGGGGGGGGGAATTAAACAGATGTCTCCTGGAGAGCAAAGGTGTGGGCGTGGCAGCCAGGCCGACAGTGCGAGAGACTGTTTCACGGAAAAAATGAAAGCATTCAGCTGGGCACATTTTGTCGCCTACCCTGGGCCAACTCATTTTTATTTTATTTCACGTCTTTTCAGGAATGGCTTTGTTCTATCACGGATATAAGGCACAATGAATTCGCTCGCGGAAATTGGTGGCATCGTTTCCACGCCACTCAAACCAGCAGCTGCGGCTGGGCCATCCATTTCTCTGACTGAAAGAACGGCAAGAACGCGCGGCCGCATCCCACCTCGGCCGCCCTCCTGCCCTGCAGCCCGCGCCGGTGTGCACCTGCACCCTCCCCCCCCCTCCCCCTCCCTCGCCAGCTGGGCGGGGCAGCGATATCGGCTTTGATAACCATTTATCGCCGGCATGCCGTTGTTGCTGTGGGATTGGCGCCGCTGTTTTTAGAGCCGTCATGGAGGGCGGTGGTAGGCAGGGCCGCCCGAGAAATATTGTTAGCCAGATACTGTATGAATTCCATTTCAGTCGACTCAGGTTGAGAGAGAGGCCGACCCAAAGAAAAGGGGGCGGGGGGTAGTGACAGCAAAGGCAGATTTTTTTTGTTTTTTATTTTTCTTTATTTTCGCGCCTCCGGTCCAGGGGTCGAAAGAGAAAATCGGGATATTATAAAGCGTAGGAGACTGGGGGAGGGATTTATGCGGCTTCGTTTGGGCGATTCCACAATGAAAGCAATCGGGCGACGTGGGCCGCGGGTTCGCAGCGCTGTAAGAGTTTTCTCGTGGAGGTGTCAGCGTTCGGGGAAACGGTACCGGTCGTGACGGGAAAGGCGTAGCGTAGTCGAGGCTCCTGGCACTCGCCTTCACAGAACCGTAACGAATATTCCATTCCACATATTGACGTCCCCCTTCTCCCTCCTTCCCGTTTTTCTGAAAACACATCTGGCATGACAGCCGCGCGGCTTAACTGCTGCGGCGGCGCAACACATCAACGGGCGGAGGTGTGCCGAATCTGATAATGAAAATCGAAATCAAAAACAAAACGATGAGGGCGCTAAGCCGCGCCAGGTGCCGACGGGCGTCTGGACAGCGATAGCCGAAATCCACGCCGATTAATGGCTTTTAGCATCGTGCCCGCCGCGCCTCTCTGTCTCCCTCGCCCGCCGAAGGGGTGCTCCGTGAGTGCGAGAGAGACAGAGCGACGGAGACCACCGCTTGGAGTCGGTGGTTTCCCGGGTCAAAATGAGAGCCCGCATGGCCAGTGCTTCCCGGGGGTGCACAGTGTGCCACACGCTGAAGCGGGCAGTGCGCGCGGCAATGCGACCAATGGGCATGCTCGGCATCGCGATGCATCGCTGGCCGCGGACGCACAACAGCGGCGGCCCTCGGAGCGCACAGTGGGCCAGTGGCGTATGCCGGCCGTGCGCCGGGGTGTCATGCGCGCGGAGGAATGCTGTGAAGGTGGAAAGCGGGACGGCCGGGAACGAGCACCACGACGAGGGCGTGTTTGTGTCACAGACTTCGCCATTGTTCTTCGCGCTGTTGCTTGAGGCCCCGCGCCGCACCGCGCCAAGGCATGCGAACCGCATCCCGGACACACACACACACGCACACAGAGAGAGAGAGAGAGAGAGAGAGAGAGAGAGAGAGAGAGAGAGAGAGAGAGAGAGAGAGAGAGAGAGAGAGAGAGAGAGAGAGAGAGAGAGAGAGAGAGAGAGAGAGAGAGAGAGAGAGAGAGAGAGAGAGAGAGAGAGAGAGAGAGAGAGAGAGAGAGAGAGAGAGAGAGGGAGAGAGAGAGAGAGAGAGAGAGAGAGAGAGAGCCTTTGTTTGCGCCGCATGCATTCGCGCTGTCATCCACCAGTCAGGCTAGGTTAGGCCAGACAGCGCGCCCCTCGACGGGCACCGCCCTGCCCCGCCCCGCCCCGCCAACTCAGTCGGCC
Organism: Stenchaetothrips biformis; assembly: GCA_030522485.1. Classification (NCBI taxonomy): domain Eukaryota; kingdom Metazoa; phylum Arthropoda; class Insecta; order Thysanoptera; family Thripidae; genus Stenchaetothrips; species Stenchaetothrips biformis. The sequence continues at coordinate 4,302,914 of CM060093.1, read as the reverse complement.
TGCCACTTGGATCACGTCACTCGCACGTGAAACTTGGACAACGGACAGGTCTCGTTTGGCGGTGGGGCCCGGTGGGGCCCGGTGGGGCCCGGTGGGGCCGTGGGGCTGCAGCCGGCTGGTCGGCCCGGGGCGTAGAGATGCGTGGTCTGAAGTGGCAGCCCTAAGTCGGGGACGCGGCTCACTGCGGGGACGCGCACACCTGTCTCCCCCCCCCTTTCCAGCCTCTCTGGCGACGAGTGACGCACCAGCCAGTGAAGAGCAGCCCCATCTCCGCCACCACGAACCGCGCGACAGCCCGAGTGACAGCCCGATGAACACGATATCCACCCGAAAAACTTGTTGTTTTTTCGTGCTTTCTTTATCCTTTTTTTTTCTTTCAAAAGATTGATGACGACAAGCCATTTTCCTATTTTGTCCGTATGCTCACATAGCGCGTGCCGTCGAAGGGTTGTCAAGGACCGGAAGTGCAGGCAGGGCTGGTGTTGTGTCGGGGCGTGTACATCGTCGTTGCGCGTGGAAGTCCCGTATATCCTTTATTCGCATCGGTATCCATTCCGGACAAATATACTGATCGGTAGTCGCACAGGGTTCGTCATGCTGGAAGCAACGCGCCTCCCGACGCCTCCCGCAAAAAGTAAAATAAAAACAAACCTCGGTGAGAAGGGGGAACGGGGCTGCCAAAATTTCACAGCCGGTTTATTCAGACCGGGTGGCCCGATGGAATGGTAACGCGCTAAAGCAGTGCGGGCGGGGCGCAGCGCTAAAAGTGCGATCCCTATCTCTGTAGGTCGCGGCTGGTCGCGGAGGCAAGGCGGCGTGTGGGCGACGCGGCGCTTTATTTAAAGAAGCTCTCTCTCTCTCTCTCTCTCTCTCTCTCTCTCTCTCTCTCTCTCTCTCTCTCTCTCTCTCTCTCTCTCTCTCTCTCTCTCTCTCTCTCTCTCTCTCTCTCTCTCTCTCCCTCCCTCCCTGCGATTCTTGAATCGCGGCGTCAAAGCTGCGGGGCTGCCCTCGGGGGAACGCCACAGTGCCGCGGGACTCCGCAACGAGCTGCCAGCACGCTCATTCCGAAAAGTGACTGTCTTTCTCTCTCGCGCTCATGCCGCGTCCCCCGCGCGGCTGCGAGAGAAGCATCGCTCACCTGGGCCGCTCATCTGACCGCAGGTTCGCCCCGTTTCGCAAAGGCCAGCCAATTTCATCACCACATTGCCAGGCGTTAATCTTTCACGTGTCGTCCCCGCGACGCGATGCGGGGCAGGGCCGGGCAGGGCCGGGCAGGGCCGGGCAGGGCGAGGGGAAGGCCAACACCACAGTCTGTCCGCTCAGCGCCCGGGAGGTAGGCACCGGCATGCCCGTGTGTGAGGCGGGCTGCCTGGCCCCGCCATCACAGGCTGACTCGGCGGGCGCACAGTGGGCCGGGTGTGCCGCTGGCGGCGCCTCGCTCCACCGTAGGTAGTACAGTAGTCAGCCCTATCGGGGCCACTGCCTCCCTCCAGCCCTCGGCAGCCCTCGGCAGCCCTCGGCCCTCGGCCCGGGGGAATTGTCGCGTACATGCGCCTACACCGTCTGGAAGACTGCTCACTCGAACAATGTGTCGGTGGCGTGGCGTGTTGACAGCGAGAGGGGGGGGGGGGCAGCCGTGCGCCTGGCACGTGATGCCCGAGTTTTATGGCGCGGCCACGCCCACCGTACAGCCACACACAAAAGTCGCGTCTAGTGGATCGTAAAGTAGCGCGCACTATTATGACGGAAGTTAAAAAAAACAACAAGTTGGCGAGCCTAGCCGGCCGATGGTGGCGTAGTTAGCGCCGCGCTGTTGGCTGCAGGGCCTCTGCCGTGGCCGCAGCCACGCGTACACAAAGCTAAGTGCAAGCTCTTCATGGGATTGTTAAGGGGAGAGGTCAGGACCCGCGCGGCCCGACCCGACCAGCAAAGCGCGGGATATTATTATTTATTTATTTTGCCGCGCTGTTGGCGTTGTCTGTATTGCTTTTGAGCGGGCCGCAATGACTGGCGCGGGTTTACAGGGGGCCGCAGCCGGCCGCAGCTTCGGCCACGGGGCGCTGCTGTTGTTAATGTGCGAGCACTCGGACTGTGTTTTTCTGCACGGTTTACGGGGGGCCGCCACCGCGCGCAGCCCCGCGCAGCCCCGCGCAGCCCCGCGCAGCCCCGCGCAGCCGTGGGGCTCTGCGGGGGCGAGCGAGCCGGTGAGAGCCGCGGGCTGACACGCGCTGGGGCCGCGCGCGCTGCGCAACCCGACCCGCCCACTTGGTGTCGCGCTGCGCTGGCCGTCACAGTGGAGTAGCTGTCGGGCCGCGACCCAGCGTCCCTGCTCCGCAGGGCCTTTCCGCGAACCATCGCATTCCTCCTTGTTCCCGCGACCAACTTTACCAAATGGAAAAAAATAAAGCCTGCCGCCAAGCCGAAATAAAGCCGAGGGCCCCGCGCCGCCCCCGCGACGCTGCTTTCACGGCTCCTCCCCCCCCCCCCTCCCCTCCCCCATCGCCCGGCCAAAGTGGTTGCGGTGGTGAGTGTGTTAGATGGGGGAGGGGGAGGGAAGGGGCGCGAGGAGGGTCGGTATTATGAGAAATTGCGCGCGCTGGCCGGGCCGTGGGGCCATCGCACCGCGTTACCAGCTTCATGCGTTTACGCGCCAAACTTTGAATAGGCGACCGCCGTTCTAACCGGCATTTTCGCGCCGTAAATTTGGAGCGTGTCTGCGCTTGGTGCGGCCGGGGCTCTGCGTGATGGCGGTGGGGTGGGGGGGGGGACCGTGGTGTGACTCGCCGGGGCCACGCAAGTGGCATCCAGGTCAGCCGAGGGCGTTTGCTTTTTGCAGTGCGCTCCGCGCGACCACGAGACGGCGTCGGGAAACCGCGGCTCGGTCGGCGCAAAGTGATAAACGCCTCGGCGGGTCGCCGGACCGGTGGGGCTGCGGCAACAGTGAAATGGAGATATATACGCGGTCATCCTGCCGGTTAGTGTTCGCGGTCGCTTCCTTTTCAGCCAGAATCTCGATTAAGCTAAGTCTTGTCACAGGAACGAGTGGGGGTCGAACCTGGGATCTTCGCCCTCACCGCGTCTCGGCCCTGAAAACCGCGACGGCCGAAGAATCCCTCCAGCCATGCCTCACGATGTTGGCCTTGTTCTGATTGCAGCGGATGGGGACGGCGCACGGCGAGGAGCTGGCCTTCGTGTGGGGCGCACCGCTGGTGGGCGGCTGGCCCGGCCCCTTCGCCAGGAACTACACCAAGTCCGAGACCGGGCTGTCCGAGGCCATGATTATGTACTGGTCCAACTTCATGCGCAACGGGTAAGCTCTTCGACTGCTTCATGTCGTCACCTTTAATGCAGCGGCAAGACTCGAATAAATCCCCCGAGGACCGCCATAACTCCGCGTCTTTTATTGCGTGCTGCGTTCTGCGTATCGCACCGGAAGATAGCCCCGCCAGAGTTTTATTCCTCTGGAATTGGCTTCGAGGCACTTCTTCCTGCGCGCCGCCGCGCCGCGCTGCCGTTCTTAATGAGAAATTTGATTCCTTTCCGCGCAGTGTAAAAAGAAAGAAATAACGCGCAAGTCAGGGCCGCTGTGTTCGCCCCGCACGCCGCCATTTTCTTTCTCTAATCCATGTTTCTTTTTCTTCTGTAAAAAAGAGAGACGTACGCCTTTTCTTTTTCTTATCTGCAAGATTATGTTTCCTTGAAGAAAAAAAAGGGAAAAAAAAGAAATAGAAAGTCCTAACGGAACGTATTCACAACATCAGACGCAATCTGTGTTTGCGATCCGCAGGGTTGCCAATCAACGCCAAGGGCTCCAACAACAACAAAAAATAAAAATTGCAAAGATGGCGGCGTACCTTTGTCATGAGGGCCACAGTAATGTATCCCCTCGTGTTGTCCGCAACCGGTTGGCTCTCGTCGGCCCAGCGACTCCATGATGCGAATTCTAAAGAGGCTGATGAATTAACCAAGGCAAAGGCTACTCTTAAATTCGCAAAGCCGGGACACCAGGCACGACGCGACCCATCGAGCCGAAGCAAGGCCGGGGCGGTCTCCACGGCCGGCCTGGCAGCCTGGCCTGGGGCAGGCCCATCAACCGTCCCTCCGCCTCCCTCTCTCGCGAGCATGGCGCGAGAGAGACAGAGCGATGCATGTTCTGAATCGACCCTGTGCATTGTGGTCCGTCGACGCTTGTAACAAGGCGCCACCCTGCTGCCCCGTCGGGACCCGTCGGGGGGGCCGGACGACCCCCAGTGGTCCAGGCGGGTCGGATGAGGCTCGCCGTCGGGGTGGCCTGCAGAGGGTGGCCCCCGGCGGCGGCGCGGTGAGGCAGGGCCGACGGGGATGCAACAGGCGTACAGTCATATGCAAAGCCGTCAAGCAAAGTGAAGAGGGCCGCCGCCCCGCACCACACCCTGGACGTGTGCCTTTGCATAAAGGCCTTGTGTTGCCGGGCACCCTGGCTGCTCGGTGGCGATGCAGACCGCGAAGCAACCCAGGCGTCCGTGACTGGCGGCCGTTGCAGACGGCAGTGCAATGCATTATCGATGTCGCCCCCGCACACGTCGCTCTGCGCGCTCCTGAGTCGGTCACCACGGCCGCGGCTTACGGTCGCCGCAACCCCGCAACGGGATCCCCCCCCCCTCCATCCGCCTGCCCTGGAAAACCAATCGCAGTCTCTCGTTTGAGTTCCATTGTCAACTCTAAGCACACACGGGCCGACCTTCTCTGTTTACAGGAACCCGAACCCGGCGTCGAGCGCGGACGCGCTGCTGCCAGTCTCGCGCGAGAAGAACAGGTTCCGGGGCATCACGTGGGGGCAGTACGACCCGGGCCACCAGAAGCACCTGGAGATCAGTGAGTATTGGCAGCGAGCAGCAGGGCTTTCACTCCGACGGCGGCCCTAAGAAAGCACTTAGTTTGTGATGCAAGTGGGCCGGCACACCGTGCATCCGGACGCGGGCCGACGCTCCGCCGCCGCCCTTATTCGTATTCCTCGTCGCTGTGGTCCTCGCCAGTCCCTTGCATTTGCTGCTAGGCTCGCGATGCCCGGCACGTCCGGACCGCCGAGCACGGCGACGGTCGGGCCGCGCGCCGCGCAGCCGGTCCAGGCCCGCTTGCTGTTGTTTTCGTAGTCTGGTCTTGGATACGCAGCATCCCCATCGCGGCAGTAGATTCCGCGTGTAAAAGAGGCTTGAAAAGGACCTCCTTTTTTTAAATGTGTGCTTCGTCTTGACCAAGCCCCGGCCTGGTCCGCTCCGCTGTACGACAAGCCTTGTCGTGTTTTTACGCCCCCCCGGCCCGCTATGCTCTCGCGGTACCCGGTTATTTATGACGCCTGCCGATTACAGTGGGCCAGGCTGTGTCGCCCAGTTTGTCTACCCCTCCCCCTCTCCCTCCCCTCCCCCGCTGGAGCCCAAAATTCCTCCGCAGCGGCCGTTGCGCCGCCGGGCCCCTCTCTCCCTCCCCCTTCCCCTCGCGGGGCCCCGTTCCGCTGGGGGGCTGGCACGGCTGCCGCAGCGTTTTCCGTATTCCGGCTCTTTGCGCCGACAGCCATGTCATCCATCAGGACATCGGCCATCACGGCCTGGAGGGCGCTGCCGCCGCGCTTGATGCGCCACTGCAAATCGCTCACGGCACAGTGCGCGTTACACGCTAAGATTAAAAGGGCTGCGAAGAGGAGGGAGGGGCGTTGAGAGGCTCTGAAGGGCCGCGAGACGCCTGGCACTTCCAGCACGGGGCCTGTGCCTGCGTTGCGGCGGAGTGATGAGCATCGCTTTCGTCTGTCTGTCTGTCTGTCTGTCTGTCGCTCTCTCGTGAGGCATTGCGTCGACGTAACTGCCCGCTGTGCGCTGTGCGTGGCATCGGCGCGCAGACCACCAGGCAAGTGGGACGACGGCGGGATGGTGGTCGGCTGGGTGTCGCGGCCCGGCGCCTCCTTCCAGGACGTCACCTTAATTTCTGGGAGCGGGGCGAGCAGGCCGCGGCGCGACGCCCCGACGTCGTCGTCGCCCTGCATAATTCATGCTGTTCTGTCCTGGTGGCCGGGCGCGGCCGGGCAGCCTCGCAGGCTGATTCCGGATACGGTCGTCGGCCTCTCGCACTTGGCGGCGTTCTCCGTAGGGGTGCGAGAGAGACAGAGCCCCGCTCGGGGTCCGACTGCTGGCGGCCGTGCTGGCCTCCCTGCGACGCCCCCTCGTCCTTGTCGTCCTCGCCGTCCTCGTCCGACTCGTCGACAGCAGGACGGCGCGACGCCGCCGCGGACGGCAGGCCCACTGTGATGCCCCCGGCCCGCTGGCGAAGGAGGCTCTGCCTGTCAGGCCGCCGCACATGACCCTCGTAAAGCTGGTGACCTTGAACGCGCGAACGGCGGGTCAAGGACGCCGATACCCCGCAACGTTCCCCGCGATGCACCCTTCCGTCGCGACGCAGCCATAGGCCCTGCAGCGCGCTCCCTCGCTCTCATTGTAGCGAGCGCGATGTAAAATGCATTACCGGCGGCGCGCGGCACGAAAACTGCTTTCAAGTTGGCCTTACTTATTTATGGGTATTACGCGGCATGGGCCTCCCTGACGGCACCCGAGCGCCCCGCCGGGGCATATTGGCGCCGAACGCGCGGGAGTATGGCACCAGGGGGAAGGAGGGAGAGAGGGGGCATTTTACTTCTGCGGGTAGTACTTGGCAGTGTGTGGCGGGGCGGGGCGGGCCGGACGGGCGAACGCCGCCACAGCACGACAGGCGGAGTGACGGCGGGCTGTTTGTGTTGCAGGCCTCAAGCCGCGCCTCAAGAACCACTTCCGCGCCCACCAGCTGTCCGTGTGGCTGCGCCTCATCCCCGAGCTGCACCGCGCCGGCATGGAGGACGTCGTCGGCCGCCACAACCTGTTCCGCAACCACCACGACCCGGGGCTGTACGACGGCATGGTGCGCGGCCCTTCGCTCGTCGCTCAAGGTCGGTCGTTGTAGGAACGTCATTCCGTTTTCTTCTTCCCCCGACACAGTGGGTCGACCGATACTCGCTCGGTGAATGATTGTCGGCGGGAGAGTGAATGGGGCCGCTGGTCCTGGGACGGACGGACGGCTTCCCTGCCATCCTTCGCTCAAACTATGAGAAATCGCCCGGCCGAGCGCACGCCTCCTTGCACCCACTGCCAACGACAAAAGTTGAAAATGGCCGGCCGCCTGTCAGGGAGAAGTTGCAGCTTCGGAATTTGTATTCCGGAAACTAAGCTAGCTCAAATGATCTGTAGGCGACCGTGGCCATTTTTTCCAGCCGACTCACTAACGGCAAACGGCAACACTTTCTGATGCGGTTTGAATGTGTGCAGGTCAGGGCGGCCGCCGCTTCGGCAACATCTCGCTGCCCGAGTCCGCGACCACGGACCTGCCGCCCTCGACGACGTGCATCGGCGTCATCCACTACCACACGCAGCCCACGGTGAACGGCAGCAGCGCGGACGCCGAGGCCTCCATGGCGTACAGCACGGCGCTGGGCGTCACCATCGCCATCGGCTGCTCGCTGCTCGTGCTCAACATCGTCATCTTCGCGGGCGTGTACTACCAGCGCGACCGCGCGCGCATGGAGGTGAAGAACCTGCAGCAGCAGCCGCAGTCGGGCGGCGGTGGCGCGGCCAGCAACAAGGGCAAGTACATGGGCTGCCCGTCGGCCACCGTGGAGGTGGAGCGCGAGCAGCAGGCCGCCATGATGCTGGCCTCCAGCACGCCGCCCAGCGGCTACCCGTCCGGCTCCATGTACTCGTCGGGCATGTACCACCTGGCCACCATCAAGGAGCAGCCCTGCCAGGCTCAGTGTCAGCAGCAGTGTCAGCAGCAGTGCCAGCAGCAGGCGTGCCAGGCCGCCGACGTGCTGCACCTGCCGCCGCCGCCGCCGCCCGAGATGTTCCAGACCGGCATGGTGGTGGCGCCGGCCGTGTCGGCGGCCGTGTCGGCGGGGTCGTCGCGCGGCAGCATGGTGCACACGTCCACGCTGCCGCGCGGCAACGTGCACATGATGGCCGAGACGTCGCTGTCGACTGCCAACGGCTCGCTGCCCTACTTCTCGTCGCTGCCGAGGCCGTCCTGCAGGCAGGGTGGGCCGCCGGCGCCGCGCGCCAAGCAGAGCCCCACCGAGTGCCACCGCGGCGCGGCAGCCACGGCCATCACCGCCAACAGCAGCGGCAACGCGCACGGCAACGCGCACGGCAACGCGCACGGCAACGCCCACGCCGGTGGCGGCATGGGCATGCCCTCCGCGGCCCTCAGCGAGATGCGCGTCTGATATGAGGCCCCGCCGCCTGGCAAGGGCGGCGGGACGGCCACCGCGCCCCGGCCCAAGAAGCACAGTGTCACCTTCATCCGGCTGTGAGGCTGGCCCTGTGAGGCTTGTCCCGTGAGGCTTGTGCTGTGAGGCTGGCCCTATGTGGGTTGCCCTGACTGTGAGGCTGGCCCTGTGAGGCTGGCCCTGTGAGGCTTGCCGGCGCAGAGTGCGTGGAACTTTCAAAAAGCACGTGCGATGCTCTGGGCGCTCTGATAGTGACGAGGGTTTGACGGGAGAGGGTGTAGTTATGTGCGCCAACTCGTCTGCAAATGGGGCTGGAGTTGGGTGAGTGATACTTCGGTGAATGTCTGTCCAAAAGAGCCGCTAACCCCCTTTTCCGCCATCATTCCCGAAACACTGCGTTCGCGACACATTGCCTGATTTGCGTACGCGATATGTGTTTCCGAAAATGCTGCACCCACCCCGTCCTACTGCGACTAAGTGAGGATAGGCCGTCCTTGGGGAGCTGCGTCCGGGGCTCGGCTTGGAAATGTATTCATGGAGTGCAGCATCTCGTCCATGCAAATGCAAAAAGCGCCTTTCCGTGAGTGGTTTGAGGCGGCCCGTGCTCTCTGTCGTTGCGAGTGACAGACTGTGTGTTTTTACAATTGTGATATTCTTTGACCACGAATCGAGTCGCGTTACTCTTTTCTCTCTTGGTCTCTATGTGCCTATCGTGCGAATGCATTAGTGAGAGTGTGTGGAGTAAAATAAGTGAAATTTCGGTTTTGGCCGCTAGATATACGTTTAATTAATTTATTTGACTCTGTTATTTTTGACTGCCGTCGTTAAATTAAGGTTCAATCAGGAAAAGAAATTTTAAAAAAGATTATTATTTTTGTGATCAGCCAAAGTCTACTCTTGCCAAAGAAATTATTGAAGTGGACCTAGGTAAATAAGCATGAAGCAAGAAAATAAATGTTGTATGGAAGTAAGGAAAAGCATTTGTAAAGAGACAACCGCGTCACGCCGAATTGCAATCATTATATCATAAATATTCCCTGAATTGATGTTACTGACTTCAAATTTTCTTATCCTGGTGTATGATAAAATATCCAGATCTGTTATACGTACCGTAGCAGTCTGCTGTCTGTTTCCTTGACTGCACTTGTCATTGTCTTACATGTTTTTATCGTTTTCAAAGATTGATCTTTATAATATGCAAACAAAAAAAAAGATAAGTGTGAATAAAGGTAAGAATTTCTAAAAATCCTCCTTGTATTCTCTTTTTCTTTTCTCTCAGCACGTCTCTGGGACTACTACCACCACTACTAGTAGTACTAACCCCCGCCACTCTGAAGCGGTGCCTGTCCGCTCACGGATCGAGGCAACACAGCCGGAGTGAGTGGTCATTTGCCTCGTTCTAGCCCGTTTTAGCGCTAATTACGTGGACCGCTGGACCTAACTGGCCATGACTCCACATTTTCCGGTGCAGCAGCATCCATTACTGGGGCACATCAGGCACGGCAAAAGCACTGGACAGCAGCTGGAAAGTACATTCCATGCCGGCGACCGAGCCGCGTTCGAATCACTCTCTCTGCGCGCACCGCTGCAGCCGCGGGAATTATTACAGCCGGGCGTTTTGAAAAACACGCTAAAAGCTGAAACCTTCCGGTCAGGAACTTAAAGAAAGGGGAACAAAGAACAAAAGCCGCGCTCTCGTTTTGAAAGCTCTCGTGAGGCTATTGAGTGGTCTTTCTCTTCGGGGGCCTCTTGGCTCGTGGCGACGGCAGCGCGGCAGCGCCATCGCCTAGGGTCGGCGCGAAACGCACCAAGCAGAAAAGGACGGGAGGAGGGGTTCGTTCCCACTTCGCTCGGCGCTCCCATTCAACTTTCAACAATCACTGGACCCTTCCCGGCCGGCAGAGAGAGCGAGCGCGGCCCCGCAGTGCCTATATGGTCGCTTTGTGTAGCCGCCGTCTCCCTACTCTCTACTCCCTCCTACCCGCTGCCGGCCGCTGCCCCGCTACCCTCTAATCCTCTTTCTCCGTCAGTCTTTTTGTTCCCGCCACTCTCATCCGCGCGAGATGAAATCAAAGGCAGGCCAAAATTGGAGCAGGCTGCGCGGGCTGGGTGGCCTGGGCTGGCTGCGCGGGCTGGGTGGCCTGGGCTGGCTGCGCGGGCTGGGTGGCCTGGGCTGGCTGCGCGGGCTGGGTGGCCTGGGCTGGCTGCGCGGGCTGGGTGGCCTGGGCTGGCTGCGCGGGCTGGGTGGCCTGGGCTGGCTGCGCGGGCTGGGTGGCCTGGGCTGGCTGCGCGGGCTGGGTGGCCTGGGCTGGCTGCGCGGCCGGCGCGGGCTGGGTGGCCTGGGCTGGCTGCGCGTGCTGGGTGGCCTGGGCTGGCTGCGCGGGCTGGGTGGCCTGGGCTGGCTGCGCGGGCTGGGTGGCCTGGGCTGGCTGCGCGGCCGGCGCGGGCTGGGTGGCCTGGGCTGGCTGCGCGTGCTGGGTGGCCTGGGCTGGCTGCGCGGGCTGGGTGGCCTGGGCTGGCTGCGCGGGCTGGGTGGCCTGGGCTGGCTGCGCGGGCTGGGTGGCCTGGGCTGGCTGCGCGGCCGGCGCGGGCTGGGTGGTCTCCATGGTGCCAAAGGTGCGCGGGGGGTCGGCCGGCCTGCCGGGCGGCCGCGGCACTGCCCTGGGAAGCATCAAGTTGCTCGCTTTTTAAAACTTGCATTTTCCTTTCCTGTGAGGTGTTTCGCCCCGCCCCGCCTGGACTCCTGCACCGTCATTACGCCTCCGCGGCGAGCGCCATTAAAAACCGGGGCGTCTTTTTTGTTGCCTAATTTCATGACTAATTTCGTCGTCTGAAATCACATCATATTCCCCGTAACGACCCCCTGGTTCTCCCGTAACCGGACGCTTCGCGGCCAAGTCGCCGCACCCAAATTCAGCCATTTTCTAACGGTCTCGCCCCCTTCAGCGAGTAGTCCATCAGACGTCGCCCGTCTCTGAGATGAGTTTCCGCTGCTTGCCCGGCCCACTGTGCGCCCCGCCGCTCCGGGCCCCGGCTCGGCTACTCCAGGGCACGCAGGACTGCCGGGGCAACAGCGAGACAATGACGGCCGAACCCCGCCTGTAATTGGTTTGTCGTATTTGGCATCGATGAATCTGTTTGCCCACTGTAATTATCTCGCTGCGAAAGTAGTTGGGAGGCCATTAAGGCGCCGTGTTTACGAGGAGGAGCGGGACAAGTGACGCGGCGACGCGGCGACGCAGTGCGCCGAGCAGCGAGGTACCCTGCAGCAACGGACCCACTCCGCCGCCAACTTTTTCATCACGGTTTTTTTTTTTCTCGTTTAATTAAATTCAGGCGCCGGAGTTTCATTGCGAAATTAGATTGAAATACGCTAGAGAAGAGCCCTCAAAAAGAGAGACGTGAACTCTCGGACGACTTCCTCATTGCCGGCTGGTTCTGCCTTGCGCGCGATCCGATGGCTGCAGTGATCATAAATGCATTAACAAGTTTCTAACCGGATTGTCGGAGGGAGTTCTGTAGACCAGTGCCTGCGTACGTCTGTGCGCCCCCTCCCCTCCCCTCCTCTCTCTCTCTCTCTCTCTCTCTCTCTCTCTCTCTCTCTCTCTCTCTCTCTCTCTCTCTCTCTCTCTCTCTCTCTCTCTCTCTGTCTCTCTTTCCCCCCCCCCAGTCCCTCCCTCGCTACAACCCGCCCAGTCTTCATGAAGCCTGGCCTCCTCAATGTATCTCCCAACAAACCCTCTGCCCCCATTTCAGACTGCTGACCAGACTCGGGCAAATCAACAGTAGACCTCGTCGTAAACACTATTTTAAAAAACTGTAAGTTTCATAACTTATTTTGTTGTTAAGAAATTATGGCCTGGTTTTTCATCTTGTTGATGAGCTATGTTCTGACGGGTCAGATTAAACCACTGCGTGCCATTTGTTTTTTGTTTTTTTAATCGCTTGTTTGTTTTTTTTTTTGCGGGCCTGCCGCTTGGAGTGCGAGTGGGACTCCATAATGACCCGACCTCGACTCCGCCCAGCAGGACATCTTCCTGGGAGGCCAGGGAGGGAGTCAGGGAGGCAACAGAAACGTAGCAGCTGTCCCTAGGCCGGTCCCATCCACTTCTCAAATCGAACGTCGTTAGAGCGAGCCTTGAGGAGGCGGGCGGAGGGAGGGAGGGAACTCGCAAACTGAAGTGCCATAATCAGCTGAGGTCCGGACCTCAATCGGATGATCGTTAGGTGGGGCCGAGGTGCTTTGCTCCGTCTTATTTCCCTGCGACGGGGTCCACCGCGGGCAGGTGGAGTAGTGTGCTGAGGCGGCCAGTAGTTGGCGCTCGGAAAACAGAGAGCAGACTCCATGCAGCGGGCTTGACCTCTGCGGCCGGCCTGGGGGTGACCTGGGGCGGCCCGCGGCGAGCCCACTAGGACGGCCCCACGCGGACACGGCCTCGAACCGCCAAAGCCAGCAGCCCGGCCGGCCGCGACCCGGCTAAACAGATCGCGGCCGCTCTCGTTTGTTCAAGCGAGGACGTCTAGGAGCGCAGAGGGGAGGCGAAGACGCGCCGGCAAACGGCACGCGACTCACTTGGAGCTGCGCGCCATCTGGCGGAGCAAGCGTCGCTCACCTCCACGCCTCCACGCGAGAGAGACGGAGCGACGATGCTCGGCACTCCGACGGGCGGCCTGCGTACGGTTCCGACGAAACTTGCATCAAACTCGCGGTTCGGCTCGGATTCTTGTCGCCGCCGAAACGCCTTCCAGTTGTGGGGGCAGATGGCCGACGCGTGCGGCGTCAGCCGCGACAGCGCCCGCGAAGTCGAGGGTAGACAACGCCGCAACGCACGCGAGCGCGGCGGACAGGCGCCCGCCCCTAAAATTTTGGTGGTCGCGGATCGGTCCTTTGGGTCGCCTGCTGCGTGCCGACTAAGTTCGGTAACCGCTGAGCTAACCAAACGAAATATGACGTCACCTGAACGGGCCCACCCACACTGAAATTTTTCACTGTCTTTCCTCTCCATTTTGAAGATGTCTCCGCTAAGATTTCCTCGGCTCGCCAAGAAGCCGCTGCACTCGGCGGCCGGAAGAGTTCCCCGGAAGTGCAGGCCGCGCCGGAAGCGGGAAGCCGGAAATGGCGGACGGGCGAGCGGACGCAGTGGGAGGACCAAAGGCCGGCGCCAAGTTTTCCCTGGTTCCGCTTCAACAAGTAGAGTTGACTCGTATTCATTTTTGTGCCGGCTGGTGCGACTGAGGTTGAGCGGCGGCCGAGGTGCTGCTCGGCTGATTCGAGCATCCTGCGATTGGGCCGCGGCCCGGGCCGCGCTGCACAGGCCCAAGACTTTGGCACGCGGGCCCACGCGCTGCCGGCATTTGCATATAAACGAGGCGGCAGTAGCGAACACCCTCCCACTGCTCCGCCGCTGCGCCGCTGTGCCGCTGTGACGTCAAGAAGTGTTAAATAAAAAGTGCCCCCAGAACCCCCGCAACATCGCTTAGAGCAGGCCAGGCCGCCCCCTCCCCCCGAAACACTTAGTTCATCGCACCCCTTGCTGCGAGGTCGTCGTAGCAGCAGCCTGCACAAACATTACCCCGGCCCTTCTTACAGCGCGGCAAGTCTCCCCACACATTCCACCCCCACCCCCCTACCTCCCTCTCCCGCAGAGCCGCTGAATTCCCTGCATTCAACAGAGTGATGGCGGCGGGCGTATTCGCGGCACGCGGGAAGCTGACAATACTCGGAGCAATAAGGTTAACCTCGTTCCCTTTTCTTCTGTTTGCGTTGCGTGGGGTACGCCCGGGCCTGATTCTGAGAAGCGAAACCCTCAGGTGGAACCCGGAGACGGCAAGGGGCAGAGTTTGTCAACATTTACGTCGAATTTCCGAATTTCCGCGCACGGGTCGAAGCCGAACCCCTCAGGGAAGCAGAGCTCGTCCGGCCGAGACCCTGTTTGCGTGCCGGGGGTGGGGGGAGGAGAAGACCCAAATCAGTATCCGACTGTTTTCCTTTCAAGCTTTAATTTTGTAAAAGCCTAAAGAAGAGTCGACAATTTAAGCAGCGCTTTAGTGGACACATTTTTTTTTCTCCTGTCAGTTTTGAGGCATCGTGCGGCAGTGTTGGGCGGACGCGCGCAGACCGAAAAGTCGGACAAGTAATCCCGGGGAGCAGTCGGGGAACGGTCGTCGGCGCGCGGCGGGGAGGGGCGTGTGGACACGCCATGACAGCCCCGCCGCGCCACGCCCCGCCACGCCCCGCCACGCCCCGCCACGCCCCGCCACGCCCCGCCACGCCCTGCATGTGCCACCCCGGACAGCACCTCATATTTTTCTATTTGGAACCTCACACTAATACGCACCGGGCCACGCCCCGAAAACATCAAGCCGGACGAGGGCAGCCCGCGCCGCCGCACGCAGCCACCAGCGCGCCGTGCGGCGCCGTGCTCCGACTGGCGCATTGGCGCCGAGCAAATCCTTTGGACAGAGCCGCTCTGCCTGCAGCGCGTCGCGTCCCGTCCTGGAGGTCCTGGGGGTCCCGGAGCAGTAGCGCCCGGAGCAGCAACGACCCATAAGGAAAGCAGCCGGTATTACCCGCCCCGACGGTGTAAGGGCCCCGGGCGGCGAGGCCCCGCAAGGGGACGCCGATCGGCCGTAGAATGGCCCATCCTCTTGAAAACTTGGGAACCTGGAATGGCCCCAATTAATGAACGCGGCGCCGCAAAGACCGCCGGCCTTATCCGCTCTGTCCCGACGATAACAGGACGTCCTGCGGGAAAGTTTCCTGGGTGCGCCGCGCGCCGCGCCGGGCCAGCAGGAGGTCAGGCAGCGCCATAACGAAGACGGCGCTCCGGCATTTCGTGCGTCGGCCTGGAAACTACTGGGACTCTTGGACGGTAGCAGCCGCGGCAGCTTGGACCGCCGGACCAGACTGCCAAGTGTCGTTTCATCGCTCTGTCTCTCGCGCTCTCGCGGCCGTGCTGTTGGGGTGCGAGAGAGGCAGAACGACTCCTCGGAATCCCTCTTGGCTGTGCAGCGCCTGACCGCCCCGGCGAGGACGCATCTAATGATATTGCAGCCGACAGCGGCACGACGCAGCGCTCCGCCCGGCTGGCTAGCCGTGTTATAGCTTGAGTGGGTTTTTGTGGAACCAATACTGTAAAGGTGTTCACGGAACGGGAAAAAAAAGGACACAACAAGCGAGTGCTATTGGGACTGGGTCGGTGTTTGACTGGTCGTTTGAGCAGCAGCTGAGGAGGAAAACCGCCAGCGAGGAGCAGGGGCCAAGTTACGGACGGGTGTGAAAAAGGAGCACGAAGCCCCGAGATACTGATTTCATCTTATCTCCCTGCGAGTAGAGTAGGGGACTACGAGATCCTTAATATCGTCTCGGCACCGCGCCGCACCGCTCTCAGTCTCGGACGGCCTTTACTTTGCGTCCTATCTCTCTCTTCTTTGTTACTCCCGCCGCCCCCACCCCCCAGCCTCAGCTCTCAAACTTTGTCGGTCTTCTCTTCACCTGCCGCCAGCCCCGCCTAGCTGGTTATCGACTGACATGCGACGGGTAGCACTGCCGTCCCATCGAGGACCGCTGCTCCGTGCTCCCACCGCTTCATTCCGAACGGAGTGTCGCTCTGTCTCTCTCGCACTCGTGCCTCGGCCCGTTGGGGTCAAGTCAGTTCGGTGTTTGGATATGGACAACGGTGTACCGCCAGGCGCTGGCGATCGTGTTTAACTAAAAAAAAAATTTAAAAAATGGAACTCTACACCCCCTCCCCAGTCTTAATGGGGAGGCCTCCTGCTTTACTTCGGTGTTCGGGATGGGAACCGGTGCTATCAGGTAACTGGGGTTAATCCGATCCAGCGACTTCGATATCGTACGCCGGGGGACCCAGTAGGACCCGAGCCGCCGACACGGCCCAACATGGGCAGAGTAGAGTAAGGCAGAGACGATAGAGAGACAGAGAAAGAAAGAAAGAGAGAGAGTAGTTTTGGGAGCTTTTGTTTGCGCAGGGTGGTCGGTACCTAATGTACCCCCGCTGTCCGGCGCTCCCAGACCCGAACATGCAGTCAGTGGGCCAGCTTCAAAGGACTTATCAACTCCATCCGACGAATCGGAATGGACCCACTCGCGACCAATTTCGAGTGGCTGGCTCGATCGGGGATCGAACCAGTGCCGAGGCCAATCCGCCGAAGCGGACTGCTTTTTAGACACCCGGGTGTAATGGCCTGGATTGAGCCTAGACCACTACACCACCCTGACTTGCACGTCTGCCGAGTGTTGGACGACGGGCTTGAGTCGCAGTGGGAGGAAGCCAGTCGAAAAATGAAAGGATGTATTGGGATTCGATCCCCGGACCTTACGGTTGGGGTCGGACGCCTCAACGCCCTCAGCCACCACGGCTCATATCTGCCGCCGATCGAAGCGGGCTCTTGACGCGACAAAGAGCAGCGGTCAGAGAAAAAATTTGTAAAGTAAGAAGATTTGAAACGCCGATCGTCACACCGGGGAACCGGCGCGCCTACCCCTCGAGCCACTGGGACACCATGCTGCTCGTCGTGGCAGCAGTGATCCATTGTCCCAGTGGCTCAGTGGTGAAGAGCATCAGCTGGGGAAAGGGAAGGTCTCGGGTTCGAGACCGCCAAGTCTACAATATTTTCGGCAACCGGGCGGTCGCCCCCTCCTCCTCCCCCTCTTGTGCACGCCTCTGGCGAGAGAGACAGGGTGACAAAACAAGCAGTGTTGTTCGGAATCGCTCCTCCACGAGCTCGTCCTCTGCATCTATTCTTCCCATCTCCATCACTTTCCTCTCCTTTCACACGTTGGTTTCTTAGCCCCCTCTCCCCCCCCCTCCACCTCTCTCGGGCGCCGCCGCGGCCGGCAAGGGGGGTCGAGGGGGTGCTGCGGCGGTCCTGGCAGGTCTGGCGACATAAATCGTGATTATTTCATTAGTCGTGGAACTAGGCTTAGTCATTGACAAGGCGTCCAAGGTGGGGCTGGGGCTGGCAAGTCTACAAACCGTCGTCACCTCCAGAGAGGAAGGAGGGGGGCAGCAAGAGAAATGGATTCGAACGATTAGCTCGGTGCGTTGGGTTGGGTCCAGCAGCGGCGCCCGTGTAAATCATGTGACTGCTACACTAGACTGTGCCTTGTAACTGGAGATAACTTTGCGTGAACAACATTCGCCGCTCTTCCATAGAGGGATGGGAAAAAATGTCCTTTGTCTAATTTATCTTACCTCCCCGCTGCCGAAATTGCACTCCTTATTGGAAATACTGCGTGGCAGATTTCAGAGTTTGATCCACATTCCACGTGTGAACGCAGACGGTAAAGGCCCGAGGAGAGTGGGTTGATGGTTCCTCAGTAGATCTAAAACTCGCAAGGGAAAAAGGAACGAAATAAGCAGATTTCGCACCTCGAAACAAACGAAACAAACGAGATCCCCAGGAATCCATTGTCATCGGTGATCTCTCATGATCTTATTGCGATCTGCCGACTCCCGCTCTTCCGAGATTTCTTATCCCTCGCCGTCCTCGCGCCCCTGAGGGACTCCTCCGTTTGAGGTGCCGAGAACTCGCGGGGGGCGCCGCCAGCCAAGAGCCTTGATTTCTGATTCCGGGCGTTATAAACCGGTGCGCCAAAGGTCTCAGTTATAAATCTCTGCGGGCGACCCCTTTCCGGTCTGCAGCTGGACAGGGTCCGCGACGAGAGGAGCCATGCGCCGGATCGGCCCGTAAGAAGGGATCGTTTGTGGGGGGGGGAGAGGCGGCGGTAAGTCAGACTTACGCGCGGCTTAGTTCTTGTGCCGGGGACAATGGCAAGGTGTGGCGCCGGGACACGAGGCGTGGCCCTGCCATTTCTTTTTTGCTCACGTCGCGGCGCTGCGCGGCGCTGGCGAGCGGCATCCTCGCCGCGACGCGCGCACTGCAACCCTGTTTTGGTTTCGGAAACGTCACGTCCTCACGTCCCGCCGCCGTAAAGAAGTGCGCGATTTCTCCAGAGGATGCGCGCGCCGTGCAGTCCCCCCGCCCCCCCCCCCCAGCGAGGACTGCCAGGCCGGTCCGAGGGGGGCTGTGGATGGGCCGCGGCCATAAAACGCGTCGGGAATAGTAAAATATCGTTTGCGCGGGAACTGCGAATAGCGGTACTCGTTGTCGTCCCGGACCACGGCCCGGTCAGTATGGCGGAGGGCGGCCAAGGTCGCCCTTCTTGCGTGGCAATCTCACTGACAGGGAGAGTGGCACCCCCTCCCCTCCGCTCTCCCTCCGCTCTCCCCCTGCGGCGGATCCGAACCGTAAACCCCAGTGCGGCAGTCTTGGAATATTTTCGGCTGAGGTTTAATTGGCGTTTCGCCCCGCTTCGAGGACAAGCTGATTGATGGATGCGGAGGGGCTGCGAGGCCAGCGCCACGGCCACCACGGCCGCCACGGCCTCGGCGATCTCCTCCCCGCATTCCGACCGGCAGCGACCGCAGCGGGCCTTATCTTCCAGGCCGACTTTTTATTGTTTTGCCTCTTCCTCTTCTTCTCTCCGCCGTGTCACTGGATGGACAGTGGCCCGTGACGGCCCGACGCGGCCATGCGGGAGGCCCGAGTGTCTGGTGGTGAAGCCCAGGCATGACGCCGCGCTGGCGCCCGGATTGTGCCTCGCGTGTGGCGCGTGCGGGTAGAGAGAGAGAGTGCGCGCGGTGGAGACCCAAGCGAGGCGAAAAGACGCCACCGCGTGAACGCCCCGTCCTTCTCGGGGCCGCAGGCTCGTATAACTGGTGCCGAAATACTACTACATTTACGAGCCACCGCCACCGACACCCCCGGCACCGCCGCGGGGCACCCAGGGCCAGCGTGGCTGCGGCGCGTCCGCAAGCGCTTTTTGCGTGGGCTTGCCGCCGCGCCTTCCGCCCCACCCCGCCCCACCCCGCCCCACCCCGCGCCGCCCGGACCCGAGCCTCGTCTCGTTGGAATCCGTTGTGAGGCTCCGAATTTAATTTACGGAACGGGCCGCGCTCGCGTTTGTGGCCGAAAGACAGCAAGTAGCGTAGCGGCGGGGCGGGCTATCCTCTCGCGGTACACTGCCGTACGCCGGCGAAACAAGAAGTAAACACAGCGAGTAATTTCATCGCCCAGATGGAGGTGTGGCGAGCGGGGGGGGGGGCTGCTGGGAGTAAGGGTAGATAAGATTATGAGAGCGACGCGGAGAGGGCCGCGGTCTCGAGGGCCGCTGAGGGCGCAGCGGCCAAAGTGGGAACGACTAGTTCACTGTCAGAAACCCCCACCCCGCCCTCGCTCCCAGGATCGCCCACTTCCCAGAAGCCGCCTTTCGCCTTGCGGCGGAAGGCGGCATTATAAGCGTTTGCGTCCGCCACTCCGCTTCCGGTTTATGAAGTGGAAGCAATCCGTTATTCGGGATGAATACGCGCGGCCGCCCCTACGCAACACGCGGGCTGACGAATAGCGGCGATGAGAAATGCCGGTATCGGCACCCCGACAAGGGTCGCTGGTCGCGCCGCCCGCCACGCCCCGCCACGCCCCGCCACGCCCCGCCACGCCCAGGAGACGGCATTCCCCAGTCACAGTGTGCACGCTGCAGTCTCCTCGCGCATTCCGGGCAATTTGGTAACGATTCCCCGCCCCGCCCACCGCGCCCCCCTCGTGCGTATTCACGGCCTCGGCGGCGGCGGCCGGCGGCAGAGATGAACAGCGGGGCGTTCATTCGCGATCAGAAAGCCATCCATCTCCGTCCAGGCGGGTCAGGCGGGGCGGCGGGGGCCGATGCCGCCTTGGCCGTGTGTCTCCCACTCCTCCTCGGCGAGTCCGCGCTGCGCGCCGCCCGGACATATTTCTGTGACCCTTTCCGCCGTTCGGCCGGCGGCGGCGGACTGATTCCGCAGAGAGTCGTTGTCGGCACTCTGTCGCGCTCGCAGAGCGTCCCGCCTGAGTGCGAGAGCGACGGAGCGACGAAACGACTCCCCGTCCGCTGGGGTCTCGAGACGCCTGGAGCGGCCTGGAGGCTGGCGGTAGTCGCGCTCATTGCTTCCCCGCCCCTCTCCCTCGCACCCCACCACCACGGCCACCCGATCCCGATGCAGCTTTGCAATGCGAGCCCCTCTGTCGGTTTATCACTCTAGCGTCGATGCTCCAAAGGCGCCTGTATGCGTGCGCGTCGGCGCGGCGCGGGGGGGGGGGGGGGGGGAGGCTGGTGCGTGTGAGCGGACGTGTGTAGGTAGGAGCCTCTGGCAACAAAACGTGTCGATTCATACATGAATACGTATGACCTTCCTCTTGCTAAAATTTCCGTCATTATTTTTGAATTGAAAGGAGCCTTATGATCTTGTCTCAGGATGAGGATTAATTTTTTATTAGTCTGGCTAGTCGGGCCTCGTTGGTGGGCGCTGGGCTCCAGGGCGTAGAAGTCAAGTGCTCTCTGGGTGGTTACTAGCAAGGCGGAAAAACGGGGCGCGCACGTCGCGAAGGCGGCCGGAGGCTGAGCCTGCTTCCCATTATGTACGCGAGGCCGCGTTGTTTTCTAAGCGGCTTTATGGCGACATCCTAGCTCAGTGTATTTAGTGGAGGCGATGATTACTATTGCCAGGGCGCTGCTAGCGCCAAGTTTCCTTTCATACTTTCGACATTCCGGTGTAGGGTGTGGGGCCTTTCTGTTTGTCGAAGAGCAGCCCCTGGCGGGGCCCTGGCCTGGGCGTCGGGGGCAAAGGGGCCGCTATTCTCGCAGGCCCACTCTAACCACCTGAGCCTCTTGGAGCTTCAAACGCGCCCCTCGCCGCCGCCCAAGTTTTCCCAGAGGATGCACACACTTTTAGCCTTCGCCCGCTACGCTCCACCACCTCCACCGCGGCAGCGGGCTGAAACCGAAACGGCGCTCTGTCTCTCTCGCACTCGTGGCGCGTCCCGTCGGGTTGCGAGAGAGACAGACGGCCTCGCAGACCGCCACAGAGGCGCCGAAAACCGTCGTGGCATCAATCTGTGCGGAGGACTTTTGTCTTAGTGCTCTGCAACCAGTGAAGTGTGAGTGGCGGCAGTGTCTCGGGGCGGCCACAGCAGCTTAGAGTCCTAAATACTGACGGAGAAACGTCAGCGCCGTCCAGTATTTAGGACTCTACAGCAGCTGGGCCGCACTCTGGACACAGTGGGCCGGCCGGGGCCCGGGGCGCGGCGGCGCGGCCAGCGGATAGGGTGACGAGGGGAGGGCAGCGTCACAGCGGAGCGTACGGCCGCCGCGCCGGCCTGAAACAGGAGAGGCGGGCGGCAGCCACGCGGCTTGTATTCGCGCCAATGTAGCCAGACTCTACATCGGGCAGAAGTCAGCCGCCAGATGGCACGTGTTCGAGTACCAGATTTTTCTCTTTTTCTGACTCGGATTTCTGCGCGAGTGACAAAAAACCGTTTCCCAGAGACCTCTCTTTTCTTATTGGTTTGTTGGTTTTCCCGGCTGCTCACCTCATCCTTTCGAGTCACGCAGCGCAACTTGACCGAAAGTCGGGTGCGGTCTCGCCTGGGTCCGCCGCGGTCCGCCACGGTCACAGCAAAATCAATAGCACGGACCAAGTCGCTGATGCTCGCCAAACATAAGAAATGGGTATAAATAAAAGTTGTGATTGAGGGCGGGGCGGGGCGCCACGTGGGGCCTGGCCAAGGCCCGGCCCGTCCGGCCGCCCGTCTGTCCGTCCGGACCTGATTACCTGAGGGACTGCAGACCGAGCGGGATGAGACCTCTGTCCCTCTCGCACCAATGGAGGTATGGATGCGAGAGAGACAGCCGTCAGGGCCGCCCTCGGAATCGGCCTGCAGGGCCATGGACCGCGCTGCGGCCCCCCCCCCCTGTTTTATCTTCCTCCAGCACGCCCCGGCGGCACGCCCCCGCACGCTCGTCGAGTGCGCCGTCGTCTACAAGGCGGCGGCCGGCCACGCCCCGCACATCACGAGGCAGCCGCCGACCGCCCCGCCGAGCCCCCTGCCGATAGCCATCAAATATTTGGGCATAGCCGCGCGTCGAGAGCGGCGAGGGGGAGGGGGCTGACAGACAACTTATTGCCCGGCGGGGCCGGTGGGGGCACCGCGCGAACCCAGGCGAAGAATCTCGGACCCCGAAACTTTGAGATGGCCTAGCAGTGGCCCAGCCGGCAGTGCAGCATTATGCTGCATGCTGTGGACAGAGGCTGGAGTGTGCGGAGGCTCGGCCCCAGCCTGTACTGTGGACGGAGGCTTGGACGGCTAGGGGGTGCAGAGACCCGCTCTGGGGGAATTTCGACGCTGACGTCGTCGACCACGCGTGAGGAAAAAAAAAAAACAATGGTTGCCTTGATTCATGGGATGAATGCGTTTAATCCAGGATCCAAATTTGTGGTCGTCTTTGCTGGGGGCTGAGCGAGGCTAGCGAGGCCGGCAAAAAAGGGGGAACTGTCTGGGGCCGCAGAGAGGCCGAGCAGATGGAGCACGTGGCGCCCTCAAAACAAAAGACTTATCCCGCACGAGAGGGGAGAGGGAAAAAGGGGGGGGAGAGAATGGACACCAAGTCTTGGGGCGGGCAGCCCGGCCCCTGGCAGAGCGCAGAGCGTGGGCATGGTCAAAAAAAAAAGCAGCGAAAAAGGAGAAGAATGTCGACGACCACCGGATTTCGCGCTTCGCCCGTCCTGCAGCTATGGCGACCGAAGGTCGCTTCCCGACAGCCGTGTTTGGCTGCGTTTTGCATCGTCTTCAAATTTGGGGTAAAAACCGCGGCGTGCCGAGCCAGCGACGCTGCGGGCGTGGCTGCTGCCCCTCGCCGCGGGGGGCGATGCCGCAGCGCTGAAGCCGTTCTAAACACACCGTCGTGGTGCAGTGGTACGGCGCGGCGTGGCGCGGCCGGGTTGGGGGGGGGGGGGCGCCCCTGGCGCGGTGCCGGAGACCCCGCGGCACTCCGAGACCACGTCGACGACCGCGGTCATCCGCCAACACAAAACGAGACCGTTCTGCTGCCATCAACACTCCCGCCGCGCGGCCCACCAGCTGCCCCCCCCCCCCGCGACAACCACTGCGGAATCAAATATTGAGATGTCGGTCGGCGCGCATTGGTCGACAATCGAATAAGCGGCGCGAAAAGGCAATCCCTCTGTCGAGACGCTGAATCCTGACGCGGCGCTGCGGCGCTGGGTGTACAGTACAGTACACGGCCTCCGGCCTCGGCTCCGCGTTGCCGTGTTTGCTTGGCTCCGGTGCGGACTGCCCGTTGAGGTGCGCAGCGGCGGGCCTTTGCTGAATTCGTGGAATACTGTATTCTGGATGATTGAACTCGGACCCCGGCCGGCCGGCCTCGCGCCTGGATTGGCTAATTGACGTGTGCAAGGGAGGGCGCGCGAGAGGCAGCAGGCTCGTTCCGAACAGCGCGTTCCGTCGCTCGGTCTCTCGCTCGCACTCATGGAGCGTCTCGAGAGAGGGCGCTTCGAAACGCAGGACTCTGGCCGCTTTGCTCCAGGCTTGCCGGACGCGCTGGCCGAGTCGGCTGCACCGACAGTCGCCGCCCAGCGCCCACTGGACCCGTCCAATCCATAACAGTTTCTGAAACAGACTTTCTAATTGATCCCGGTCCGGCTGCCGCAAGCAAGGGGCTGTCCGAAAGGAGCGCCACAATAACTTATCCTTGGGGACAAGCCTGGATCCCCCTCGGGGAAGGCGGCCAAATGGCGGGGGTGGGGGGGGGGAGTGGCCTGCTATTGGCACGCGAGTCTCAAGGACCTTTCAGGCAGGAAGGGTCTCCACAGCGTCATCGTCCCCCCCCCCTCCCCCCAGATGGGGGGCGGTGGAGTGACGGTGGCGGGCCGCGCGCGCCGCGCCGCGTGTGTGTCCGAGAGAGGAGGAAGATTTACAAGGGTGTACAGGGGAAACTTTGGAGAACACTTTCAAGACGGCGCACCGAAGAGAGCTGCGCGCCGCGCCGAGGAGAAGCATCGAGGTGTGCACTCCCAGCGCGCCGGCAGCCAGAGGAAGGTGGAGAAGGAAAAGAAGAAGAATGCACTGAAATTCTATGGGTGAGACGTACGACCAATTTTCGGCGATACAAAAAGTATCATCGAGAAAGGGTGACGCTAAAATGTGTGACCGAAAAAGAGTCAGAGAGACTGAACCCTTGTATTTCTTACCGAAATATCGCCGATCAGTGACAGTATCACTCTTTGCCGGTCAGACAGTGGCGCCTCACCCCTAAGAGTGAGAGCTGTCTGTGGACGCGTCGCCTTGATGAGGATTTGAGTCCTGATCGAGTTACGGCCGCCATTACTCACCTGGTTCGCGGCGCTGCCGCGTTGCCGCTCGCCGCCCCGTTTTTGCCCAGCGGGCCTGCCCGGCCCGGCGAGTGCCGCGTGGGGTAGTCGGCCAGTTATTTGTCAGCGTCAGGCCGGGGGCCGTCCCTAAGCCCGCACCCTCTCAGGGGCCGTCGGGCGGCAGAGGGTCCTGTGGGAACCGCGGAGCCACCGCTGACGTCGGGCGCCACCCCGTCGGAGAAGCAGAAGCAGACTGCGAGTTGACGCCGGCCCTCGAGACACCTTTCCTTTTTCTTGTTTTGATTCTGCGCGAGTTTTTTGTGGACGCGAGGCGAGTTGGCGGCGCTGCGCTTCGCAGTGTCGCAGCAACTCAGAGGGTCTTCCGGACAGGATGTCAAACAACTCCACCACCTCCAGACCCGGCCCGCCCGGCCCGCCCGGCCCCTGACCCGGCTAGGCTTCCCGCTGCTCTTTCTCATCCCCCTTTGTACCCTCAACGGGGTATTTCATACTCATAAGTTGTTCCCTGGCGCGGCGCCCAGGCTCAGGTGCACCCCTCCCCCACCCCCTGTGTCCCTTCCTTCCTGCCCCCAGCCTCCACCTAATGCTGCCGCTATTTCCACTGACCCTAAGAGCGGTAAGAAAATGCAAACACACACACACACACACACACACACACACACACACACACACACACACACACACACACACACACAAACTGTGTCTTACTGTCTTTGCGCAGGCGTGTTGTTGAGCCTGACTCTCGCCGAGCCCTCTGTGGCGCGAGGCGCGACGCGAACCAACCAGTGCCTTTCATTTCGTTGCATCCGATTGGTGGTTGGCATCAGCAGGCCGCAGGCCGCGTCAGTTGCATCGTCGGATATTGGAGTTTCTTCAACCAAAGGCTGCAATTTTTTCCCCCAAATTTTATGTTAGTTTGATTTTTTTTTTTTTTTATTCTTTTCCCCCCGTGTAGCAAGCAGGGTGGCATTGCGATTCAATGACACCTTGGGGGCCGCTGGCTCGGCAGGTTCGGCCGTGACACACCCAAGCGGGCGAGGCGGCCGGGGTTAGACCGGCAACCGGCCCGGCAGGCATTTCACTTTATCGCCTCCCATTCTCTCATACAGCCGCACTGCTCCTCCGTTTGTTCCATTTTTTCCCTCAATTTTTTACTCTCTCCACGCCAGCGTCAAGAGTTACCTCGTGACTATTGTGTCTGCTACTTTATGCAAATCACGCGCGCGCGCTCCCGAGAGCGGCGGCGGGGCGGCTGGCAGGAGGTTCAAAGAGCGCGAGTTGAAAAAGGGACGGGAAATTCGGGCTGTCGTTGGGGAGGAGAGAGAGAGAGAGAGAGAAAAGGGGGGGGGGGCGACCAGGAAATGATAAGGCCGTCGCCGCGAGAATTATCTGCGGCCCTTATGCAAAGCGCGGACTGTTCGGTACTTAGCCGGCCTCACACTCCATCAGGTTGGCAGCGTGGCCTGTTCGGTACTTAGCCGGCTTCACACTCCGTCAGGTTGGCAAAGCTTTCCGAAAGGCCCCGCGCATCGTCGGCGGATGGTTTTTGCATTCCAAGAGGCCCTGCGCATCGTCGGCGGATCGTCATTACGTTATCCCCTCGTCCGGCGGAGCGGCGACCATCGACGAAAGTCAATGGAGGGGCCCAACAGGTGGGGACTCTTTGGCACCGACTTGACGAGACTAGACGAGACGACCGTGCCAGGGTTTGCACTGGCGGACGTTTCTCACCAAAATACACGAACCAAAAATACAAGGCTAAGATTTTTTAGCGTGACCGCGCTGCCCTGTGCCCTGTGCCCGCGATGGCTACAGTGTGCTCGAGTGGCGAGGGCGAGGGAGAAAAGATCTTTATAATCTCAATACAACGCCCACTTTAAGGCTTTTCAACGAGGTGCCTGACAAAGTTGGCCACATCCGCTCCTAATCCACAGGAAATCCGGAGGGAGGGGGGCGGACGGAGGGGCACCAGGGCATTGTTTTTCATAATATCCTGTATGCGCGCCACTTTTAAACCGGAGAGACAATGCAAGCGGCACACGCCACGAAGGGTGTCCTTGTTTTCCTTTTTTTTTTCTTTTTTTTCTTGTCCTTGCTGTTTGTGTGTGACTCTGCTGTGGTGCGAAGGGGGAGGGATTTGTTTTCCTTTTATATAACCATAAGTCCCCCCGCGCCCGAGACGACGCGGAAAACACCGCTCTAAAATAATAAAGTACCTCCTCCTTTCTCCGCCGTCTAGAGTTGTCCCCTCGGTTGTCCTGCCGCAGTGGCCATCCGTCTAGCCACGGGGACCAATCGCCGTCATTCCCTGCAACGCCCCATGGAGGTGCGCGCCCCGCCGACAAAGAAAATTGTCCCCCCACAACAAAGGGCGCGTGAGAGGCAATAATGACAGACGAAGACAGGGAGGCTGTAATGACAGACGAAGAAAGAGGGAGAGCGAGCGAGCGGGAGAGGCGGGAAAACGAGGGTAGACAGAGGGGGACGACGCCGCGCGGGGCCGAGGGGCTCCATGATAGATGCCTGCAGGCTAATTGATAACCGATGAGACACGGTACGGAAACGCCGAGGGGAGGGGGGGGGGGGACTTCCTGGCATTGCAGCGGGTCTTTGGGGCTTTCGCTGTGCGTCGGTGTTCGTCTCGCCTTTTTGCTCGTGGTCGTCGTGGCCAACCGAGGGGGATGGGGGAAATGGGAGTGGGGCGCGAAGTGAAACTCAGTCCGGCCGAAGGATTAGATTCGAGTCAGCGATGTCTGCTGGCACGCGGGCCCGAGGGGGGGGGGGGGGGTCGAGGGGCCAGCAGAGGAAGGGGGGCCCAGCAGGGGACAGCAGGGGGTGAGAAAGGTCCAAAAGCGCAGCGCCACGTCATTCTACTTACTTTGCGGCGGCGAGGAGAGGTGCGAAGGGGAAAGAAACGCATTAAAAATGCGCACGTCTTTCATCTAAATTCCCTTAGACATTGCCACGCAAGAGTATAGTCATGGTGAGGCAGGACTTTGAGAGCGTAAAAAGGAAGCGGTCAAAAAAAAAAAACAAAAAAAAAATCTCATTCAACGAACGTTAATGAAAGCAGATGATACTCGTTTGGTTTTCTTTCGATGATATTCGTTTGGTATTGTCGTGTGTTTATTATAGCAGTGCCGCGCTGCATCGCTATCGTCCGAACGAGGCCGAGCTGGCGCCGAAGTCGGCACGAGCTGAGCAGAGCCGAGGCCCGCCCGAGTCACCCTTTGTGACGTGGCAGGCGGGGAGGGATTGTCAATTTTCCGCGCAGGCGCGAGGAGGGGGTGCCATTGTTTACGCCCGGCCGCTGCGCGGATGAGCGACAGCCAGGCAGGCAGACATGGTCCGCCCCTTACTGCCCGCTCCTACTAATATCTATAGTAAAAGCAAGCTGACACCTTCATGTGTATAGTAGTTTTAAGTATGTTGAAATGAAATGTGAGGTGTGAAGGTATCATCTGCTAAAAAAAAAACGGAAGTGATTGGTGTGCGGAACCGTTCTCAAGTGTTGTTTCAGTTTCCTGACTGGCGTTGGCTGCGCTGGCGGCAAGGCGCCCGACGACGGCAGGCTAGGCCAGCCGGTCGACACGCCTGTGTTGCGGGCCAGTGCCTTGCTGCTCTCCCTCCCGGTGCAGGCCGTGCTCCGCGATGCTCCGCGCGGACGGGGCGCCATTAACCGCGACATTATCATTCACGCTCGCGTTCACGCCGCGGCGGCAGGGTGTTAGGACTGTGACGGCGCGCCGGGCCTACAGATAGCGCCGGCATCGCAGACACTAGTCGCTGTTGGCTTGCCGCAATTCGAACCACTGTACCGGCGCAGCGGCACCACGTCCCGTCTCTCTCTCTCTCTCCCTCTCTCTTTCTCTCTCTCTCTCTCTCTCCTCTCTCTCCTCTCTCTCTCCTCTCTCTCTCTCTCTCTCTCTCTCTCTCTCTCTCTCTCTCTCTCTCTCTCTCTCTCTCTCTCTCTCTCCTCCAAACGGGACGCCCCGTGAGTGCGAGAGAGGCAGGCGACAGCGGAATCGGTCTGCAGGCGGAGCGGCGAGCGGATTCACGCAGCTCACCACGCGAATTTAACCGCGTCGGCTGCATGTGTGCGCGTCATGGAAGCGCACTGTTTTTGTTTACCACTCGCCACGGAGTGCAGGGCAGACATGTTCTGGAAGGACACCGACCTTGGGGCCTGCCTGCCCGCTGGCCGGCCTGCCCGCGGTGCGGCTTTACCTCGCTCCATCCATTACGGCCTGGTGTGTCATTAAATTGGCCGATGGCGCCGATTCGATAGCAAACAGTGGGCCGGAGCCCCGAGTCTTGGCCTGCCGCGCTCGGGCCCTCGGATCCACTCGCAAAGTTCCCTTTTTTCCCTGTTATGTAAAGAAAATTTTCGTGTTTTCATTTGTTTTGATAGCGCATTTGTCGTGTCAGTGTCACGCACCCGTCGGGGTCCCGTTTCAAAGTGATTGCTTTCCAGTGCCTCTGGCATCGCAGTCCGCATCACGGGCATGGAAGCTGAGTACGGCTCGATGGCGCAAAGCCGGGAAAACACACCTGCTTTGCTTTAGTATTGGCGAAGCTCGACGAGACAGCCGGTCGGGTGGCACGCGACATGACGTCATCCAGTGGCGCGTTTCTTTCTGACGGCTTGTTTCTCTCTTCTTTGAGTGCGTGCGGTGCAACCACCAGGTGTCGAGAACACACTGAACTTCAATTACCACCCCTCGTTTGGAGAGCAATGCATGGGCGGGGCCACACGTACGAGTCGAGTCCCATTTAGCGACTCTAAAGCTCAAAACGCGTCTAGAAATTTTGCCGCCTCTACGGTCTTATGACCCACTGTGCTGCAGCGCCCAGGCCGTCAGCGTCAACTAACTCTTCCTGTTGTCAAAATTACCGATGCGAAACTAAATATTTTTGAAGGTGGCGTGCGCGCTGAGCCGGCCGGCTGGCTGCGCCCTGCCGTGACGGTACCTTCGTGATTCCCTATCATCGCCGAATCTCTACATTAACAGCAAGGACGTCTCCCTCCGGCCAGCGGCACAATGTCAGTGTCAGTGCCGCGCACCGCCGACGCCGCAGTCCGGCGGCCGTCATGGCGAAGAGCACCGTGCTGGTGCTGCTGCTCGCCGCCCTGGTCTCGGACCGCCCGTCGTCCTGCCGCGCTGACAGGATACCGTCCGGCATAGTGAGCAGGGAGTGCCAACTTCATTTTTTTTTTAAATAAAATAAGTGCTTGCCCGTGGAAACGGTGGGCGTATCAAGTCAATGGCAAAGACATTTTTAAAAAAAAAACCAGCCTGTTGCAAACTTTCTTTTTGCTAGGGTCCGTTCCGCATCGAGCTCCGCTCCATCAGCTTATGTCCAGCATCGGATAGGTGCTCCCGTCCAGAAAAGTTTAACGTAGAAAACATGAAGATCGCCAAAGATCCCAACAATCCATTCAAGTACACCTACAACGCCGATGTGAACGTGTCTGTACCAGTTGACGACTCTTACAAGGTACCGTGTTGTTCACCAGCCTGTAATGAGAGGTTTGAGCGAGCACTGATTCGTGCCTTTCTTTTGTAGACAGAGATAAAGGTATCCAGGTGGAGCTCCCTGGGATGGACTAATAACGTTTTCCGGAAGACGGTGTCCAACCCTTGCTCGACGTTTAAGTCCATTCGGCCGGACATCTTCAAGCAGGTGTCAGACCTGTACTACAAAGGCAGCGTCACGGACTGCCCCTTCCCTCCCGTGAGTATGCCGCCTCTGCAAATGAGCCACTGTCTGTCCCCTCCCGACAGAAAGACTGCTAACTGCTAGCTGAGGAAAGTAAAAAATGTGTCATTTCTCGGTCAAAAAAATCAACCTGACCGAGCAATGACTTAAGGGGGTCACATTGACATCAATATGATGTCATCTAGACTTTCCCTCCTCCTTGGGTGTGCTTGTAGCGGCGAACTGGCGTGTAATGTTTCGGTGTGCTGCAGGTGGCAGCGTTGGTGCGAGACTTTGTTGTGGAGGCGAAGCCGCCATCCAACGTCAAGACCCTCCCGTACGGCCGCTTCAAGGCCAAGATAAAGCTGCTCGATCCGAACCAGGAGTGCGTCACGTGCTACGACGCTGTCACGGATATTTTGCCTAAACGTCGCCAACAGGACAGGCGTCAGGTTCTAGGCTGAGGTAGCACTCCCTCTGCTGGGGGGCGCCACTCCTGTGGAATGGAAACTGGTGATTACGTGAAATCAAGAAAAGCGTGGTTCGACTCTGGCTTATTTCCAGAGTGTCATGCGATTCCAATATTTTAAGTGATTTTATTACATTCTTTAAAAAATGTAACGGGATATTTTTATAGAAAAGTTTACGTAATCGTAATAAAACATAGATAGAGAACATGACTACACGTCAAATTTGACAACAGGCCCAAAATGTGGCTTTCCAGCACAATGAAACTTCTAGCAGTATGGCTAATTCACAAAGTGAAGAACAACATAGTTGCAAAAGACACTTTGCCTTACTTAATAGTATTGTATTATATTTCGTCTTGTAATGTACATGATTAACATTGGAAAGATACCTTTCTTTAAGTTTTGCTGTTTTCTTGGCCTGACACATTGAGCCCACCAATAATTGAGAAAAGGGTCAGATAAACAGGGGGGTAAAAATGTATGAAATACAAGTCTCCAATAAATTGAATGGAATTGAAGCAACCTTATCAGCACTTCACTCGTCTTCATCATCTTCATCTTCGTCCTCGTCCTCATCCTCCTCGTCTTCATCATCTTCGTCTTCATTCTCATCGCCGTCCTCGTCCTCACCCTCCTCATCGTCATCTTCCTCCTCATCATCATCTTCCTCCTCGTCTTCATCATCGTCTTTCTCGTCATCGTCATCGTCATCATCTTCACTCCCCTCTACAGCTTTCAGTTTCTGCGGTTGACCCTGGAAAGCAGAATGCTCTTCAGCTTCGTTAGCATCACTATCACTGTCATCGTCTGCTTCTTCTTTAACTGTAGCTTTAATCCCCTGAGCTCTGGCAACACCATTATTCATCTTCTGTTTCTTGCTTGGAACCTCTTCTTTCACTGATGCCAATCCTGCCTTCTGATGCCTCGCTACTCTCACAACTGTATTATTTAGTACAGTGTTATTTAGCTGAAGAGCCTTTTCCACATCAGCAACATTCTGAAATTCAAAAAAAAAACGCTACAAGGAATCCTTCTTACAGTTGATTTCATTTACAAGGAAAAAAACCAAACTTACCGTCATGCAAACCATTGCATGAGGTTTCTGGTATGGGGCGTTTAAGAGCACTCCTGACACCGGACCAGCCCTGCTAATAAACTTTAAAATATCTTCTTCTGTGACATCTAGAATAGGAGAATCACATTAATACACAGAATCACATTGTTACAATTTTATTTTTTTTAATGATATCAAAGGATAAAAGGGTGATTCAAACCTCGGGTAATATTTTGAATGAAAACTGTATTTTCGATTGGGAGAGCTTTTTCAGATATGTACGCTAAGACTTTGACCTTTTTTCCACGGATTTTAACAGAGCCTGAAGACAATGCTGCTTTTGCACTAGCTTCAGTCTGGAAGTTCAAAACAATAATCAGATAAATTCTATTACAGTACATAAAATACTACAAAAGGCAGTTACTCACTTCAAACGATAAGTGACACCTAAAAGCCACTTTTCCCTTCTTCTTTCGGGAGATAGCAATTCTGTCAATTTTACCATATTTACCAAAGGCAGACCAAACATCCTCATCAGTTAAGTCTGAAAAGAAGAGGTATGCTGTTAAAGTACAGGTCAAAGAGGATCATACACAGATACCCGAGGCGAAATAATAAAAAATAAATCTACTGCATGTTGTGTATGTGTGAAAGTGACATCAACGGCTTTCAATGATATTCACTTCAATACAACCACTGAATGATCACCATGTCATGAGCAGTTCCCAAAAATGGTGATTTAATTAAAACATTCTTTATAATTAATCCTTAATTTCAATGATCAAATAAATAAACTAAATGACCCAGCAACACATATTAAAAGGCACTAAAGGCCACTTCTATACTTACCTCCAGGTGGGCTACAAAGTGAAACTCTTCTATTATCTGGAATATTTCTGTCATCAGCGTGACATACTGACAGGTGACGACCGTCAAGTAAAACACCATTCAGCTTCTTTGCTGCACGTGCTTCTTCAGCAGTCTTGAACACCACTGTGAGAATCTGACGGTGTCTCCTTATCTGAAGTAGAACAAAATAAATCATGTCTTACACAAATGTGAGATTTATCAATGCAGAATTAACAGTAAAAGGGATTAAAAATTTAACCAAGACTATTTCTCCCAGAGGAATCAGAAGATCCCGAATTTTGGGTACAGCTTCCTCAGACACGTCGTTAATGACAACTTGCTTAAAAATATCTGTTCCCCTGGAAAAGGAAAAGAACAAATGACACGATACACAATAGGAATCACACATGTTAAAATAATAGGATATTAAAACAGCTTACCTATCCGATGCTACAGAGGAGAACCTACGTTTCCAAGCTTTTTGGACGCTATCACTTGAGGACATGGGTCTCATAACAACATTAGGTGATCCAGAGAAGGTCTGCTTATTACCTCCAACCGGAGCCTTGGCAACTTTGGCTGATGCTTTTGGGGCATCTGAGGTTCCTTGCACAGTCTTGGCTAAAGTGGGGGTTCCTTTCGGGGTCTTGGCTAAAGCAGGGGTTCCTTTCGGAGTCTTGGGTACAGCGGGGGTTCCTTTCGGAGTCTTGAGAAAAGCGGGGGTTCCTTTCGGAGTCTTGGGTACAGCGGGGGTTCCTTTCGGAGTCTTGAGTACAGCGGGGGTTCCTTTCGGAGTCTTGGGTACAGCGGGGGTTCCTTTCGGAGTCTTGGGTACAGCGGGGGTCCCTTTCGGAGTCTTGGCTACAGTGGGGGTCCCTTTCGGTGTCTTGGCTACACTTGGCGTTCCTTTCGGGGTCATGGCTACACTTGGCGTTCCTTTCGGGGTCTTGGCTACACTTGGCGTTCCTTTCGGAGTCTTAGCTACAATTGACGTCCCCATTGGAGACCCTAGTCCTTTCCCTTTAGGACTCTTCAGGTTGGGTGTTGCAGGGCCCTTTCCTTTGGGTGATTTGAGCTTCTGCCCCGGACTCTTCATGGCTTTGGCAACGGTCATTTGAGCAGAAACAATTCACCTGCAACAGAATCGCACACACTGTTGATACTCCCTCCAACTGAAATATGGTCCTGAGGTATGAAAATATCAGCCAGATACAGCAAGCCACTGAAAAAGGGATGACATGAAAGATTTTTTTTTACGAGAAACGCACTAGAAGCTAACGAAACAAATAAAAAGCACGACCAAACTGGTTGAACGCGGGAGCCGACAACACACACAGACAACACGTGTCGCCGGTTAGGAACGACGAGGCAGTGCCGTCGCAAACAAGAGACTCTTGCGAGGCGGCAAGCAGTGTATGGCCCATTTACGTCGGCGAGGAAGAACTTACCACAGTCCCAACCGAATTCAAAGTGGATGCACCGCGCAAATCCAAACAGTGTGGCTCCGCTCATGCACACGAGGAAAACATGAAGGAGCAGACGACAGAAGGGACGAAGACGAAGAAGAAGAAAAGAGCTGAAGCTCGAACTCAAAGTCGCGATCGACACGACGCGATCTATCGAAGTTTTTAAAAGCACAAAAAATAAGACAATAATGGTTTTTGGCGTTCCATTTAATAAGTAAGTAGAAGGGATGAGTACACTTCCAAGTATGCATCTAGTGGCGGTCTTGGGGTAGCGTTCTTCAAAACCTTATGATAAGAAGATCTACGAGTGTAGAAGAAGAAAAGTGTCCAGAAGTCACAATTTAGGCTTTACAGAAGGCGCAGCAACCCGATTCCTCCCGCCAGTTTCAGCAGCGGTTTCCTTGGGGCTCATTGTTTGTTGCCATGCATTTGCTTGCTTGACGTCTTGCCATTCGAGCACCAATTGAGGTGGTTACTTGCTTCTGTGCATTAGTCAGCGTCTGTCTCGGTGAAGCAACTGATAGTTGTGGTTTGCCGCTGGATGGTTGTGTTCTGAGTTTCTTTTCTTTCTATATTCTTTCAACATGGAGCTCTCCGAAGGCGCCTTGGCAGTGAGTACTGAATCTGTCTTATGTACACCGTGTTGCACAACAGCCATTAGTTGTTCCCTCAACTTTTTAACGTATGTTTTACGATTCTTACGGAAACTATCATAGACTTATTTTTATTCCTTCAGTTAAATTCTTCATCCCTTGCGGCTTATGTTTTAGTTCGTGTCATTAACCTTAAGCATGTTAGGCCATCCCCCATTCCCAATACATCCGAATTACAGTTGACCATAATTATGTGCTTATCTCTGTTTAGACCATCATGAATGGAGGTCAAATAGATGAACCAATCATGCAAATTCTGGTAAGTGTTACTTTACTTCTCCGTATCTCTGTCTAAAAAGGGATCCATCTATTCCTGAATTTGTTTCTTTTACACCACCAGGGTAGCAAAAAGATATCGGGCGCTGGTGACAATGAGCGTTACCGCCTCCTGGTGTCTGATGGGGTTCATGTCAACAGTTTTGCAATGTTGGCAACACAATTGAATGACAAGATTCGCAATGGGGACCTTGGTGATAATACAATTGTCCGCATCAAAAGATACATTACTAGTGTTGTGCCTAACTCTGGCAAAGGTGAAAAGTGAGTCTTTCTTCTCATGACGATGGTTTGTTTGTGTGTGTTAAGGTTTTAATTATTTATTTCAGAGGTTTATGAAACAAATTTCTCTTTTTTCCAGACGAGTTATGATAATTCTTGATGTGGAAGTGGTTTCGCCTGGAAGTGAAGTTGGGTGCCGCATTGGTAATCCTGTGTCCTGGACTCCAGACGGCCAGGCTCCACCTGCTGCTGCCGCTCCAGCAGCAGCACCCCCAAGCAGGCCAGTCAATGGCCAAGCAAGCGGCTCTAACTCAGCTGCCCCTGCACCAGCTCCGCAACCTGCATACTCATCCCCTCCAAAAGCACCAGCAGCTGCTAATGCAGGGAACCGAGGCGGTACGACGCTGGCAGGTGTATTTTATATATTTGGCTTGGCCCAATTTGTCTTTGAATGATAGTTGTCTTTCTGTTCAGGTTTTGGTGGTGGTTATGGTAACAACATCAGATCCCCAGGCCATGGGATGGGTGGAATTGAGCTTACACCCACCACCCACACGCATCCCATAGCAAGTCTCACACCATATCAAAACAAATGGGTCATCAAAGCCAGAGTCACCTCAAAGGGCCCTAAAAGAACTTGGCAAAATCGCAAAGGAGAGGGAACATTGTTTTCTTTCGATGTTGTTGATGATTCAGGAGAAATTCGTGTCACTGCATTCCGTGACCAGTGTACTAAGTTTCATGATATGATTGAGGTAAGTTGAAAGACTATCAAATGTGTTTTATGTGTATTCTTTTCTAACATTTGATGTTTTATGCAGGTTGGAAAAGTGTATCTCATTACTAAGGGGAATTTAAAGACAGCAAATAAAAAGTATTCATCCTTGAACAATGATTATGAATTGAATTTAAACCATGAGTCTCAAATACTTGCCATGCCTGAAGATGACGATGGTGTTCCTCAGATCAAGTTCAACTTTGTACCCCTTGATGAAATTGAGAATATGGAGCCTAATACACTCATTGGTACGAAAATCAGCTGATTTTATCCCAAACAGAAGATTTAGTCTAAGATGTGAATTAATGTATCTAATCGCTTCAACTTGCTTCCTTTTGTAGATGTGATTGGAGTTGTAAAGGCTCCAGGTGAAGTCACTACAATCGTATCCAAATCTACCAACAAGGAGTTCAAGAAACGCGATGTGACCATTGTGGATAAGACCAACACAGCTGTGAGATCAATAACTTTCTTATTACTTACTCTCAGATATAGGGTCATGGTCATGTTTTTTTAATTACCTTCCAATTTTGCCTCCAGGTTCATCTGACCCTATGGGGATCTCAAGCTGAAGAGTTTGATGGCTCTAACCAACCTGTCGTTGCTGTGAAGGGCGCTAAAGTGAATGAATTTGGTGGGGGCAAATCTGTTTCACTTGCTGCCTCCGCCACATTCCTAGAAAATCCAGACATTCCAGAGGCTCACCAGCTGAAAGGCTGGTTCGATGGTGATGGTTCTGGTGCTAACTTCAAGTTACTCTCACAGAGGACCGGTGGTTCTGGGATGGGAAGTGATGGTGTGTGCTGTGGAACTATTTGCAGTATCTTAATGAACTTATGTGCTACAAAATATTTCTTATCTGCCTCTGTTTGTTAATAGCTGAGCTTATTACAATTAAGGAAGCTCGTGACAGAGGGCTGGGTACTTCTGGCAAACCTGAGTACTTTTCCGCAAAAGCCTCTATCATTATGATTAAAAGTGAAAATGCCATGTACAATGCTTGTCCTGGTGAAAACTGCAGCAAGAAGGTAAAAGATTTTTATTGTTGGGAACTTTCTCTTTTGATTTAACCTAATTCATTATAGCAAAATATTTATCCACCAATTGTACTGTATACTTGCCCTAATAGGTTATTGATCAGCAAAATGGCTTCTACCGCTGTGAGAAATGCAACAAAGACTACCCTAATTACAGGCCTCGTCTCTTGCTTTCGGTATGGCAATTTTCATTTCAATCTTTACAAATAGTTTCTTTTTATTATTCAGTTCTGCTTCTCCATGTATTAAACATGTTTGATGCCAATATCTAAGTTCTATGTTTTTATGTTCAGATGAATGTTGGTGACTGGTCAGCCAACACTTGGGTAACCGTTTTCCAAGATACTGCTGAAACAGTTCTTGAGCAAACATCTGAAAACTTAAATGAGATGAAGACTAGTAATCCTGAAGCATATCAGCAGGTTTTCCAACAAGCTACCTTTAAATCATTTGTGTTCAGAATGCGTACTGAACTCCAGGCTTTCAATGTAAGAACAGTATCTTCTAGTGCCTTGTCCATATTCTTACATACTATACCCTAACAAGTTTCTAATTGTACTCTGTCTTATTTACAGGATGAGAACAGGTTAAAGACAACTGTTGCCAATGTAAAGAAGATTGATCACAAGAGTTACTGCGAAAGTCTCCTTACTCAGCTAAAGGACATTGAAGGCATGGGAGCGGCATAATTCCTTAATTGCTTTGTTTGTTTTTCTTTTTTATTGCATCAATTTTAGGCTTGGTCAGATTGTTTGTTAGACCGCTAATATTTCTTCTTGTATGCATGGTGTCTCAATTGAGGCACATACACTCTTTTGTTTAATGTTCCTATTATTTGTCTCTTAAAACCAATTCATGTGGATCAAAGTGTAATTTTTATATGCTTACATCTAATAAATCAGTTTAATTAGCAATTTGTTTGAATGTGTCATTTATTTAAAAGCCAATCATTCTTATTAACTTCAACATTGGTGTACAGCTTTTATTTATGAAATAGGTAACTTATGCTATAAGTTTAACACAGGCACATCCCCCACGCAACTTTGTTCGTAACTTTGGGGCTCCCTTCATTCTTCTCCCCACTCCCATAAATGATGAGGCTTTACAAATATGTATCAGATGGAAACCCACACAAGATTGTAAGTGTTTACTTGATCTCTTCAAAATTCTTCAATCTGAATCTGCCTTACAATAATGTCTTAAAATACACTATTTGTATCTGTTTAGTCAGTCAAAATCTAACTTTCTGAATGATCCATCAAGGCTGCTGCTGAAGGAATTGTCCTTGCGCTTTTCTTGCCTCAATGCTTCGTTTGATCGAACCTTTTCTGTGCTGAGAAAGTACTCACGGTAACTCACTAACTTCTCCTGCCACAAATCTGCAATGTCAACACCCAAACTTATTAGTACTCAGATTGTTTGATTCTATCATAAGTGTTATCTTTAGTCCTAGTGTCTCAGTAAATTGATAATCATCCTTACTTCACCTACCACAGAGTTCATCAGATGACCGCTCCTGGCCGCCATAGTCAGAAGGCAACACATCCTGAGGTACGTGTTCCAGGAGGCTATCCAAGCTGTCGTGAGTGTAGATCTGCACATTACGGAGACAGAACATTTAATTGAGTCGGCAAAAAAAAACATCTCAGTCAACTTGATTTTTTGCATGTCATTTTAGCTTTACCCTGCTGGCTATTTTATCCGGAAGGAAGGATTTGACAATGTTGATGATTCGGCCCGCGAACACGGGGGGGAACAAAACGTGGATCCCTGCCACACGCGCTGGGTACGTTCGCTGTAACAGAGTCGTGTGTTGACAACACGCAAGAGACAAACGAATGCATAACGAAATAGGGAATGGTCGCTTGCGCGTGCGCCGGTCCACCCCCTCAAGCTGCAAGCTCTGCCGACGGCGCCTGGCAGGTAGGCCACCAACCTGGCCCCCAACACAGCGGGCCCCTCACGGGTCAGGGTAGGCCTGGCCTAGGGGGGAATGGGCACGGAGCAGAATTCTGCTCCGTGGAACGGGTGTGAGTGGCCTGGCTGCTGGCGCTGCTGGCGCTGCTGGCGCCGCCGGGGATACCGCGTGGTGTACAGTACCCTGACGTGTGAGACGGCCTTCCGGATGAAGAGTGGGCTCGCTCCCGAGGCGTGCGCCAGCTCGTAGCCCCTGGCGTCGAAGATGAGGCAGTCCCCCATGGTGGGCGGCTCGCGGATCACCACGTCCTGCCCCATGAACGTCATCTTGATAAGCAGCTCCACGCTGAAGTTGTCCACGGCGGCGTCGCGGAGGCGGATCAGCGACACGCGGTGCAGGTCGGCCGTCAGCCTGGGCATGACGCACAGGCCGCTGAAGGGAGAGAGAGAGAGAGTTTCTTCTATATTGTCCTTAGGCTGGGCCTGTCGTATTGGCCAGGGGTTTGCAGCAGAGGCCGCTGGAACGGAACGTGCAGTGCTTTCGTTGCACGAAGGGGCGTAGTGTGGCTTTTTTGCCTGCCTTTCGGTACTTTCGGACGGCTATCTAGCCCCTCCCCTTGACCCGCACCTGCCCGCGGACGGCAAGGCGCAACGCAGGGCCAGCCAGTGGGCCGGGCAACACATTGTCTAGCACGCTGGCGAGACAGGCAGTTGGCTGCGCCGAGGAGACGGATTGGAAACTTGGACTTTAATGTTCGTTTGAATCGAGAGGTGATCCATCAGCCGGTGACGGATTACGTGTGGACTCGCGCTTTTTTTTTCTCCTTTTTTTCCCCTCTTTCAGGGTCTATTCAAATGCACACACTACAATACCCCATGGTATTTTGGAAGACGGGTTCTTTTTAAGAATCATTATTCTTCAAGTAAAAAATAATTCTGTCATGGAATAGGTATAGTTCGCGGCCGGACGAGCCGAGCGTCTGGTCCTCACACGACGCGGAGGAGCTGCTGCATCTGCGGCCCCAGCGGGTCTCGATTCGCGTAGAACTCCGGCAGGTCCGAGCGCACGGTGTACATGTCGTCCAGGCGGTTCTGCGTCATCACCACCGAGTTCTTGCAGCGGACGAGGAGCCGCTCGATGACGACGTCGTCTGAAAACCAAACAAAATTTCAACTTGCACAGTGCCAACCCAAAAAAGATGTTTTGGACTGCCCCGGCGCACAGTTGGCCGGAAGACCGGAAATCTAGACGCGTTTTGAGATTCAGAGTCGATAAACAGGACAAGACCTCCCGTGGCTGCAGCCGCGCCCTACCGATGTCGTCTGCCGGGAGATGCGGCTGCCTCTCCAGCCACGCCCTGATGCTGGCCACGTCCCTGGCCAGGCCCGCCGTCGTCATGCCGTACGCGGCCAGGATGCGGGACGCCTCCTCCTCCGTAGGGTGCTGCATGGCCTTCACCTTGTTCTCTGCGACAAGCAAAAAAAGACCGACGCTCGGCGCGTCATCCAACTACACGACACCCACGGACACTCTCGAACAGGTTCACTGCACCGCGCCGTGCCTGACGCTTTGCAACTTGCAACGCGTCTGCTGCGGCCGACAGCGCTCTGTCTCTCTCGCACCCAGTGGACGCCCCATGAGTGCGAGAGAGACAGAGCAGCATTCGGAAGGAGCCTGCAGGGAAAGCAGCGCTCCGTGCAGCAGGCCGTGCAGCCTTTCTGCGGCGCAGGTCATTACGCGTGTTTCGTCAGTTGGATCGTCACTTCCAGCCGAATGACGCGTTGCAGACTAACGGCCCGTCCGTCATTCCCTGCTGCAATACCATTGCGCAGCTGCCGCACTGCCTTTTTATCGTGACTGTAATTGTTATTAATCGCTCCCTGCTATGCGGTTGCTTGCACCCACCTGACTGACGCCCGGACCTGATTCCGAACGACGGCGCGTTTCGTAATTCTGTCTCTCTCGCGCCGCGCAAATGCGACAGAGAGACAGTGCGTGCCTGAGAGAGAGAGAGAGAGAGAGAGAGAGAGAGAGAGAGAGAGAGAGAGAGAGAGAGAGAGAGAGAGAGAGAGAGAGAGAGAGAGAGAGAGAGAGAGCGGTGACGCGGCGGGCGACGCCGAGGTGGCGGACAACGACGCGAGGCAGGGAAGTCCACGGCCCGACCAGCGCACAGCACTTCACCGCGACGCGCGGCCGGCACGGCGGCAGCGACGCTCTATCGCGCCCAAAGCCTGAAGCGGCTCCAACGAGGTGGATTGGCTGAATCGGCCGATGCAGATTAGGCTTACGGGCTCCTTGCTGGCCACGGCTTGGCCATTGTTTCTGTCCGCAGAGACGCGTGCGGCAATGCGGGGACCACCGCGATAGCTTTCTCCGCGGTCCGGAGGCTGAGAGGGGCCCCGCCGTCCGTCCGCCGTCCGTCCGCGTCCTCGTCCGCGCGCAACGGGTTTTATTTCGGGAAAACGTTCGCTGCGACAAGGCGGCGCCGCGTGGGTGCGCGGGGAGGGGAATCAGTCCCGACGCCACCCATTGTGGTGCGCGGTGTGCATGTTGACCCCTGTCAGAAGTGCCAGGCACGGCAGGTCGCCGGCA
Organism: Stenchaetothrips biformis; assembly: GCA_030522485.1. Lineage (NCBI taxonomy): Eukaryota > Metazoa > Arthropoda > Insecta > Thysanoptera > Thripidae > Stenchaetothrips > Stenchaetothrips biformis. The sequence goes on along the minus strand of CM060093.1, from coordinate 4,261,374 downwards.
CTAAACACTGGTTAGGCCTGCGCGCGCATCACGGCGCGGCAAGCGCAAAAAAAAAAAAAAAAAACGACGGCGAACGGAAAACCTGCGAGCTTGCTACCGCTATGCTAGCGCCACGAGCGCGCCGTGGGCCCCGCCAAAACGCCTTCCTGGGCCGCGGCGTGCGCGGCGTGCGTGCGCGGCGTGCGTGCGCGTGCGGCGTGCGCGGCGTGCGTGCGCGGAGGGCGCGCGGTAGAGCAAGCAGCCCGGAGCAAGGTGCGGGGACACGCCCCCTGCCGCCTCAACGATCGTTCCGTCCCTCTGTCTCTCTCGCACTCGTGGGGCCTCCCGCAGGATTGCGAGAGAGACACCGACGAGACGATCCTTCGAATCAGGCGGCTGTCGCGACGCGTGTACGGAAGGGGCGGTCGTGTCACAACAATCGGTCCGCAGAGATCTCTGGAATAAATGGAAGGTGGACTCATTGGACGACCCGACGTGGTGGGTTCGCACCGGCATTCCTTCCCGCCCTCCGTTCGCGCCAACGAGAGACTTCTTTCTGAGGAGACTGCGGCAAGTTTCGCATCACCGACCAGCCCATCGACACAAAAGAAAAAAATACTTGAAAAAAATACGATTTCACGAAATCCTGGTAGTCACGAAGTTAATTTTCATTTATGTTCTGGTTTAACAAAGATAACTAAGGCTAGGACTGCGTTGTGTGTAGTTCTGTTTATGTTTGTCAGACCATTATAAATAATACTAAAACTTACGTAAAGACCAGCTGCGTATCAATTTGTGTCAAAAACAGACATTTAAGACAGTCTCATAATACCTGAAGGACAAGTTATTCACAGAAACGTGCAGTAAAATAGTCCAGTTCACCCAGTTCACCCAGCTTTAAGGTTAGAAAAAAGCACAGCCCCCGTGTCCAGATCGTTTCGTCTTAGATTCAGAAGTACCATCAAACCTCGCTACAAGGTGCAGCTACACGCCCACTGTTTTCGAAAAGGGACTTATAGTCACACTCAAACTACGTTAGGGATAATTATTTCACAAATGCATTTGCACAGGCACGCAGTTTAATGTCCTATTTCACTCCGATTCAAAGAGTTTAGAACAATTAGGGTTGGTATTTCTGAAAACAACAGGGCCTGCGCGCAGCGGCGCGGGACACTCTGGCCAACAATCACCGACCGACCGGCCGATCCAAATGACCACGTTCGAAAACAACGTCTATACCATTGTTGGAGCTCTTCTAGCTGCAGTAAAAGACAATTTTGATTCGAACGCGCTTTTTTAAGGGAGCGAGCGTTTTTGGTGTAAGCTGTACAGAGGCGAAAAGGAGCGCTGCTATTGGTCGGATTCCATTTCCGGTGGCTCGGCTCCCCCCTCTCCCTCTGTTTTTCGCTGACGAGTCGAGTTTTGCCATGGTAACGGCGATTTCAACTCAAAATTTCTCAAAATTGGCCCTGCACTTTTCAACCAGATTTCACCACTGAAATCAGGGTACAAAGTTCTACCACTCTGCCAAGTCTCATCAGAATCGTATAGAGAATTTCAAAACTGCATAAGGGGCCAGACTGGAAATAAAAATTAAAAAAAAAAAAAAAACCCAACCCCGGTGAGGCTATAAGGCTACTTCGTGCCTAAAAAAAAAAAACCCAACCCCGGTGAGGCTATAAGGCTACTTCGTGCCTAAAAATACGTTCGTCAATTTGAAGCCGTTGATGGTTTTCCTGCCACGGTATGAGTGTCGTTCCCGAGCCAAGCCAACCCCCGGGACCAGCGCGCTTGTGAGGAGCCAGCCAATTGGAGTGCACGGCGGTGGCGCACGCGGCTCCGCTGCACCGCCCTGTACCGGATGCCGTCCATTGGCAGTGACGGAAGGCTGATGCGTCCTTGTCCTTCAGCTGGGCTCTGCCATTGTGACTGGCAGCGAGTCGCTCTGTCTCTCTCGCACCTGCAGGGACACCCCATGAGTGCGAGAGAGACAGAGTGACTCTCGGAATGAGGCGATGCAGGCTCCGTATAAGGGTGTCCGAGCGGCCTGGCATGCAGATCGCGCGTGGTGTCGTCGCGGCTAACAGTGAGGAGCGGGACGCGGGCCGGGCCGGGGGTTTGTGAGGCTCAAAGTGAGCCCCTCGGCGCCGCAGGGGAACGCGTTGCGGGTACGCCGCGGGGAACTCAACAGCCTGCTTGCCACTAACCTAGGAGCCTCTGGTCCCTCATGGCGCCGCCGTCCCGTTGTCGACGTGCTTGAGGTGCTCGAGGAAGGTGCGCGCGCCGGGCAGATGGCTGGCGGCGACTGCAGGGTGACGGCGGTGCCGGAGTGCCTAGCCGTCTAGCGCTCCCGTCCGGAGGAACTAGGGAGCCGGCGCCCCACCTGCAGTGCCAAGGCTAGCCAAGGCCCCTTCGGAAGGCGGGCGGCCCGGGGTCTGAGGGGGCGGCGGCGGGACTCGTCTGGGTTACGATCGATGCGCCCATAGGTAGGCAACATCCCGCGTTGCGTCATTGGCGAACCTTATTGTTTTCCTTGGTCTCTACACACGGCCGGCAGGCCTACGGAGGCAAGGAGGGGGGGTTGATGGAGGCCCTCTTATCGCCGGCCGAGCTTCTTGAAATGAAAACCTCGGTGACATTTTTTTTTTCATCTTCGCCACGACTCACGCGGTGACGAAAACACGAGGCGAATAGTCCGCGCACGAATAGTCGAGTAACTTGAACGCATGGCGCGTCGCGGTGTAGGTTCTGAGCAGTCAGAGAAACAGTGTACCCACAGGGTACAGAACACGTGTAGAAAGGTGACGGAAAGCAAAATTCTAGTCTTTTAGCATTTTTTTTTTTTCAAAAATAATTTATTTTAACAATTAAAGTAAATGGTTTACATAAGTCACGTAACACATTGCGATGGTCAATGCCATGTGGTTGTTGAAACTTAGAAGGGCAGACGCCGTGCATTGCAACACGCGATTTTCTGTTCGGTTCGTTTAACGTGTCTGTTGCGCCTTTATCACAGTGCATGGACAGGATCCAAGTCAAACGCCGCGGCCGTTGCGACTTTTTTGGCATTCAAACAGAGAATAATTTTAGAGACGTCACCTGTGTCGACGGCGGTGTTTACAAAGTAAGCTTACATTTCGAGGACTGCGCACTCCAGGATATTTACCGAGTCAATACCAGACAGCAAGACAGCGTTGTGCCGCAATGCGCCTGGCTGGCAGGCAACCCAACGCGCGGCGGTGCGGCGCGGGCTGGCTGCCTGCCTGGCTGCCTGCCTGGCTGCCTGGGGGGACTGCGGATGCGACTGATGCGGATGCCCTGGTCGTCAATGGTCCGCCACGGAGGAGGCGCCGGGAGACACACCGTCGGAGAGAGTGGCACCTTTGATCAAATGGACAACATAACACAATGTAAACGCGAAGGTTCCCTTAAAATGTACAATTTTTAACTCGGTGGGGGGTGTAGTGGTACTGACCGAAGCGCTCGAGGCAGTTGGCGAGCTTCATCAATGCCTCATCCAGGTCCTGTGCGATGGCGGCATTCGCTGTGCGCACAAAAATGAAAAATAATTTCAGCGTGGTGCGAGAGCCGCGCTCCCCGGATCCAAGAGAGGTGGCGCCCTTACCCTCCTGCACACAGCTGGCAATGAGGTCCGTTTTGGAGGAAGACTCCTCCGCCTTGGAGTCGTCGTCGTCATCGCGGTCCTCCATGGCGGTCTTGATGATGAGGTCGCGGAGGGGGTGCTCGAGCGGCGTGTCGCCGTGGTGCACCTGCCAACAGGGAGGTCTAAGCGCTGGGGAGAAGCAGCAAACAGGAAGCGAGTATACGAGACGCACTCACCACGTCGCCGGGCCGGAAGAGGCACATCACCGTTTTCTGAAGACAAAGCAAATCGACACTATTAGCCACAATGACAGCAAAACCGAGCGGCACCGTGTCGCTCTCCCCCGACGCCGGCGGTTCGCACGTCGCCCCTCGCAGGGGTGAAACCAAAACCAATAGTGCTACTTACAAAAAAGTCAATGAAAGGCTGAGAAAGCATGAAGACCAACCGCCTGCCCTCATCGGTACGCACGGAGTCCGCGCAGCTACTCGTTATCTCAGCGAAGCTCGGCTATGTGAGCAAAACAACAACAATGTTGTTGTTCAACAACAACAACGACGACAACAACAGGGGATTTGGACTGGTAATTTATGGGAAATTTCTAGCCACTGTTTTACTGAACATTTTTTTTTTTTATGTTTACTTTACCTCGTGTGAATTGACTCGGGCAGCCAGGACGCACACGATGAGGACGAGCGGGGCCTTCATGATGGCCAATGATGGCTCGGCGGTGGACTGGCCGGCAGCTGAGCCCTGTCCGAGGCACCGCCATGCCCTGCCTGCCTGGCACCGTGACCCGGGCCGGGCCGGGCCGCCCCCACCCGCACCGGACCCCGCTTGTATTCGCGCGCCTCTCACAAATTGTTTTACCGCCTTCACGGAGCCAATTTAGGCCTCGCCCACACCCATTCTACTGGGCAGGGTAAATAGTTTGGTGGATTGAGTGTGTGAGGTTGGTTAAGGCCTAAATGATGTTGACCCAGTCACAGCCAATGGTTTATTATTTTTGCGAAAGTGGCACAACAAAATGAATGAGATGAATGACATCGATGAGAACCGCTGTAAGTACACGTGATCCTAATGCACGACGATGCGCGACTCCGGCTGGGAGTCGCCGAAGTTGGTCCAGGTGTTGTCCCAGAGCTGCGGGTCCGCCTTGGGGTCCCAGGGGAGGTTGCCCGGGGGCACGGCGGTCGCGTTGGCGTCGCGCAGGATCTGCATCATGTGCTGCAGCACCGCCGGGAACCTGCATCAAAACGGAAACGCGTCGAAAAGGGAGCCGATCGATTAGCGATGCGGCAAGACGGTGTGTTACCTGTGCGCCAGGTTCCGCCGCTCGCACGGGTCCGCGGCCACGTTGAAGAGGCACGGCGCCTGCAGCGGGGCGCACGCGGCGTCGGGGCCGTCGGGGGCGTCCGGCGCGCCGCACCGCACCTCGGCCAGCTCGCGCAGGCTCCACACCTGGTCCGCGGTGAGGGCCAGGCCCACCGAGGCGGCCGCCTTGCCCGTGCTGCTGGCCATGACGGCGGCCGCGTCGTAGGGGCGGGGCGTGGGGTCGTCGCGACCGGACGGCCCGTACCAGCCGTCCCAGGTGCCGTTGTAGGTGGCGCCTGCGCACAGTGGGCCAGGTCGAGGTGCAGGCGGTCAGATCCCGAACGGGTTTTGAGCTCCATAGTCGCTCGATGGGACTCAAACTGAACGTGTGACCACACAAATGGATTGCTCTCCGGACGAGGAATCCATTGGTGGAGTCACACGTTTTATTCGAGTCCCACTCTGAAGCTCAAAATGCGTCTAAGAGCTTTGGCCGCCTGCGCGGCCCACTGCGCGCCGTGCAGCTCGGTACCTGAGACCATCTTCCACGGGGTCATCGAGATGGCGGCAACGCCGTAGATGTCGTCGATGTTGTGCAGCACGCTGGTCCTGTTGGAGTCCAGGTCGAAGGACAGGGCGTCCCACACGTCCACGCCGTCCAGGCCGGCCAGGGCACTGCGTTTGAAAATGACGTCACGCGGAGTAACGACAACGCTGTAGTGTGAGGGGTAGGGGTCTCACCCGGGGTCTCCCCCCGCGGCGCGGTACAGCGTGGGCAGCCAGTCGGTGACGTGCATGAGCTGGCGGGCCACGCGGCCGGGGCGCGCCAGCAGCGGCGACCAGAGCAGCGCCGCGCCGCGCACGCCGCCCTCCCACAGCGTGTGCTTCACCTGCAAGCGAGCGGCCTCAAACACAACCCTCAAAACGAACTAACAGAAACAAAAGAAATTTGTGCGGTGTGGACTTGCCCCGCGCAGAGGCCAATTGGAGGCGGCGTTGAGGTTGAAGCCCTCCGCGGGCCCGCCGTTGTCCGTGCTGAAGACGATGATGGTGTTGCGCAGCATGTTCCTGCGGCGCAGCGCCTCCACCACGCGGCCCACCGACTCGTCCACGCGGCTCACCATCGCTGCGGTCCAGGGGCCACTTTAAATTTCGCCGAATACGCTAAGTAAGTGAATGTGAGGAAGGAAAGGGTTCTTGCCCGCGTAGCGCCGACGGTTGTAGTCCGGGATGGCGTCATGCTTGGCGACGTCCTTGTCGTGCGCGGGCAGAGGGTTGTACGGGTTGCCCGAGTGCGGCGCCACGTGCGCCAGGTACAGGAACAGCGGCGAGGACGCGTTGTGCGCCGCCACGATGTGCTCCGCCTCCTCCGTGAACACGTCGGTGGAGTAGCGGCCGTGCAGGTCCCAGGCGGGCTGCAGGTCGCGGCGCATGTCCATGCCCCAGTACGGCTGCAACGCGAGGACGCCGATCAGCATGGGGCGTACCGTCGGCGAGCGAGACAAAGCGGAGGCGAGGCGCACCTTCTCCACGGCGGTGTGGTCGAAGTAGTCGTGGTGGCCGGTCCAGGGCCCGAGGTGCGAGCGGAAGCCCCTGCTGGTGGGCGTGTACTCGCGCCGGTAGTGGCCCAGGTGCCACTTGCCCACCATGCGGCAGTCGTAGCCCTGGGCGCGCAGGTACTCCGGCAGCAGCACCTCGGACAGCGGCAGGCCGCGCGGCTCCGCGCCGAACAGCACGGTGTGCTGCATGCCTGGAGCAACAAGTCACAATCAGCGGCACCATTTCCTGGGCACGCTTTGTTTCGCGTTCATAGTCCTTCCGTGGACCAGAGTTCGGCACGCCGCGGCACGCACCGGTGTGGATGGGGTACTTCCCCGTCATCAGCGCCGCCCTCGTCGGCGTGCAGATGGGCGTCACGTAGTAGTTGTTGAGGATGAGGCCCGAGTACGCCAGGGCGTCGATGTTCGGCGTCGGGATCTGGCTGGAGCCGTGGAAGCCGACGTCGTTCCAGCCCTGCAAGACGACAACCCAAATTAGCGGCGCGCTTCCGGGCCGGCAGTGCGGCGGCATGGCGGCCTCGCCACTCACCAGGTCGTCGGCGAGGACGAACACGATGTGTGGCTTCGCTTTGGCTATCGGCATGGGTCGAGAGCGGCGGTCCTTGCTTGCAGCGGTGGGGCTCTCGCTGGTGGACGTTGCGGACGCCGAGGTCGTGGACGCCGATGTGATCGACGCCGAGGCCGGCGGCCGATCGGAGGACGGTGCACTAGGCGCCGAAACTGTGCTCAAAGCCGACGCCGTGGTTGCGAGCACCGCCATAGCGCCCAATACCACCTGTATGGACGGCAAGGTGTGTTGTTGCTTTATTTCAGAGAACAAATGGTGATTTCATCGTTCGACCTGGACTCCCTCCTGCTCGCCTTATTCCCCCTCCCTCTCCTTTTTAGACACACACACACGCACACGCACGCGCAGACTGTGCTGAAAACGAAAGTAAACCAATCAAACCGCGGTTGCCTGTCCTGGAAGCGTGCCAAGTGTACTACAGCGTGTGGCGGCGCGAGCGCCTGCGCGTCTCAGCATAGGCTGGCCCGCGCGGCAGCGGAGTGTGGCGGGCTTGCCTATCCGCCTCCGTCAGGCGCTGGACCCCTCCCCGAGCTGATTGCCTCCCGCTCCGTGGCCGCCCACGGCCGGCGCGATGCACAGCGCGACAACGCAACTTTCACTCTCAAGATCGGGGCGTTTGGGACTGGACCCGCACCTCTCGTCGAGGTGCGGCCGCGGCGCTCCCCTCCCAGGACATACACAAGCGACATGCATAAATAATTTGGCGTTTATGAGGAGAAAACTAGCAGGCGGCTGGGCGCGGGGCGCGGGCCGGCCGTCTCCCAGTCCGACGAACCCGTCCTGCAACACAAAGCCTCCTTATCAAACCTCCCACCACACCAAGAGAGTGGAGCGCTCTCCTCCGATATCTCTCTCTCCACTTTCCAGGAGCTCGAGAAGGAAAAGGCTTTATCGCCGTGTCCACGACAACGAGGGCCCTCCTCTGGCATTCCCCGGCCGGGCTGGCCTAGAGGGCTGGCCGTGCGCCGCCGTCTGGATGGAGGCGGACATGGCCTGCCCGGGCGCGGTGTGGCATGCACCCTCGGCCAGGGCGCACCCACCGACGGCACGTGCTCGATGAGGCACTGCAGGGACACAAATGGAGTAGACGCCGCACTTGCCCAGTAACACGGCGTCGGCGGAGGGACTCGGGGCGGCCGCCAGGTCCTGGGCGACGCACGTCCAGACGACTGCACCTCGGTGTCGGCGTGCATAGTGGCGGACGCGGTGGCGGACGCGGACCCGCGCGCGCACGCACGCAGGGACTGAAGCACTGGCTCACCCGACCATCTCACGGAGCACGCGGCTGGACTTGGCGAACACGCGCACTAGCTGGCTGGACATGCCCCACCCCACCACGCGGCGACTTGCTCCGCGTCAAAGTGCTGCCCTGGCTGGTACGGTGCGGTGTCGCGCGGCCACGCTCAGCGCCACGCAGCGCCCCGCCCAGGGTCCAGAGGTTGCCTGTGCACTGTCGTGCGAGGCGAGGCCGGGTGCGTTGTGACCCCCGGCCGCTGGAGTCCAGCCGGGGCGGCCGGGGCCTGGAGTCTCCGGACTGGAGACCCGATTGCCTCGGCCGAGGGAGGGGACTGCGTCGGGACCGCTGGCGGACGTCGGGTCGGGTGGCGGCACTCCGACTGTACTTGTCACTCTTACCATCAATCTGCGTTCTTACGGCTCTTTTGTTCGAGCGTCAAACTAGACTTTTCGATTTGACTTTTCATTTTGTAGGTCAAGGTGCAGAGCCAATTTAAGGGAAAATGAAGTGCTGAGAATTCGTTCTCCTTTTTATTCACATAAATCACAATGGGAGATACACACGTTTGCATCCCTGCAGTCAGACTGGCATACAACCATTATCCTCAAAATCCCATACCATGAAACTAGTGTAAATTAAAATGTATCACAAATAATCAGGCACATTTCTCCTGCAGATAAAATTAAGTGCATCACATTCAAAATATCCTGTAGGTAAGAAAATAAATTACAACCTATGAATAATTTAATTTAGAATCTCCACAACACCACAAAAGAAAAAATCCTGAAAAATTCCGCCAATCATGATAGATAGTAGATGGAAAAGTGACAGCTAAGACAAAATGTCAAAGTATTGAAGAAAGACATGCCACAGATGTTAAATACTTTGGTTTTTCAAAACAGTAATAAATTAAGTAATCAAAAATAAGAGTAGAAAATGTTTTAACAAGACTCTGCATCACCTAGTCACTATAAGTGCATTGCAGCAATAACAAAACCAACGCACTCCAACGCACATTTCAATAAAAAAAATTATCAGAGGTGTGATGAAATTACAAAAGTACATTGCTGTCTGCCACTTTGAGTACACTTTGAGGCATGTCTGCACCAGAAACCAATTGAATTAGTAAAAACATTGATAGTTCTTGGGAGGAAAATCAACTTCTTAATTACTAGGTGCTCAAATTGCTCACATTTTTTTTAAAACAATGACGAGATTGATACACCTTAAATATCACGATAAGTTCACCTCCTATGAATGGCACTCACTACAGTAGCTGCATTTACATTGGGTACATGCAGGAAAACACACACTCTGGCTGACAAAAATTGAAACAAATTATTAAGATAAGACATGTCATCACACACCCATAAAAGAAAAATGGTCTAGTTGTTTGGAAATATGAAACAAACAATTGTTAAGGAAATTGACTACTTTTAAAGCACAGACCAAACAACAGATAAAAGAGATCTTCATTTTCCTTGCACTTTGACATCACACAACTCAACAGATATTTAACATATAGAATTATCCTATTAGTTTCATAGTTTCATGGAATACAATAGGGTATGAGCAGATAAAACTCAAATAGCAGTCAATGAAGAACAGCTACATACTTACAGAATATACAAAACACATATAAAATCATAGTCCCTATTTTGAACACTAAAGAGTAGTGTGATTGCCATCATTGCCATCATTCACCAGAAACCATAATTTCTTCACCTCTTGTGGATTAGTTGGATGCAAATACCAGACAGCCTTGGACTACATACTTGGGAGTATTAGCTGGTTTATTTTACAGCTCTGTGTGATGTTTCCCTGTAGAAAGAAATTAAAAGCATTAGAAACGGAACTGTACTGTATTTTCTGTTCATAGCAACAATAAGCATGAGTTATACCATACCAGAATGAGATTTGTCATTCGACTGTGTCTGACTAAATTCTGAATGTGCCTCTAGTGAGTCACTTTGGACTTTCTGCTGCAACTTTTTGATCCGATCATCATATCCCTTCCATTCTGGTAAAATTCTCATGGCCGCTGTTAGTTTGGCCTCCTTTGTCAGTGGATTATTGCACTGCAAACAAGGAAGGAAATTATTATCATCATAAAAAAATTCATAGTCATTCAATGCTTTTAAAAATGTTCTTCATACCAGGTCAATAGTTTTTGCATGCTGTTTGGAACTGTCATCACACCAAGTCTCACACCAAAGCCATTCTTGAGGAAGCGATTTTATGGACACTTGATGGATCATGTTATTTGGAAGATCCTGCAGAAAGGACACATTATGATGGGTGATCAATAACAATGACAAAATGGAAAGAAAAGACAAGAAAATACTCAAATCGAACTCAAAAGATAGCAAAATAGGTGCAAACCTGGTCCAAATTTGATAAACTGTTGGGATCCTGACTAAGGGCTTGGTACTGTCCCCTCAAGCGATCACCAGCTGCAATGCGCCGGAATCGCTTTAAATCAACCACATAGAGAGCACTGATGTGGTAACGACGTCCTTGTAAATGACTTCTCCAATAGCCTTGTTTCCAAAACCTGGTGGTGCAGGTGGAAAAGCAGTTTGTCAAACCATGCTAAGAAAAAGACCAACACTAAATGCCAGTATTGAAGAGTTTGTTTATATTCACCTAAAGCCATCCATCTCTTTACGACTTTCGCAAAATGGAGTGTACCCATAGGGAGCTCCACCAAGATCCAAATCATGAAGTTCTTTCAAATCAGCACGTACAACCTGAAAAATGTCAAATATGTTCAAGTACTTTTTGGGGGGTTAGGGGGAGAGGGTTGTTATATTGAAAGTGAAAGAGCCAATGTGTTACCTGATCAGCATCCACAAATATGATCTTTTTAACATCAAGAGGGAACAGAACATCCAAAAACAAAATCTTGTAACCCCAAATGATTCGCTGTTTTTCAGTTTGCTGATGTAACCACCTTGGCCACTTGTATTGTACAAGTTCATACTCAAAGCCAAATTCACTAGCCATATGAGGTAAAAAGTCTTTGAAGGTGGGAGACAGATAATTTTTGAGGAACCAAAACTTCACAGGAGTTTTAGTTTGTTTCAAAACACTAAGCATCATGATACGTAGGAACCGCTCATAAAGATGGCCTGATGCAACGGAAAATATGTTCAGCTTTTCTTCATGTTCTTCTTCACCTGGTTTTTGGTTACTTCCAAAAGTACTGGAAAAAATCGATGGTGGATAAGTAACAGTGGATCAAAAGATACAATATATCTGACACTTTTAGACACCAACCTGGTGATAGAATTCCAAATACCAGGGTTGTTGCCATCATCATCTTCAGATAACAAATCCATGTTCATTTTGTCAGGCTTTTTCTGGACACGTAATTTAAGAACATGACTTCTAAAAGAGCTGATAACAACCTTGATATCAGTTGAATTAGGTGGTGTATCCGATCCATCATGACTGACAATATCAAATAGGTCAGCTGATCGTCCCTGTCTTAATCTCAGAACCCAGGCACCTGGGTTGGCTTTCAGCTGGAAATATCCCAAATTTGCCATCACAATAGTGTCAACTTTCACTGGAGAATTTTCGGTTTCAAGAGTGATTTGAAGGCCACGAGGAGGATTTCCTGTCATGGCTTCAAAGCAGTGACCCTCCAGTAGCAGATATTCCAACTCATATTCACTGTAAGGATACAGGTCACATTAGATACCAATAAATTAACTTAGAAGAGCATTCATACAATGAACTATAAAAATAGAAACTGCTTACCTATGAACATTGCCAACAACATCCTCAAGCCTAATGTTATCAAGATCATAAGGACTTGTCACAGACTCAACAAGCCAGTTTTCAGGGACTTGTAGGTTCTGAGTAAGAAGTGGTGCTTCTGGAAGATTTGTAAAGCGAGCTATTGGACCCAAAGTTAACTGACCATCAGATGTGAACTGCAGTTCAGGTTCCAAAACAAATCGGTAAAAGCTCTTTAGAGGCATGTCACTGTTTTTCTCAACTGAATTTAAGAAAACTCTGATGCGACAGTTGAGCGCAGTTTGTAATGTGAGAAGAATAGGCCCAATTCTCTGAGCTCCACGAGAGACTGGATCTACTATGACATCAATGCGGAGGGCTGGTTCAGAAGGCTTAGAGGCTGGGATATTAATGACACTGTGGTCAGAAGTAAAAGTTGGAATCTCAAAGCGGGACCTGCTTTGAGGATGTGAGATCAATAAACTGACAATTCTCATAGCAACATCACTTGTGAGTTCTGTTTCATCTTCCTCTTCGTCTTCACTGAAGAACGACACAGACCCAGCAGGCTGGAGAGCGCTCTTTATTTTATCAATGTGAGTAGAATAACTGTGCCGCTCTAGAAGGGAGAAATCATCAACAGTGAATTCTTCAGTAGCTTCAAATGCACCCAAAACGCGGCCATTACTCACAACAGCCAATTGACTTGCTTTAAGGCCCAGTGTGCGCTCAGCATACGTTGACTGCCTCTCCATTGTATCTCTGATAGGTTTTGAATCAGCTGTAGCTTCGATTGCAGCCACATCAACACCACTTAATTTCAAATCAGCAAGTTTCTTTTCACCAGCTAGCAAGCGTTGGACTACATCATTGTTGTCTAACAGTTTTAACATGAAATTGGTGGCTTCTTCAGGAGACAGAACTTTCAGTGCTGCCAAAGCTACTCGGTTCAGTAAGTTGTCTCCACTGGAATCACTGGGATTAACCACAAAACCTACTCTCACAACACCACTGCTCTTCATTTGTTTCAAAGCTGATTGCAGTAAATTTCTGCCTTTGTTGCAGCTAGATGACAAATCTGCCACAACCCAATTTGTTAGGAAGTAGGTCTTACTTTGCTTGCGAGGAGAGAAATAGCGCATGGTTGAAACCAGCAGTGCAGATTGATCAGAAGTGCCCAGAAGTGAAAATACCTCAGGAGAGATGGACTCCTCCACACTGGTAACAGTCCGCATTAGATCAATTTGCTGAGAATTTTCTGTATTTAATATACGTTCATTCAGCCTTGGCATTATGTTTGGTCTGTCCATGATAAAGTCAATCACATTGTCACTGTCTCGAAGCTCGCCTTTGTAAACAGCTTTCTGAAAAGTTGGAGTTTGTGACATAATTTCACTGAGAACTGCTTCTTCAAATTCATCAGCAGTCAGTGACTTATCTGGCAAAGGGATTCCATTCAAGAGTACTTGGGGTAACTTGCGAAGTCCACTCCTATCCACAAACTCCCTTGCTAGCTTCCTGCCAGTATTATAATCAGAATCAGCACCAAATACATCTTCCAAGTCAACTCCCTTGTACTTTGCCTTTAATTTCTTGTGAACATCTTCAACTTTCACATTTCGATTTTCAGTTTTGATGGCAGCATAAACATCGGTCAAAAAACTGAGGCCATCACTTGGAGACCCATTTTCAACAGCATAGTTGTAACCATTTAAAAGGGCTACACTGGCATCTGTGAACCCTGTTGCTTCAGAATCAGGTGTTGTAGCAAGTACTACACCAATATGTAGCGGTGATTGGTGATGAATAAATGATTCTGCTAATTTCAATATCGGAAAGGAATCAAGCTTGGATGGATCTGCAATAATCACAAGATTAAAGAGATTTCTTCTTATGCTTCGAAGCATTCCGGGGAAGGTAGGCCTCAAAAGATCTCTCAATGACACAGGCCACCTTTTATACACTTTGTCATTTTCAATATCATTGGCCCAAAAAACAGCCGAATCTCTTATGTCAATGCCGTACTCAGTTGTTCCTCCAGTTCCAGACGAAAGATCTAACGCCATTAGAGCATTCATTCGTTTGTCTGAGACACCTAAGAAAAAAAAAAATCAACATTAAACTGCCCTACACAAAGACTAATTTTTTGAGGGCTTTTACAATACCAATGGTATGGAGTCCTTGCATGAGGCGCTGCTCTTGACGAATGATTTCAAGAAGAGAAATCATATCAACAACATCAAGGTCAAAGAACATTCCATTAATGAAAATAGCAGTATCTTGAGGTTGAATGTTTAAAGAGGTAGAGAACAGATCTTGATTTTGCTTCATCTCTTTCTTCATTTCTGGATTGACCACAGTCCTCACAAGAGAGCGAGCCTAGACAAAAATTAAAAATAAGACAAGATTGAAATCTTATAACAAGGCAGAACTAAAAACACATGATTGAAATTACCTGCAAGGGAAAATTCTGAGCAATGTGAGTGAGAACGTGAAGAGCTTCCTCTTTAGGGGAGCTCATAATCCGTTCTGCTGCTTGCAGACTGAGTTCTTGAAACTGCCATGCTTTCAATGGAGCCATCTCATTACTTGACTCAAGGAGGTTTTGTCTCAACTTGTCCAAATTTTCTACTTTATCTGGGTACAGAGTTCTAAAAGAAATCAAGAAAAGACTGTCAAACTAACCGACTAGAATTTCAAATTAAGTTGAGCTGGTTGAATTAACATACTTGAGTGTATTAAAGTTAAATCCTTCAATTTCTTCATCTTCTTTCTCTTCCTGAGACTCTCCCTCAGAACCTCCTTTAACTTCAGTGTCATCTTGAGCTTTGTACTCTGTTGATTTCATCTGCAATTCGACTCCGTACCCCGAGAGACGCAGACGTCGATTGGGCCTTTCCTATAATTCAAGATAAAAATTCAAAAGTTGACATTGTGAGACAATTTTTTCGTCTAGGGTCATGTTGCTAATGTAATACACTTCTATATTCACTGTCCTCTCCCTTTCAACTTACCTTAACATAATGTCTTAAAACATATCCTATTTTACCCTCAACAGCTTGGTTTTTAAGGACTTTGTGGAACTGTGAAAATTCAGATGTTCCTATTTCTCCATACAAAATGACCACTGAGCTCCTATTTTCCGAACCAGGATAATGGTGGTCAACTCTGTATGTTTCACCACCTTTGGTATTGGTTGAAGGCTATAGAAGTAAATAGATTTGCAAAGTTTACAAAAGTGAAAATGATAAAAGGCAACTTATGAAAAAAGAAAAAGAAAAAAGAGCAACTTAGACATACATGGACAGTTTCTTTGCCAATCATGGCCTCAAGTTCTGATGAATGGCAATAGAGTTTCCCATTCCATAAGGCACCACATGGACAACCCTTGTCGACAAGGCCATGTTCTCTGGCCATCTGAGAGTACATTTCAACCTTTGGAGCATATATATGCAGTGACAAGGCTAACTTCATGAGCTGAATTTGAGTTTTTGAAATGAAGCGATTAGCTATGGCAAGGGATTTGTCATAAACTACTTGGTCAGATCCTGTGGCAAAAATTAGACATTGTTAAAATAGCCCTCACTAAAATAATGGCATACAGAAGAGACGCGTGAAATAACTCATAGTTACATACCTTGTTCTACTAATGGTGTTGAAAGAGAGCTGACTTCATCTATAAAGCTCCACATACTATCCCGGTTCTCCTCTGCTAGGTACTCTGCAATCTCGAGAACAAACGGAGTGGCTTCCCATTTTGAGTTTATTAATGTTGTTACAGACTTGGGTTTCTTTGCTGGGGAGGCGGTGTGAAGAGCATTGGGTAGGATAGCCGCCAAAGCGACAAATACCCACAGGTTTACAGTCATCTGCCAAAAGAGATGGATTCACCAATATGAAGCAGAGTAACAGTAAGGCAGCAGAATTTAGAATAACCATAGAGAGTAATTGCTGGACGGGATTGAGACATTTCTATCCTGATGTTCCAAATAGATTCGTGAAACAAATACTTCATATCAAAAAAGTAAGCAAAGATTGCGTAGGTTATGTTCCCACTGGAAACACAATACTTACGGCCACGGAAGAAAAGTAAATGGATCGAATAAATTAAAATAATGTCTAAAATAAAAAATTCTATATGACTTTGGACAGCAACACTACGATGAGGAATTAGAGACTATTAAAGACATAACAGCAGCCGGGTACAATGTACTTGACGGGCAAGTCATTGCTACAGAGAAAAGGGACAGAGAGCTGTTCACAAGTTGTCTCCGAAACCAATACTTGCTGAGATGATGCTAGACTTACATTTCAACAATTAAAACAGCGATCTTATCATTTCATTTATTCGTTCACTGACTGAAATTTGTCTGACATGGATAAGTTTATTTGCAGCAGGCCGGATAACAGACGACACGATTTCTGGCACCAATGCAAGTTTGTTAGCAGAGTTATCATTCATAAAAAAATAAATCTTAGAGTGACCTTGAAAAGTTTTGAACGGAATATGAGGTTGTAAACAAAATATACTATCATTTAGTGACGGAATGTGCAATATGGAGTCGTGAGGAATGTCTAGATATTTGAGCGTTTCAAGTTTGTACGTCTGCATATGACACAAGGTAGTCTCTGATTGGTCAGATTTACAACGACGACTATGCAAAATTGGGTAGTAAAGTTAAGTTTCTCATACCCTCATACCCTCTTCCCCCCTCGATTCCCCCCTCACCCTCGTTCGTGACTTTGTTGTGGAGTTGTGGAAGTGCTGGACCACCATGTGGGTGAAAACACACTATTGACCGGCTGTAACTTCATGAATAAGCCACAACAATGACATTCATTAGTGTGTCTCAATAACGAGCTTCCTTTGCTGTCACTCAGGGACCGGATCACGGTAACAATATCGTCGTCATAGATTCAAAATATCTTTATTGGCGAACTGCGTCTTGTCGAGGTTAACTAGTATTGTGAGTCCATCCCCAAATACTTGTGTTGCACGAAGATGGCAAAAGACGATGGGGGAATCCCAGATGATAAAAAGAAATCTCATCGTGAGAGGCGTGCAGGTGATGATTAGTTATTTTGTCTCAGTTATACATTATTTCTCTTCCTAACATCTAACGTGTTGTTGATCACTGTTCATGACATTTTCCTTTGAAATTTGCAGGACGTAAAGCTGAGAAGAAGAAGAATAAGACCAAGGGAAAAGATGGTCTTGATAAACCAGAAGATGGTAAAGTAAAATTTCGTGACAGGCCTGACAAGGAACGCAACCCCAAAGCATTTGCTCTCAACTCTACCATCAGGACGGAACGACGTTTCAGACGGTATGCCTAACAGCTGGTCTTGTGGCCTCTTTCTCCACTCTCATCTTTACGCACTCTTCTTATTTATCAATATTTTACTTGTAGAGGTCAGGACCTTCAGACCAAGAAGCAGCACATTCCATTGGTTGACCGAGCTCCACTTCAACCTCCACCAGTCATGATTGCTGTTGTTGGACCCCCTAAAGTTGGAAAGACCACATTGATCCACGCTCTTATTAGAAACTTCACTCGTCAACCGCTTTCAGAGATTAGAGGGCCCGTCACCATAGTTTCTGGTATGATAAGGTCATACACAGAAGTTTTTTAGGTTTTTTAACACTGCTTTATTCAAAAACTTTTCTTGTGCAGGAAAAAAGCGCCGATTAACAATTATGGAGTGCAACAATGATATTAACTGTATGATTGACTTAGCAAAGGTTGCGGATATAGTTCTCCTTATGATTGACGCCTCTTTTGGGTTTGAGATGGAAATCTTTGAATTCCTGAATATTTGCCAGGTAACCAAATTTTCTGTTGCTCGACTGAGTAAATTTGTTGTGTAGTTTTTTAAACTGTCATTATTTAAAAATAAACTTTTTTAACAGGTCCACGGAATGCCAAGAATAATGGGTGTGCTGACTCACTTAGATATGATAAAGAAAGCAGACAAGTTGAAGAGGACCAAAAAAGAATTGAAACATAGATTTTGGACTGAGGTTTATGATGGTGCTAAGTTATTTTACTTATCAGGACAGATACACGATCAATATTTGAGGACTGAAGTGAAGAATTTGGGAAGATTTATATCAGTTATGAAGTTTCGGCCTCTACAATGGCGCTCCACTCATCCTTACTTAGTTGGTAAATTGCTTATATCGTAGCCTTAAAAAACATTGAAACACTGTATCAATTATATAAATGTAATCTGTTTTAAACTGTTAATTTTTAAACTTGTAGCGGATCGTATGGAAGATGTCACTCCACCAGAACAAATACGATTAAATGCCAAGGTCGATCGTTCTGTTTGCTTGTATGGGTATATGAGGGGAATTCCCCTCAATAAGAAAAGTATGGTCCATGTTCCAGGTTAGTGATCTTAAGTTTTTGTTTTGTGCTTTTTAAATTTTATTTTTTTGGTTTGGTCATATATTTGAGTGTCCTATTGTTTTTATCTGTAGGCTGTGGAGATTTACGCATCGCTGATGTATCATATTTGCCGGATCCATGTCCATTGCCTGAGACAGTAAAGAAACGTAGCCTAGGAGAAAAAGACAAGTTCATTTACGCCCCATTTTCTGGTGTGGGGGGTATTGTTTATGACAAGGATGCTGTATATGTCGATCTTGGTGGCAGCCATTCTTATTCTCATCAGGTAAATATCTTGCGCTTGTTTTCTAGAAATTAATTAAGGCGCTTTTTGTACGCTGTTAGCTCTCTAACTGATTGTTTTTACAGAATGACAATGAAGACAGGCATGCCCAGCGAGAGCTTGTTAGTAATATACTTCAAACACAAGAAACTCTTGATGAAAAAATGAAACACAGTGAATTGCAGCTGTTTAGCAACGCAAAGCCCATAACAGGAGACCAATTGGAACAGTGAGTAACTACTAGCATGTCTTGGTTGGTTTATTCTGAACATTCCTAACTTATAAAATTTAATTGTGTTAAAATAATTTTTTTAGACCTAAGGCCACGGGCCGCCAGTTTGAAGTAATAACTGATGAAACTGGAAGAGAACGTAGAAGAGTTTTATTTCCAGTTGATGTTGGTGAAGATGAAAATGAAAGTGATGATGATGACGACGAAGATGACGGAGGTGACGAAGCTGATGAAGAAAACAAACTGGATCTAGATGATGAAGAGGTATATGACAATGATTTCACAGAGGAAGATGTGGAAGATGGGAAAAATTGCCAGAGAAGAAAGAACACAGTGACTGTTGGTGAAGATTTTGGATGCGAGAGTGAGGAGGACACAAAGCAAGAAAAAGAAGAAGGCACTCACTCTAAAAAACGAAAAATATCCAAAGGACAAGCATCTTTGCTTAAAAAACCTTCCAAAAGGGTCAAGAAATCCAAAGAAGATATTGATGATAACAGTGATGAAGAAATAGTGTTTAATGATGGGAAAAAAATTCGCCCTATCAAAGAGAGTGACGTGCAGTATACCAAGCTCAGTCAAGACAGAAGTTCAGACATCAGAAGTAAAATTGCTGATGCCTTGTCCATGCTGGAAAAAGGAGGATATGATAAACCTTCTGCTGTCTTTTCTGATGAAGAGGAAGACTGGTCTCAGAGTAGCAATGATGAAAAGGGTGATGAGAGCGAAAGTGAAAGTGAATTTGGTGGAGATTCTGACTTATCTGAGGATGAAGACGAGAGCGACAGAAGTGTCCTGGGCGATAATGAAGAGCACCCCCCATCCACTAGTGCAAATGGTGGCTCTGCAGCCTTAGCAGAAGAGGATTCCATCCGCTGGAAATCAAATCTTCAACAAAAGGCAGCTGATGCATTCATAGAAAGACAAGCCAGCACTCAAAATTTGTGGAAAATGGTCTATGGTATGGTGATTTTGGATTACACTCTGTGTGCAGTTTTATTTATTCTCTGTATTAACTAAAGTTGATTAATCTCAATATTTATTCAAATTTATCTTAGGAAAAGTCAATGAAATGAAGAGAGATGAATCTGAGTCTGATAGTGAAGAAGTTGGTGGTCTATTTCGAGTTGTAAGCCAAAAGCAACACCAGCGTCAGGAATCAAGAAACACATGTAATGCTGAGGATTGCTCCCGCTTTCCTCTAAATTTAGTTAGAGATTGGAGTCAACAAGATGTGAGTTCTTTTGGAATCCTATATCAAAATTGATCACCGCCATTCTCAAAAAATAATCAATGACTTACATTTTAGGTACGAGATTTGATTCGTGATTGCTTTGTCACTGGTAAATGGAAAGAATCAGAAGATGCCGAGGAGCTACTGAAACTAGATGATGCCAGTGATGGAGATGATGAAATGTTTGGTGATTTTGAGGACTTGGAAACTGGGGAGAAGTTCGGTGGCTCCAAAAAAGAGGATGGTCTTGAAAAAGATGGAGATGGTGAGGTTTAAGGAAAATGATCTTATCTAAAAAAGTTTTGCTGTTGTTGTGTTATTGTTTCATTTTATGCTTCACCAAATAATCGCAGGTTCAAAGAAGCCAAGCAAGCCTATGGATAAAAAAGAAATAATGGCCAAAAAAATGAAGCTGAAAGAAAGGTTTAATGCAGAATATGATGAACAGGAGGGAGGTAAATCTTTTTATGATGAACTGAAGGCTGAAGTCAATCAGCAAGCTCAGGTATGCCTTGTTTAAAAATACTTACAAATAAATACATACAGTTTTTTTTTTTTTTTTTTTTTTTTTTTTTTAGAAGTGGTGAAGTGCTGCATCAGTAATTAAATTTTAATTTGTACATATATTTGGTCTCATTTCAGCTAAATAAATCCGAATTTGAAGGGTTGGATGATGACCTTCGCGTTCAGCTTGAAGGTTTCAGGGCCGGCATGTATGTTAGAATTGAGTTAGCTCAAGTTCCATGTGAACTTGTCCAACATTTTGACCCTGCTTATCCTTTGATAGTTGGTGGTCTCCTCACTGGTGAAGAAAACATAGGATATGTGCAGGTAAGGAAAATAGCATACTAGTTAAGAATGACAATATCCAGCCAGATTTATATGAAGTTTGTCCTTGTTATATTAGGTTCGAATGAAAAAGCATCGGTGGTATAAGCGAATTCTTAAAAATCGTGATCCATTAATTATATCGATGGGATGGAGACGATTCCAGAGTTTGCCAGTTTTTGCCAAGCAGGAAGACAATATGCGACAGCGAATGCTCAAGTACACTCCAGAACATGTTGCATGTATGGGTCACTTTTGGGGTCCTATAACTCCTCAAACAACTGGATTTTTAGCTCTCCAAGATGTTGCCTCAAGAGCGGTAAGCATACTTCAACGACATGATGATTTTCCTTGTCTATATTTTCTCTTTGTTTAATGAGTCAATTTTACAAAATTGTTTTCAGGCTGGATTTAGAATAGCAGCCACTGGGGTTGTTGTAGAGCAGGACAAGACCACGCAAATCACCAAGAAATTAAAACTTACTGGTGTTCCTATGAAAATATACAAGAAGACTGCTTTTATTAAAGATATGTTTACATCTTCTCTAGAAGTTGCTCGTTTTGAAGGAGCCAAAATTAAAACAGTGTCAGGAATAAGAGGTCAAATTAAGAAAGCCTGCACCAAACCAGAAGGTGTATTTAGGGCTACATTTGAAGACAAAATCCAACTTAGTGGTAAGTTTTGATGTAAGCCAGATTGTTTTCATAAAATTGAAAAACAAATGGCTTTTAAATAGACTCCACAACGTAATAATAATAATAAAATTTTCCAGATATTGTATTTTGCCGCACATGGTACAAGGTGGATGTGCCACAGCTATACAATCCTGTAACATCATTATTACTACCTCCTGAAAAGAAAAATGAATGGCAGGGCATGAAAACTACTGGACAGCTTAAGAGGGAACGTGGAATCCGAGGAGATGTTAATAAGGACAGTCAGTATACTGTAAGTAAATTAACGTGTTGTGATGATTTTACAGAGAAAAGTCAACTGTGTTCTTTTCTTAAATATAAATCTGGCATATTTTTTCTCTTTGACAGCCAATTGCACGTGAGCCCAAGGTGTTCAGACCCTTAGTCATTCCCCGAGCATTGCAGAAAGAACTTCCATATCGTGATAAACCCAAACACAGGCATGAGGCTGGTCCTAGTATAGAGAGTCAGCGTATTGCTGTTGTCAGAGAAGCACACGAGCAAAAGGTAACCAAGATAAATAAAATCATAGTTAACTTTCTTCTGTGTTAAAAATCTAACTTTTATTATTCTCCTTAGGTTGATAATCTGATGACTATGTTGAGAACCAATTATGGACATAAACAACAACTGGCCAAGAAGGCAACCAGTGCTCGAATAGAAGAACTCAAGAAGAAGAAAGAAATGGAAGAGTATGGGAAAGCCCGTCGTCAGAAGGTGCTTAAACGTGAAGTTTTCAAGACTCTTACCAAAATGCAGAAGGTCGAAGAGAAGAGAGCTGCCAAAGGGGGAAAAGGAGGGAAAAGGGGAAGAGATCGACAAATGTGATGCAAAATGTCGCCAATCAATTGACAAGTGTACAATTTTCAGAAGTCTACTCATGTTTTTCTGTCTGTGTTATATGTTATATGGTCGTGTGACTTCCCACAATAATAATCCTGTTTTAAAGGACGTCATTTAGTAGCACTTAATTTCAAACCTGCATGACATCAGGGAAGTCCTGGTAGCTGATGGGGCTGAATTTTGGGGATGGGTGGGAAGGTTGGGGGGGGGGGGGGAAGGGGCACACTGTAGGGTGGCGCCCCCTCGCGGACGCCGGCTAAAGGCCCCCGCCGCCAGGTCGTCGCCGCGGCACGGCGGGGCGGCACGGCGGGGCACCACCCCCAACCCCTCGGCCCTCGGCCCCTCACTCAGTCGCTGGTAGTCCGGCGTGGATAGAGGGTGCGCGCGCCTCGCCGCCCACGCCCAGCGCCGCCCACCGGCCGCACCCCTCAGCGCCCCACCCCTCTGAGGCCGAGACGCGCCCGCGACTCGCCGGCGGACCGCGAGATCAAACCAAACCA
Organism: Stenchaetothrips biformis; assembly: GCA_030522485.1. Classification (NCBI taxonomy): domain Eukaryota; kingdom Metazoa; phylum Arthropoda; class Insecta; order Thysanoptera; family Thripidae; genus Stenchaetothrips; species Stenchaetothrips biformis. The sequence continues at coordinate 4,238,361 of CM060093.1, read as the reverse complement.
AACGAACGCGCCGAACCGAACGCGTTGAGCGAGCGCGCCCCTCGCCTCGCCCTGCCGATAGTGGCCCGGCCGCGACGCGGCGCACGACGGACGCTGCCAACAGTGCGGCCGAGGGACAGGCAGACAGCGCAGCGCCAGGCCCTGCTTCTGCTTGTGCCAAGTGTGAGTGTGATGTGAAATGGCCCCCAACGCCGCCCTCGCCCGCGTGTGCGTGCTCTTCGCGCGTGAGCGAAGACGAGCCTGCCAGCTGACGGCGCTGTTGTCACTGCCAAACACGAGACAGGTGAGGAAAAGGGCAGTGTGGTGCCGCACGCCCAGAGCCAGACCGCACCTTTTGTTTACATGTTCCGGTGGCCGCGCGCACTCCGACCCGCGCCGCGGCGGGGCTCGCAGGTCCGGGCCGTGGCCGCGGAGGTGGCCACCGAGGCCGTCGTGCAGGCCGCCGCGCACGCAGCGGCCCCCTTCGGCGTGGACAGACCGTTTTCGGGGTTACGAAACGTCATGGTTGAGGTTATGGGCGCTCGGAGTGCGTACACACACACTGCCGCAGGGCTGCCAATCACACAGTCTATTCATAGCAGACGACTCAGCGTCGCGGAGGGAAGAGTCACTGGCGGCCTTATTATCTGCCGCATTCCCAGGGCGTGGCGCGCTGCGAGAGGAAACCGATGTCCAGCCGCGGCGCGCCGCGGCCAGCGCCAGCGGGGTCCAACAGGTTGACACCATTACCGAATTTTGACATTGACACAATTACGACCACATCACGTACACACACTCACGCGCTTCAGCTGGTTCGGGCACGTAGCCCTCCCACTCGTTTGACTAATGTCTATATGACGAAATCTTCTGTACGAGAGAACGCCTTTCGACTCCCAGCAAACTAAAATTAATTGTGTAAGTTTTTTTTTTGCGAGTTGTGGGGAAGTGCCCAGCGCATGCCCTGGAAGAAACAGGGGGAAGGGAGGGGGCAGCCATTCCCTACCGGTTCTCAAGTTGGGCCGATGAGTACACTGTTATTCAAAGAACGTGACGTCATATTCGTTACGATGTGAATTTTGTCACGTTCGTTTGAATACGATGTCACATTCGTTGGGACGTGACACGGCCGTTAAATAAGGATGTCACATTCGTTTGAACGTGGACCAACGTTCAAACGAATGTGACATCCAATTGAAACGAACGTGACAAAAGTCATATTCTAACGAATATGACGTCACATTCATTGAATAACAGTGCCGCTATCCTAAGCCGCGAGCCGCACCATCAGCCGCTCTGTGTCACCGCTGCCCCCTCGGCCTGCCGGGCCTTGCCGGGCCCTGCTGGGAAGGGAAGTGGCCGCGCGTGAGTTGACAAGAGCCTCTCCACCCGATTTCCTACGCGCTGCGCTGCGCTGGGCCCAATCTGCCGTGATGGAGCAGGAAGGCGTCCTCGCCGCGTCCTCGTTGCCTCCGCGCTGGCGTCCTTGGGGGAGGATGGATTGTGGCACGGGCCGGGCCAGCCGGGCCTAGCAGGCGGGTCCCGGTGCGCTTCCGTCGCTCTGTCCCTCTCGCACGCATGGGACGCCGCGCAGGGCTGCCAGCGAGGCAGAGCGACGGTTGGTTGCCGGGTCCGCCGCGGCGTCGCGCGCCTCTTTGAAGGGAAGAGTGGTGCAGCGCAAAGCGAAGGGCGAGGGCAATGAATAATGGAGGAGAGCCTACAGCAGACTGATTCCGAGAGCCACCTTCGTCGCGCTGTCTCTGTCGCTCTCGTGAGGCGGGTGCGTCTGGGTGCGAGAGAGACAGAGCGACTGGCCGCTTGGCTCGGAATCAGGGTGCTGCTCGCGCCGCGCTCCAGTCTCCAGGCGCCTAGTGTCTTGCTTCGAACGGCTGTTTAACGGCCGAACCGAATCCGTACGGTACGGGGAGGCGTATTGGAGCCCATCTCGCATGCACGGCCGGGGCACACGCCGGGGGGGAGAGGCCCGAAATGGGGACTGAATTCATGAACGGACCCCGAGCCCCACCTGGGGGCGTGGCCGGGGCCTCCCTGCGGGCCTGTGCGTGAGGCCGCTCTGCGTTTTTAGGGACGGCCTAGCCTCGTTCGGGGCCGCGCCCTGTCTCCTGTAGAACGCGGGGAGGGAGTTCGCGCGGGGCCACTCGGACCACTTTCTTTGCCCTTGGCAGGGATGGGAAAACAGGAACCAGAATAAGGGACAAGGGGAGGGAAAATTCTCTTTTCTCGCAGAAAGCAGCTGGAGGCGGTCGGCGAGCACAAAAGCGCCTCTGTGGGGAGTCGATTTAATTTGTCTCGGCGGACGGCGGATGTCGCACCCCCCGAGTCGCCGTCGTCACGCCGCCGCCCGAGGGCGTGTTCCTCTCTCCCTCTCTCTCGCACCCACACGCCCCGCCCCAGAGGCAGTCGCGTCGTCGCGGTGCGTTGATCCCCCCGCCGATAGCCGCGCAGCTCTGTCTCTCTCGCACTCGTGGCGCGGGGCTGCGAGAGGGACGAGGCGCCCATCGCAATGGCGCTGATGGCCTGCACCCCCGTGAGTCTTTATTTGGAGAGCCGTAACCGCGTCGGCGAGCTGCCCCATAGGCCACGCCGTCAAGGAAAGCCTTATCCTGGCGGTGCTGCCGGCCGGGCCGCGGGGTGGCTCGCAGTGCGCGCGTTGCGTGTCGCGTCCTGCCGCCGGGCCGCTGGCTCGCGGCCCAGTGGTCGCATTGCAGTGCATGCGCTATCTCCGCCCGCCATCTGGGAAATGTCGTTAGGTTGACGAGCTCCTTGCAGCGCGGCGATGCGGCCGGCCCCGCCACCTTCCCCTCCCGCGGTTTCATCCTGATAAAAGGGCCGGGCCATTCGGGGATATTTATACTCCGGATTCCTGAGACCGTCCTCTGGGCCCTGGGCAAGGCCCTGGGGGCACGGCTAGGGCTTTACTGCCCGTGGTGCTGTGTACAGTGTTGGCGCTGCGAGTTGCAACTCGGAAAAGTGTCCCCCCACAAACTGTCATTTTCTGTATACATACCTCGTTCTTCTTAAGCTGGTATTTTGGGGGACAGTTGTGTCCACACTCTCATCCTTCAATAGACATTTTATTAATAATCATTGACGTTTGTGCACATTAATGGGATTTCGTTAAGAAGCTTAACAGATGTGTCAAGATGAAATTGATAAAAAATGTCAATAAGCTCATTAATGTACACAAACGTCAATACTTTATTGAACAAAAACTCAGTACCAGTCTGAGAGTGCACGAACAGGGGCGGAAGCTAGAGTTGCCGTGTGGTCTAGCCTCTCAAGTCAAGCCCGCTGGAGCGCCTGCTGGTTAGGCCACGCGGTGGCGCCGGAGCGCGCGGGTTGCCCGCCGGTCGCGCTGCAGGCGCCCCGTGAGTGCGGCTGAGAGTCCCTCACCGGCCGAGGCCGAGGCCGAGGCCGTGCCCGGGGCCTTGTCCCGGGGCGGAGGTTGTGTTCGTCTTGACGGTGGCGCTGTCCCCGCGGCGGTCCGGGGCGTCGCCGCCGCTCATGCAGGGCTGGTCGCAGTTGCAGCAGAAGATGTTGCACTCGCCGTAGGAGCAGCACTGGCGCACGGCCGGCGCGTTGGTGTCAGGGCACACGCCCCAGGGCCACAGGGGCAGCCCGCAGCACAGGGCCTCGGCCCCGGCGCCCAGCAGCAGCAGCAGCGCCACGGCCAGCGTGCTGCACTGGAAGGGAAAGCCAGCGTGCAACGCCTTGCCGAGGAAAACACTCGAGCATTCACTAAAAATACCTGGTTGCAACTAAATGAGTGAAAATCAAGTTTTGGCATCGGGTTTTTAGTATATGTTGGAAGAAAAGTGCAGCTTGTAATTCTCGTGTGTAAGTTGCCATGGCATTCTCGTAAAGCAAAGCGAGATGACGAATTTCATGACGAATCACATATGCAGCATCGGCTTGTTTATTAATTTACTTTTTATTTTTATTTTTTCGTGTACTTGATTGTGATTACCGCTTTTTTTTTGTTTACGGGTCCGAAACGCCTATCTCCACCTGGGCCGGCCTTGGGCCGCGGGCCCCGGGGTACGGAGGGGAGGTGGGCACTATTACTCCGAGCGTAGATAAGTAACCGCGCACTCCCTCGACTTCCCCGACAGGGATACGCTGTCGTTGTGGATCCCTCATCATGATTGCGTCACTAAGCTCTTTCACTTTATTGGATGCCTTCGATTAGGCGTGTCAAAGTAGTGCGATACGAGCCGCTGCTCTCACCCGCTGCTGTGTGACACGCCGCGAGGCCGTTTCCCTTCGAACCGAGCTCCGTCGCCTGTCTGTCTATTGTGGTGACTGTTAGAATGACTGTCATGGTGCGGGTTCGATTCCCGGCTGCCTCTCTTTACATTTTACCTGTCGGGCGGCGGCGACGGCTTTGACGAGCGGGTCACCGCAACAGGCGGGCAGACGGGCCCCTCGCATGTCGGGCGGCGCTGGGTCTTGGGCACGCCTGTAACGCCTGCAACGCATGCCAGGCAGGCATTGCCCGAGCGGCCCGCCCCGCCCCGCCCACCACGCCGCGGCCGCACCCAGCGGGGCTATGACTGCGAACAGCGTCGCTCCTCCTCACTCGCACCCATATGGGGCGTGGCGCACAGGTGCGAGAGAGACAGTGAGCCCGCAGGACGGCGGCGTTATCGGGCCGTAGAAAGAGCGATAGTTCTCCGCGGCGCCCTTGGTGTGCGTGGCCGCGTGGCTGGCAGCGGGTCCCGGCCCCTCCGTCCCTCCCTCCCTCCGGCCCCGTTGACCCCGCGGTGGATAGAAGTGTCGCCGTCGACACGTATTGTGTTTACAAAGAGTGTGTGTGTTGGGGGCGGCGCTGGGGCCAACACTGGCATGCCACTGGCACGCCACTGGCGGCGCGCTCCAAGAAAGCAGACGTCTTCTGTGCGGAACCTCTCCCTCCCGCCCCCGGCTCTATTTTTATTCGAAACGTGAAAGTGTAGTGGGGGTCGCGGCCAGGTCTCCCTGCTGCCGTGCCAAGCCGGCCGCGCCAGCAGCGAAACCGAATATCAGTGCTGTATTCCGGTAGCCGAGCCCAGTTGACCACCAGCCTCTCTCTTTCTCTCTCTCTCTCTCTCTCTCTCTCTCTCTCTCTCTCTCTCTCTCTCTCTCTCTCTCTCTCTCTCTCTCTCTCTCTCTCTCTCTCTCTCTCTCTCTCTCTTTTCGAAAGCGGTCTCCTGCGTTCTAGCACGGCACGGCTCTTGCTTGAATGGCCCGTGAGGTGGACGGTTATATTTGCGTGCGACAAACAGTGGTCGCACCCTCGCCGCGCCACGCCCGGCCGCCACGCCCGTCCGCCCCGTCCGCCACGTCCCCCGCAGAGGGCAGCGCCCCTCGACCCGCTTCTCGTTTTGCACTCGGTTTGAACGAATGTGCTGCCCTCCCGGCGCGCCGACTGGCCGGGCCCTTGCTTGGAGGCGGGGCAGCCAAGGGTGGCCCTCCTGCGAATCCGTCTCTGTCTCGTCGCGGAAGCGGATAGGAATGGAATCAATCATGCACGCGGTGCTGATGGCGAGCGCACCTCCGCCCCCTGGAGCGAGGCCCTGGAGGAGCTGGAAGGGGGCCGCCGCGTGGGGCCATCCAGTGGCTTTGTAGTGGAGTTCATTATTTTGCCGCTTTATTCCCTGTTTTTGGGGGGTTGCTGCTGGAGGTTGGCTGCCGTCCCACCCCACCCCACCCGCAGGCACGGCGTCTGCGTTTAAAGCGGTCGTGCCTCGTTGCAGGGGCAGTAGCGAGCCGTGCAATTGACCTCATGGGGGCTGGTTCGGGGGGCCGGTTCTGGGGGTGGGGGGCAGCCAGGCGGTTGTAAAGGGGCGGGATATAAATGCCGTTGCGCGGAGCGGACCCTTTGATTATAGAGTTCTCGTTTTGGTAGTCCAGCCGCGGGGCGGGGAGGGCAGGCGGCTGAACTGGTGCTTTCCACGAGGTGCAGGCAGGGAGAGGCGGGCCTTGAAGTTACTCGACGTGCGGGACTGACGGGTTGGAGTGGGAGACAATAGGGACGCCGACGTGAGCAGTGGTCGCTTACCCGTCCCTCTGCCTCTTTGTCTGTCTGTCTGTCAGTCAGACTGGTCTGTCATGCCCGTCTGTTCGTCGGCGCTGTGTGTGGCCAACAAGGGCTGCTCCGTGGTGGTATGGGGTTCCCGCCACGCACCCACAGAAGACCCTTCTGCGGCGGCATGGATTGCGT